>QLNU02015360.1:99816200-99831494 GCA_006491805.2 Dysdera silvatica
AGGTTACACCCTTTTCTTGATAAATGGAACACAGTAAGGAAAAATACAAGGTCTTATCATTATTTGAAAGGAAAGTATGGTATAAAATAGTAAGAGCATCAAAAATCCGCAGGTTATTTAACGAAACGTCATAGCAGGAAAGCCATCTATGGGGAACCATATTGTCAACAGTAGTGAATTTAGTGCCTAATATAAGACAAATCTCAGCCAAACCTTCTCTCTGATCAGCTGACCATTTAAAATCATTATAAACATCGGAAAAATACTTTTCCACATGCCCTTCAAAAGGCTTGCAAAACTTCTTGGCAGCATTATTAATATGGTGACAGGAATCGCTATCCACATCTAATAAATGTGGAACTATTTCACACACTCTTACTTCTAAGCCAGATTTCAATCCCCTCATCACATTGCAGGAATCCATTAAAATGGGCATTAAATTATTCCATGGAATGTTCAGATTTTGGAAGACTTTTAAAATTTCACTAAAAAGTGTTTGAGAACAAACTCTTATAATGTCAATACTAGTTAAGTGCTCAACCACTACTCTGTTATGAACAGGTGAAAAGTAACTTACTAAAATAGTGACAACTCTCTTCAAATTACTACTTGTCGCTTCATCGATGTTGAAAGAAAATTTGTAATTTTGCAAATTCTCTGTTGTTTCTTTCATAAACGTTTTGGCCAAACCAAGACGCATTTTATATGAAGCAGCCGTATGTGACAAACTCACATGATTTAACACTTTTTTGTCATTTGTGAGTACTTTACCTAACTCAATGAGTACGGGTGAAATAGTGAAAGGCAAATTGTGTTCTGCCAACACTTCCAATATTAAACATTGTGCATTGGTGATTCTATCACACAGTGGCATATTAATAGGCATTTGAACTATAGTTGAACTGTTTGTGCAAGATGCTGATGAAACTTCAGTTGATGTTGATGGCTTTAGGGTACAATAAAAATTGGCAGGGAGAGTATAGCTTGATCTATTTCTTTGTTCTTCAGAACTGTGTTATTTGCTCTTTATGTGGTCGGTAATAGCAGCAAATCCTTTTTTTTCCATAATAAATATTGTCAGAGCAAAGTTTGCAGGTGACTTTGCCACTTATTTCAATTGTTTTAATGTTGCCCCCTACTTTCACTTCTACATGTTCAAACACCAACATTTTTCGACGCTTTAACTACCAGTTTTTTTCAGCCATGCAAACTTAAACTTATTCTTTTCCTGGGCATCGATGGAACGTACTTTGTGCTCGCCTTTTGAATTTACTTCCATTATAACACATCGTTAAAAAAGGTAAGTGAGAAAAAACATTAAATAGGCAATTCTGATAAATTAAGCAAGGAATATTTTTAAATGAATATAAATGCATTGGGTCAACACAAGAACATCACACAACGAAAGTCATCCATCTTTCACCATAAGAAGGCACCAAACAATCAGCAAAATGGCTTTAAAGCACACAATTCAAATGATTTTAAACAATGAATGACTAAACAAATGAAAATAAGGAAACACAGACAGAACAAAAACGGCACCAGCTCAGCAGACGAAAAAGCACAAACTATGTGTAAGCTGGCAAACACACACCACACATATCACATATGCGTTCGTTTGTTTATGTTAGCCCTCTGCTAATATAAACAAACTCTTATCTCTATGGCGCTAAAGGCTACAGAAGCACAGCCGGAGAAGGAGAAGATGTGACTCATTCCCTGTTGCTGGCATACAAAGCCATTACAATTTTGTGAAGAGTTGCTTGGGGTTTT
The DNA here is from genome assembly GCA_006491805.2 of Dysdera silvatica. Classification (NCBI taxonomy): domain Eukaryota; kingdom Metazoa; phylum Arthropoda; class Arachnida; order Araneae; family Dysderidae; genus Dysdera; species Dysdera silvatica. The sequence goes on from QLNU02015360.1 coordinate 99,817,974, forward strand.
GAAAAGGAAAAGTTGCAGGAAATTTTTTTTGAGTGCAGGTTCTTGGTCTACTTTCTGAAAAAATCAATGTCTTTTTGTCTCTACGATGTCAGTGACGTCATCCAGTCTCTACTAACACTGCAAGCTCAATAGGCATACCCCACCCCCATAAAAATTTTATTGGATTTTTGGAATAATATCGGCAACTCCGAAAACGGAATAAAAAAAAGCGGATTTCCGCGGAAGTCTTTCACCCCTGCAATAAGGAGTAACTTTGAATTGCGGCAACCATGTCCATCGTTTTTTGCCAGTTATGCAAATGAACTTGGCTGAAAACTGGCAAATGCACCAGTTCAAATATTTTTAATAATGAATAAGAAATCAAAAAATGTGTTTTACACGCTGGTTTCAACGGATATATTTATCAAAAATATAGATTTTTCCAATTTTCTAAGTCTCCAATCTGGGTGCAATTGGCACTTAAAACACTCCCGTTGTTAGTATTTAGATGCAGCTATGTGATGACAAGAAAATGATGAGAGTAACGTTCAGTACTACTAAATTATGTTGAAATTATATGTGCATAAGCAAAACTATATCTGATAAATCTACAATATGATTTTTATAATGCCTGCAATCTTAAAATAACATTGATTTAAAAAACTTAATTGAATTATTTAATAGCGAAGTCGTAGGCTACCTGTGGTGTCTATAATGACATATGCCATTCAGTGTTTGCTATAAAAATAGACACAATGTTAACTTTTAGTCTAAAATTTTTAGATTATAACAGTGTTCTTCATTGTTTACAATAACAGTAACATTTGCTTAATATTCTAACGTTTAAATATATGTTAGTAATGACTGTCCTCCACATATATAATAATTGAAAAATTATAAGTAGTTCACAACGGAGTTTCAGTGCCTATTATCAATTCAGAACTTTTTTCCAACTAAATTTCTTTCTATATTTCACCCAGTAGGTGATTTTTTTTTTTAAAAATTGCAGTTTTATACACTTCACCAAATTTTTAAGCATTTAAAACTTCAGCAACATTCAGAGTGTCACTCATGAGTAGTGGATGATAAAGTGCACGATTATTATAAACTGCATTATAAACAAAATCAAATAAATGCAAATTGCAAATAAAACCAAACCATTTTTTCAGAGCTACAACTTTGCACTTTATTTAGCATAACTTCAAGATTATCTTGAACTTCAATCCTTTTCATCAAATCGCTTTGATAGCATTTTTTCTTTTTCAAATGATACAAAGCCTGCAACATAAATACTGACAATTTTACAAAACAAAAATATGAAGAGCATTAGTTATATCATTAAAGTTGCCAATAATTACTTTATATCATTATATACAAAAGCACGTTTATGTTTTGTAGCACAACGATGGATAAGGTCATGCGGCAGTAGGACCCATAGTTTTTCAAGATACTTGAACCTTCATTGCCTAGGGAACCAAACCCTGAATTATGATGGGTAGAAAAATGGCACATTATATGGTACCACTGAAATCAAACCTGGATTAATGACATGATAGAGAAACAAGCAATTTCTATGCTACTATTCAACAAATGCCAAGGGACCGCAGTTAATTCACTACATGTAATGCTATTTCATTAATATGTAATGTTCTATTAAACTAATATGTTAAATATTGTAAAACTATTATAAAATTCTAAGCACCTAGCGTTATAGTATAAGACAGTATTATGGAAAGATCTTAAAATGTAAATGTTACTCTCTAAAATACAGGGCATTGCAAAGACACTAGGCCCTAAACATTGCATTTTTAAAGTTGTATTTTTTATATACAGACTGGACACAAATTGACAGTCACTGCATCAAGGTTTGCAATATCCATCAACAAATGAGGGCACCTAAGCTCTTGCAGACTACATGAAGGTGTGGGAGAGGGCTGGAAAGCAGTGTTGGAAATAAGCGGTATTGCATTGCAAGACGATACATTTTCGTAAATTGCGTCAAAAATTTTGCAATGCAAAAAAATAACTCCAAACATTTTTTAAAATGACAAAAAAGTAACCTTTATTTATAATGCAAACATTGAAATTTCAGTATTGAATTCCTTCCCATCAACTGTCATCAGTACTGCACTGTTTGCTTTCCAAGCTTCCATTCATCCTGTCCTCCCTTCCGCTTTCATATCATGTGACCTTTCTTGGTGCCTTTTGGTTCGAGAGGATCGTAATCCCGTCTTTCTGCGGTTGTGTGTCCAGGACTCGAAATTAGCGGTCGTTAGTCACATTTTGCACCTATTTTTTTCATTTTGATGGTTAAGATTTCAGACCCAGTCGTCATTTTTGGCACCTCACTTTTTCCATTTTCATTGTTTATGTAACGCAAATTTCAATTGCTCAATACTTTATTTTTCATTCTGCCAATCTCACAGACGCACATCGCAAGATCAGAATCATTGTTACTTTTGTTAAGGGGGAACCCATAGTCTGCAATCTAATAGACTTTGGCCACCTACAATGCCTCACTTCCCTCCCCCTAGCGTTTCAACATAGCCTTTTCTACACTTGAAGTTTTTTAGGAATAGTTTATATTTAGCGATATTCTTTGGCTTCACGCTCATTTTCAATTTTTAAGTTTGCTATTGATTTTCGATCACTAAGGCTAAGCAAAACAAAATTGGTAGTAAAGTTTCTAGAATTCCGTCGATCCGCCCTCCCCTCGAAAGCACATCTCTCGTTTTAGACTCAACTTGAAATTCTGGAAAATTTTGAAAAAAGCTCCTACCCCCCTGCTCCCCACAAAATAAAAACTGGGAATAAAATTTTCTTTGTCAAATAAAATAAATTCTGAAAAGCATCGTTATTTTATCTTATTAATATACATAAGGTAATCATACCCCTCCATGATATTCCATTCTGTCGATTTAAGGAGCCAGAACAACGAAATTGCATTTGTTCGCTTTAGCATAAAATTTTTATGGCTTTGTCTGTAGATGAATCTATGATCATTAGAAATGATTATAAAGAGGTAATAGAGTTGACACTACTCGTTTTGGGTAATTTACCTGCGAAAACCCATAGGAGAGCACCAAGTGCTATTCACCATGCTCAGTGGACAGTGGAACTCTTATAACACGGGTCAGTCATTTTTCTCTCAAAAATAGATTATAACATAAATAGATAATTGATTTAGTGACCAATTTGGAAAAAAAAGTGACTATTTTAGGAAAAAGAAGAGAAGAAATAAGCAAACAAACTAGAAATTACAAATATATTTTAAGCAATCCTTTACTTATTTTGCCTATCATGGACAGCACCAGAGCTAAATGATCTTCCACCCCTGGCAGAACAGTCTAAATTGAACCCATTCTAGCAACGGGTATATTCTCCCCTGTGAATTACTTCAGCTGATTTTACGCTCTTCCTCGCCTGCACCTTCCATGCCACCCTCAAGCTACAGCCCTGAGTATGGACACCAAAACAGAGACAGAATTATAATTTATGTAAAATTAATAAAAATGTTTTAATGAAAAGCTAAAAACACGTTAGTTCGAAAGCTTCAACTAAAAAATTATTAAGAAAGTTTATAATTTTATGCAAAAGTTCTCTGGACAGAATTTTGTCTTCTTCCTACTCTTTATAATACTTTAACAAATTTAGAAATAAGATTAGACTTTTTCTTTCCATGGCTTTTTCAAGGTTTCAAACCTTTTTCCTAGGTTCTATTTCCTCTAATTTTATTATTTATTTATTAATTTTATTATCTAATTCATTTATTAATTATGATTTAATAATTAAATTACTAGATACTTTACTGAAAATGGAATGAGTTCCAATAACTCTGCGATTTCAAAAAAAACTTCATTAAAAATATACTTTATCAAAATATAAAAACTTTAAATACATCCAGCAGAAAGTAGTGGGAAGCAGATTATTAAATGACACCTGAAATGGCGCATGTGTTTACACTATTATGCATAAATGATGCGGCTTGTCCGGAAAGTAAAGACCCATCGTATGTACGCAAAACATTATTTTTGCGTATGTCGGCAACACCTTGAGCCGTTCTCTTTCCCCTTGTGGTCGTTTGCCATTGCCAGGCTGAGTCTCGTTCGAGTAGCATGTGTTTACAATGGCTGCGCCAATTCAGAATCCTGCCAAATGTGAAGTGCGCTCTGTCATACGTTTTCTCGCTGCAAAACGGGTGCGCCCAGTGGATATTCACAAAGAAATTGTTTCAGTTTATGGAAATGTTATGAATCAACGAAATGTTACGAAGTGGTGGAGTGAATTCTCTGGAGGTAGGACTGATGTTCATGATGAACACAGGAGTGTTAGGCCATCTGTGATGATGATGAACTTCTTCAAAGAATTGAAGAAGCAATTCGTGCAAATTGGTGTCTCACAATAAGACAATTGCATGAAATCATCCCAGATATGTCTAAGACAATTCTTTATAAAGCTGTGGCTGAAACATTGGGTACAGGAAAGTGTGTGGGCACTGGGTAACCAAAGTGTTAACAGATGAACACAAAAGGAAAAGGATGGGCTTTGCACTCGACTTCCTCATACGGTACATACAAGCAACAGCCACTGAAGTTGAGATACGCATTCCCCAAAAGCCAAGAAATTAAAAACTTCCAATTTTAGCAAAGAAAATCATGGCTTCTGTTTTCTGAAACAGAAAAGGCATTCTTCTGTTTGAGTTCATGCCTCCCAGTACCACAATTAATGCTGCTGCATATTGCCAAACCTTGCAACTCCTTCGACGGGCCATTCAAAACAAACAGAGGAGTATGTTGACAAGTGATGTCTTCTTGCTTCATGAAAATGCTCGGCTTCATATGGCGAACATCACGAAAGCACTTCTCGAAGGATTCAAGTGAAAAGTTTTGGGCTATCCGCCATACAGCCCAGACTTTGCACTCAGCGATTTCCACTTGTTTCTCTACCTGAAAATGCAACTCGCAGGACAAAACTTGCACGACGATGACGCGATCAAAATTCAAGTTGAAATGTGGTTCCGACAGCAGGCGGTGGAGTTCTATGACCCTGGGATACAAAAGCTAGTACCCAGACTTAAGAAGTGTTTGGACAATGTCGGCAATTACATAGAAAAATAAAGTATGTATCATTTAAAAATTTGTAGTGTACCTTTTGTGAAATAATACAGTTTTGAATGAATACTAGCCATTGGGTCTTTACTTTCCAGACAACCCTTCTATTATTAGTAATAGCAGGGTTCACAGCAGACTTTTCGCAAAGAACTAGGAAATTAAACACCAATACAGACCTAAGACAGTGTTTTGTATACAAGAGATTTTATTTTTAAAAAATAATTGTCTCTTGAAATTTAAATAGAATTCACCAATATCCTTATTCAGAATTTTTTAAATATTAACCCTTTTCATAAAGAGCATTTACAAAAATTGTAAAATTAAATTTTACACACTTCCTGCTCCAAAAAAGTAGATCTAATAAACAAGATGTACTCAAAAATAAAGTAAACAAGTGTAAATTTTACTACACATAGAAAATAAATATTTATAATGTAACATCAATAACTGCATAAATTCAAACTAAAGAAATAAAATTCAAGTCATTAAATTACAATATATATTAAAAGTAGCTTTTGTTCAGTGGTAAAATAGTATCGTTAATAAAAGATACATATCAAAGAATTATTCATTCAGATGTTGCAAAAAACATTGATAGTGCTGCAATAATCTAATCACAATGAAAATCGACATCAATATTCTAACTTTATACAGTGTACTCACATTTTTACGAACCTCCAATTTATGAATTATTTGTTTCTATGAACAAAGGAGTTTGTCCCAAAAAGTATCCTATAAAATTAATGTTAATTTCTACTCCAATTTGTGAACTAAAATTAAAAAAAACTTTTTTACAAACTCAGTTTCGTCACTTTTTCACTTTCCCTTTAAAAAGTGTTTTTCTTTGAACGCCAAAAATTTGAACAGATTTCAAAACTACAACTGATTGGACAACCCATGTATCAGGGTATTTTCCATTGTTTTAAACAAAAATATAGGCAGACGCTTCTGAAAAAGGATTATTTTGAACCTGAAACTTGAAAAATGATACAAGATTGATGTACTTGGTGCAATGCATCTGTCAATTAGCACATAAAATGACATCTCCCAAGCAACGATTGCTAACTAATTTCGAAATGCAGGGTTCGCCATTCCAGTACAAGAAACCTCCGACAGCGATCACAGTACAGATAAAGCCTTGATGCAGTAACTTCGTCGAAGGGACCCTCAAGTTCCTGAAGACTACTTTTAAGGACTTTCTGATTCTAGATGACAATGTACAAGCATGCAGAGAAGTAATATCAGATGATGAAATTGTCAATCAAGTACTGAAGAACAATCCAATGAGGGCAAAAAATGTGCCGAGACCATCTCAAACAGAGACATAGTGGAGCCGGAACACCATTCCTGCTCTGCATTTTTTAAGGCCCCTCCCAACAATACTACAAAGGTCAGAATGTTCTAACACTGATTAGAGTACCTTGATGTAGTCAAGCACTAGTTAGAGTGCCTTAATTAAATAAAGACAATCTAACACTGGTATTCCAGCACTTCTCAATTTATGACTACAATCCTGATCTCAAGACCTATGATCAAGCAAGCTAAAGAATGGCTGTTAAGATTGCATTATTCTTTTGAAGCAGATAAGAATTCTGAGATGCTTGCAGACAATCATACATACATGGACATACATACACGGAATCATATATTTTACGAAGTTTGTTTGTTTTGTGGTTTTACGGCTCAAAGACTACAATGGTCATGCTGCGCCGGGACCTACTGTTTTCCGAGGAATCCGAACCTCTTATGGCCTAGGGAACCAAACCCCGGACTACAGTGAGCAGTGCGATCTTTTTATGAGATCTCTGAGTAAGCGTTCTTTGTACACTGTTGGGAGTCGAACCCGGATTAACGGCGTACTAGGCGAACGCGTTACCACACTGCGCCACCGCAGGGCCTATTTTACGAAGTGTTGCTATGAAACGAACGGAAATTACTGATTTTTTTGTATATAACAAAGGTGGGTACAAATTGCATTTTTCCATTTTTAAGGCAATTCCCATTTTCAAACGTTCAATTTTATGAACTTTTTTTATGGTCCCCATGAGTTCGCAGAAACATGAGTCCACTGTATATATAAATTAATTATACATATTCAATAATATATAAATAAAATGGAAAGTTAAACAAACATTTGAAAGCACTCATAAAAATGTACTTCAAAAGGCATTTGTAGTTCGTATTAAATTCATACCACACCAACTAAGTCTCTTGATATGCAAGTAGATAGTTTAAAAATATAATCTAAATAATCATTTTTTTTTTTTTACCCAATTTCTCTTTTAACGCACAAACTTCATTTCATCATACAGTGTGAAATAACATAAAAACTTTTCATTCCTATTATAAAAGTCTAATATCGTACTTTTAACTTCCAGAAATGTGCATCAATAAAAATATGCAGGATGCTATGATATACCCAATAAAACCAAAACATTTTATAATCTATTCATCAATATTTGGTAAAATAACAGATGAAATATTAAAAACTTTCAATTTTAATGTATCAATTTATTTAAAATTTATCAATTTTATCACTCCCACCACACAGTGGCATAGGAAATGGAGGGCTCAAGACTCCCCCACCAGCGTTTTTTATAAGCGGTAGCACATAGCAATTTGCAATGCAAAAAGCAAAAAATGCAATAAAGTCATCATTTTATATCACACGACTTCTGATTTAATATCGTCTGATCAATATAGCTAACACCGAACAAGCAAGTTTGTTTTTTTGCACTATTGCAAAGTTTAAGGATTATCTGCATATTTTTAGTATGGGTAGTGCTCCTCACAAGGCATATACTGATTCAGAAAAACTACTGGGTCACAAAAAGATCTGGAAAACAACATTACATCACGGCGGGTGGTTGTTAGGGTCCATTTAGGCAGTGTTAAAAAAATTTGGCAACATTTTTCACAGGGGAAGGTGATCGCCCCTTCGCTGCTCCCCTTAGATCCGCCATTGCCTTACAATAAAACCTACCCAGGATTGAATAATTCTAAAAAGTTTCAACATAATACCAAAATATACACGCCTTCTATTCAATTAAAATACAGCAAAAGCGAAACTAGTTATGCACATCAATGTCCAGTAGCGAGCAATTCAAAAATTATGGGGAGAAGGAATCAAGTGGCTTTAAAGAAGATTAGGTTATGAAATGTGAGAAAATAATGCATTTTGATAACCAGTGTGTGGGGGGGAGGGGGGGCTTGAACCCCCACCTTTCTATGCCACTGTCAATATCTAAACCATTAATAAGTTTGAATAAACAGTATTCTCCAGATAGCGACACCAATAATCCTTAGAAACTCCAAGAAAACTGAATGACAAAGGCTTTCCAAAGATTTTAAGAAATAATTATTATAGTAAAGATGAAACGACACACTGCGCAAAATATTAAATAAAATAAAACACATTAACACAGTTTAAATAAATACAATGGTTTATAGCTATTTCGGAAGCGCGTTTAGGCTTCCTTCTTCAGAACCCTAGTTACACTAATGTGGTACACGTGCTAGAAAGACTGTCGATGCCAAATTGCTAGTCCAAAATTAGTTCGGGTAAACCAGTTGTGGGTCCGTAGCCGCGTCTTTTGCTATGGGACGAATGAAGTTTCTCCAAATAGAGGACATGGAATTGAACGGAAGCTGATCGTTAACAGTAGAAGAGGAATGCGAAAGAATATGGAAGGCTTCAAAGAAATTGAGGTCGGCTGGTGAAGAAACTTTCTCTATTAGATGGGCCTTGTCGAAAGAAAATTTATGGCCAGCTTCCCAGGCGTGTTTGGCCAAAGCAGATTTTTCCAGTTGTTGTTTACGCACGTAGGCTTCATGCTCTTTAAGCCGAAATCGAAGGGCCCGACGTGTTTGACCAATATAAACACGATTACACTGGCATGGAATGGAGTAAATTCCCCAACGACTGTGATCAGGAATATTATCTTTAATTTTGAAATGGTCCCGTTTATTGATTGGAGTAAAAGTGACCTTGAAATTAAATTTACGGAGGATGGAAGCAATTTTTGAAGAAATTTTAAAACAAAAGGAACACTGATAGAATTATACAGAGAAGCATCTATAGAGAGTATGCTGGATAGCTTGGGTCTAGTGAGTTTCTTCAAAGCGTCGTCAATAATGGTGGGATTGTAACCACGATCTCGAGCGATGTCACGAATATGGTTAAGTTCAATCTTGAGTAATTCTTCAGATGATGACAATTTTAGAGCATGTGCAACCACCCAGTAGAATGTGCTTATCTTCTGACTTTATGGATGGGTGGAAACAGAAAATGTTTCTGATGGACGCTTGTTCGGAACCTAGACAGCGATCCATGTACTAAAACATCCAGTAAAGGTTGTGAAAAAGAAAGCCACTGTTTTCTTCTTCAAAAGTAAATTGTATATGAGGGTTGACCTAATTCAAAATGGTGCAGATTATGGAAAGATCTGAACAATCGTTTATCTAATCCACAGTTTAAATGGTATGAGATTGAGAATATCCTCTTCGACATAATGCATGTAAATATCACATAAAATGGGTGAAAAAGGATTTCCCATGGCAAGGTCATTGGTTTGAGAAACAAGTCTGTGTGATGCAAATCTCGGTGAGCTTGCTAGTTCTTGGATTTCAGCGTCAGCAAAATGAAATTCCTTCATATGGGGAATATGGCGATTCCCCTGAACGGGAACATTTGTGAAAAGGCTTTTGATATCGAACGAGACAATTTTTGAAGAAGCGAAAGAAGAAGAGGAATTTAATTTGGAAATGAATTCTGAAGAATTAATTACAGTATCATGGTTGTTAGCCAGGAGAGGAGAAAATCTGCGGACGAGAAATTTGGCTAGGGGATGGGTTGCAGTACCGATGTTGGAGACTATGGGCCGCAATGGAATGCCGGGTTTGTGAACCTTCGAGAGACAGCATTGCAACATTAGCAACTACAGATTTCTTTGTTTTGGAATCCAAGATGCTTGATGACCGGACTATTTTACTAACATTAGAGAGTTGATCGGAAGATGTGTTTTTCTTGAGCACTTTATAAGGACCTTCACTGATGAGGTTGTCGACTCCTTCAATGTATTTCTCTTTGTCCATAACTACTATCTGCCCGCCTTTGTCTGCTTTAGTGATAATCATATTATCGTTCGAATAAAACTCCTTGATCAAACCTTGATCCGAGATCGGAATGTTAGGTTTCAGTTTGAGATTAGAGGACAAAGCTCCACCACCAGATGCCTCCGTACTTCTTTTTTGGCCAGAGTTGATTTTGCTAAACTGTAAAGCACGTCCCATGGAGTGGTAAATCTTTTAGGATGAACAGATTTTTATGGGGTCACACAGGCTTTCACAGGTTAAATGCAAAAATTAGAATTCAATGACAGCAACTTGATTTGTTCCAAAAGTGGGACCTTGGGAAGGTTATGAACAGCCTTTTGAACTACTGGCGGTTGGGTGGTCTGTGGAGTATCAATAAGCTTCGAAAATTTAATCGAATGTCTGGAATAACAATGCGAAAAAATAACCAAAAACTTTTATAGCTTTTTTGACCCCAAGCATTAAAATTAGATACACCTGCAGACAGTTTGAGATGGAGCGGGTACAGTTCTTCTTCGATGCGAGCCAAATTTTCCCAGACTTGTTTGATAATGGTACCAAAAATGGTTTGTAAAAGAATAGAGTCTTATTCAAACAAGAATTAGAATTTAAATCGCATTTCAGAGAGATAAAATGAGGAATGACCTTATAGTTGCTTGCGACAATTTTTGAGGATGTTTACATCTTCGAATTCGGAGTTTAGAAAATCTGTTTAGATCCTGTAACCACGATGAAACGGAGAGCGACATGATAAAGGCAGTGAAAAATAATTGTAAATTACTGACCGTGCTGAAGAAATATCTTGAAAGGTCAACCAGGTTACAGGCAACACGTTTAACTCCGGCACTGAGTAGATGGGATGAGTCTTCAGAGAACATATGGAGAGCATAATCCGTCAGCGGAGAAGACGAAAAATAAAATAAACTTATTAAAACATGACGAACAGACTTATATCCGGCGACAAACGAATATTATTGATCTTATTGGTAGGATTTGTATAGTTGGTCATATGAAAAGGCGAAAATACTTCCGAACACATGGGATATCGCAAAAGTCGTATAGCATGTAATGGCGAATTTATAATAAAGATGTACGACACTCTGTGCAAAATATGAAATAAAATAAGACAATTCAGTTTAAATAAATATATACATTTATAGCTATTTCGGAAGTGCATTTAGGCATCCTTCTTCAGAACCCTAGTTACACTAACGTGGTCTACATGCTAAAAAGTTTTAGCATGAAACCGAATGACCTTCTGTACCAGGGTTGTCCAACATATGACCCACCAGTGTTAATCTGGCCAGTCAACTGTTTGAAATGAAAAAAAAAAAAATTTAATTTTTACTTTAGAAATCGGGAAAAACCGCATGGGTGACCCCTTCCCATATCTTAAGTGAACAAATAATTATCCGGAAGAAACTCTGAAGAAAGGCTTTTGTAATTAATTATTTTTTACAAAACTAGCTGGAACTGCTGGCCCGCGAGATCTATGAAAATTTACGTGGCCTGCTGCCCGAAAAGGGTTGGACAATCCTGTTCTGTACTATTTTTTTTATTAAGTATCCACTTAAAAAATTGGTATTTCCTCCTCATTGTTACGGATGCTCGACCACAGAAATTCAAAACTGACATTCGTCAATAAAATTCATACACAATTACCACGAACGAGAAAAGAAAAAAAAAAGTGACTTTTTACTGAAAATAATTACTTTTTTTTTTTATAAAAATAGTGACGACTTTGCTGAAAAAACGGTGACTTTTAGTAACCCATTCCGACCCCTGCAATTAGAAAACATTCCTAGGAGCAGGGGGAAAAGAATTTGCAAAAGCCGGGAGATCGGCTGACTTGCCGTGAGACCAGGAGTCTCCTGGAAAAATCGGGAGTTGGCAGCTATGCTTTTAGGGACAGTTTCAAATTCCCTGACAATTCCAGGTTCTCCAGGCTGTGTGGAACCCTGCAAAATCTGTTGTGTATAGCGACCACCTGTCTATGGTGACCATTGCAGTCCAGTCCCAAAGGCGATCGATTTAGGCAGGTTCTACCCTATATGCATGCATGAATGATGTCACAAGTACATGGTGGTTCTATTAATGTGCTTCAACTGTGTATATACTCCGTGACATTTTTCATTCTCAAAATATAGTCATCGTTTGGTTGGTTGGTAAAATATAATAGATTTATAGAATATACAAATTCAGTTTTAAAGAACTTCAAATTTATAAAATACACAATAATTCTTTGCACATGCCTGTATGTTGAAAAAAAAAAGAAATATTATATTTTCAAAAGAAATCTGAAGTCCAGAGTATTTACAAATAACTCCTCACTTTCGCCCATTTCTATCTTAGCTCTGCCCTTTTCCGTTTCAGCTTTATCTTTTTATATCCATACTCCACTTTTTGTTTACCAACTATCTCTATATTGGTCAACTGTATTCTAGGTTGCCATTTCTCACCCACTATATGCTTTGGCAAGGATAGCGAGGAGGAAAGGGCGAGGATAGGCGAAAGAACAGTTATCACAGGAAGCGAACACCTGGTCTTTATAAATATTTGATGTCAGTATGACCATTTAACAACAAGCCAACCCATCAAATCAATATTGTTTTGAAATGTTTTCCATCTTATCTGAAGAAAATTTTCTGATTGAAAAATTTACGAGTAAAAATATTAGTAGTTCAAATTGGAATATAAATTAAAAAAGCAGTTATCTACATAAATTATATTTAATAAAGGTCTCAATTTTTAATGAATTTCATTTAATAAAATAAAAAAACTAACTTTGTCTCTCCATTCAATCTTTGCAGCCATCTTTGCAGCAGTAACACATCTGAAAATTCAAATTTTTACTTATCAAACAGTTCATTTAAATTAATACTTAGTCACATAATCATAAATTATAAAGTTACAGAAAATGTAACACCAGAGTAAACATCAAACGACATAAAATAACTAGAATCGATCAATGGTGCACAATTTGAAATGTACATAGGTTCAGTTTTATTGCACTTTGAAATCTTCGTAAGTATATTTTGAAATTTAATCAGTTTAATATTTTACAATTCAACTAATTTTATCCTAACAGAACTAATTAAAATATTCATACCTTGGCATTACAAGATTGGTTATCTGGCACAGAATCAGTGGCTTATGTGCAAATGCAGATTATTTCATGTTGTGAACTTAATAAGCCAGGGTTTCCACTGACAGAGAAAAATAAAAATCCGACTTTTTTAGGTCTTTCCCTGACTAATCGCAAACAAAACTTTGAATTGTATTTCAGTTTTGGGGAAAATAGCTTCATGTTCACATGAAATTCAGCTAATCAGAACAA
>QLNU02015360.1:99831594-99846247 GCA_006491805.2 Dysdera silvatica
GGAAATGTGTTTGTACAATCGTTCTTTGGTAAAAAAAAAAAAATAAATAAACAGAAAAAGAAATAATAAAATCTAACGAGAATACGGTCAAACCTCGTTAAGACGAATTACTTTTAATACAAACCGTTTTCTGAAGTTCTGCCCGATTGTAGATTTCTATGAATGTGCTATCAATTCAATTTTATATTTAATTTTAATATGTTTTTTAATTATTTTTTTAAAATAATGACCCGTCTCGCGGACCACTTGGGACTCTTTGGCGGACCACCAGTTAGGAACTACTGTTCGTATTTCCCTTATTAATAATGCACAAATAATACAAGTAATGAAAAGTCATAATAGGAAATATTTTCTAATTTTCTAATGCACTATTTCACAGCATAAAAAAATTATTCTGTTAGTTCAGCTAAGACAAGACTGACAGGGTGAGGATCCAAAATGACTAACAGTGACCTTTCAATAACATAAAAAATAGTTACTGAAAAATTTTTTTTTTAATATTCCCCCAATCAAAAAAGGCCTGTTAAGATAATAGATCTCTATTACGACCCTGTATTGAGTATGGCCATTTTATTATCATCTAAATTTACACATAATTATTCTGACACCCACATTTTTTAGCTCAAACTAGAGCTTTATTGTTACAGGATAAAAGGAGGCATTGCCCCAACCTAGATTAAAACTAGGGTGTCTCCATTGAGCCTGGAGCACCTTAACCGCTATGCCATCAAGGACAGGAACGGAGTCCTCTTTTCTCTGTATATATAAGATTATAAGGTATTATCCTTCTTGGGGCTAACACAATTGCCAAATAATGGTTAATACACACTGCCTTCAAAACAAGTTTTTTCGTGGGGAAGTTATTATATGTAATAATTCCAAAGCCCATGTTTTTTAGCCCAAACTAGAATTTTTTGTTAAAGAAGCAAAAGAGGCATTGCCTCGATTTAGATTCGAACTAGGGCCTCTCCCTTGAGCCTGGTGCACCTTAACCACTACAACATCGAAGAGAGGAACAAAGCCCCCTTTTCTCTATATACATATATATAAAAGGTTGTAAGGTATTATTACCCTTCTTGGGGTTAGCACAACTGCCAAATAATGGTCAAAACACAAAGCCTACAGGGTAAGTTTTTTATGTTTTACGTGGGGAATTCATTATACGAAACGAGTTGAACACCCATGTTTTTTTTTTAGCTCAAACTAGAGCTTTTTTGCTATAGGAGAAAAAGAGGCATCGTCCCCAACTTAGATTTGAATTAGGGTCTCTCCATTCAGCCTGGAGTGTCTTAACCAATAGGCCATCGAGGACAGGAATGAAGCCCCCTTTTCTCCATATATATAAGGTTGCAAATTATTACCCTTTTCAGGCTTAACATAATTGCCAAATGATGGTTAACACACATGTTTTATGATGAAAAATTTGATTTCGCATTCAACATATTTTTTATACTCATTTAAAATTTATTAGTTTATAATTTAAATCTTTGTGATATATCTTGTTCTTTTAATATTAAGCTAAAGTTTAGCTTCTGCAGAAAACCACAGAAAATTGAATTTTTGGCAAATTAACTTTTTTTTTCCTGTTTACTGATTTTCGCTTTATACATTAAAATGGATTTATTGCTCATAAATGCAATTAATGTTACTCATCATTTGCAAAAAAATAACCGAAGCAACGTATTCAAATTTCTTGAACATGTCCAGTGATATCACCGATTGTGAAAAAGCTATAGCTGTGGAACTTTGTAGTGTGTTGGAAAATTATTTAACAAAATCGCAGTTTGAAGATGGTAAAGTTATCGAGATTTCCGAAAAAGATCCAGAACATTATTCTATACATGATGATAATGGGGTATAAATAAAATGTGATCCTGGTTATATAAGTATAGACGAAAAGGAGCGTATGGTCGCTATTAAAGAAACTCATCCAACCTGGAAATGGGACACTTTAATCAAAAAGGGCTGTAAAAAAATGCCTAATCAGAAAACATATCTGCGTTTTAAAAAGGATAAAGTAGACAGAGGGTCACTAATCAATATTTATAAAGCAATCAACATGGAAGTTTGGAAAAAATTTATGGAAATTAGGGGCAAAAAACTACGAATTATACATGGTTCCGATATTCGGAAATGGACAATTGAAACTTCTTTACGTTTCCTTAAATTAAAGTTTCTTGCCCCAAACACATGGGTAAAGGACTTTTGTAAACGTCATGGCACGACGCCTAGGAAGGTAATGAAACTTGTAACCGTTCACAGGGATAACACAATTGTCAAATAAAGGTTAACACAGAAAAGCCTCTGGGGTGAGATTTTTGTGAGTTTTTCGTGGGGGAATTTATTATACAATAATTTTTGCCACCCACGTTTAAGTAGCTCAAACTAGAGCTTTTTTTATATTTGGAGAAAAAGAGGCGCCGTCCTCATCCTGGGCTCTAACCAGGGTCCCCGCGTTGAGCCCGCGGTGTCTTGACCTACTAGACGAATGAGGACAAGAACAAACGCATTTTTCTCCGTATATTAGGATGTAAGATATTATTACCCTTCACAGGGATAACACAATTGCCAAATAATGGTCAACACAGAAAAGCCTCTGGGGCGAGATTTTTTTTTTGTATATAATATCTTACATCCTCATATACTAAGAAAAAATGCGCATGCCATTCTTCTAGTAGGTCAAGACACCACGGCTCAACACGGACCCTGGTTCAGCCCAGAATGAGGGGCGATGCTTTTTCCAAATATAAAAGCTCTAGTTTGAGCTACATAAACGTGGGTGGCAAAAATTATTGTATAAAACTTGTAATGAAAAAACTAGTGACTTCTCCGGAAATGATCCGAAACGCTGCAACAAAATTTCATACAGAAGTGATAAAACTATTTAAAACGTATCCTCCCCATTGTATATTTAATACCAATCAATGCAGACTCAATGACGAATTAACAGATAGTCGAACGCTTTGTTTCCGAGGGGAAAAAATAACATTGGGTTGTGCATCATCTCCAACTAATCAGTGTACTCACTCGTACACCGTTCAATATTTAATAAATGCCGATGGCAAAGTTGTTGGTGATGCGTTTTTATGTTTACACGAAAGCACAAGCCAATTTGGAAAAAGAGTCCAATCTTCTCTGTTTAAAGCGACAAATGTAACTATAACTTGCAGTTCATTAGGAAAATTAACGACAAACCTATTCCAGCAAATTTCGGACGAGCATTTTTTCAGAAATATGACTGAAAATTTTGTTGTTTGTGCGATTCTTGTAGTGTTCATAAAAATCTGTAGATTTTTGAAAAGAGGTGTAGCATTGGGGGAAGCCAGATGGGGTAGTTAAAATTATTTCTGAACAGACAATTCCCATTTGCCAACTTTTAGATCGCTTTTTTTTAGAGAAATAAAGTACATAGCGCGAGAAATATGTCGATACTTTAAAATATCTGCTCATGGTTCTGAATTAAAAATTCGAAATAATATTATCCAATTACAGTCCTTGATACACTTCCAAATGTGTTCTGATATTTTTCAACCCATGATCAATAGCATGGATTACATCTGGGTTATCAGAAGACGAAAATCCTGATTTTTTAAATGTCCGCTAAATGTGTTTCACATTCACAGGAAATGTTTGTGATAAAATACCTAATTGTAAAAATTCTCCTTTTATTCGATGCAGCCAGCCACTGCAGGAAAAATTCATATTTTTCATGATTTGGGATTTTCATACAATTGATTGCTAAAAATCGTAATATTCGATAAAAATTGTAATAAATAGATTTCTCCTTTCTTAAATAAAAATGCAGAAAGTTCAATTTCATTTATGTTCCTTCCTTCTAATGATATAAATCTCGATTTTCCTTTATTACTTTAACTCCTTCAAAACATCACAATTTGTTATTTTTATGTCATTATCATACCATAAGTATACAGGAAAAAGAAATGCAACATATTATATTCGCCAAGCAGCCAACAAGTTGGCGAATTCTTGCGCTGTACTACTCGTTTCCGCGTGCATTTTATAACCCTTTAAAAACATTATTAATAAGTTACGTCTCCAAAAACCGTGAAACGCGTATCCGATGGATTTCTGCAAGGTACGTAATGCAGAAAAAAAAACCCAATACTTTTGAAAATATGATATAAAATCTCTGAAAATAGTCCAATTTTTGCTCTCTCCGGCCCTTTCAAATGAGCTTGACGTCATTAAAATTCACGTTGACCACCCTCCGACCTTCCCTTGTAAGGAAAAACTCTTTTTTAAAAACAAAAGTGACTACTAAACAAAATACTGAATCATTATAGCTTGATATCCAAAGTTTTTGGTTCACAGACTTCCTTTTAATTAAGATGCTTGGAATTTTCACCATTTCTAACATTAGAACATGTACTTAAATTGGTAATCACTGATATAATGTAATATGAAATTCGTAATCATACAAAGCCTATAAAAATTATATTCACCAAATGGTAAACAAAACAAGTATGGTACTACTCACCGTAATACAGCTCGATCAATATCAGAAAAATTAATACTGCCATTTCTGTTTGCTTGAAACTTTATAACCTACAAATCAAATTCAATTTATTTAAATTTCTACTTTTTACAGAATTGTAAGTCATCATATTATTCATAACATCAGTTTTTGATTGTCGAGTAGTTTAAACCCACTTCCATTTAAGTATACTGACAATGTACTTCAATGTTATTATAAAAACCATATAATTATAACCATTAGAAAAACTATAACAACAAATAAAAAACATGGTTGCCTACAAATAATTTACACAATTTTACGTTAAATAACCATTTCTTAATTTAAATTTTACTTTCATATTCGTAAAGAAAACAGGAGAAAATAAGTTTAAGTAATGGGCCTATACATAATATTTAAATGTATTCTAAAGAGAAAAGATATATTTGCTTACTTCAGCGTTGTCAGCCTCTTTAAAGACTTTAAGCACATTTTCATGCTCAAGCTGCATTAGTGCAAATTTGAAATGCTCTCCTTCGCATATATCAATACATAGTTTCTCAAAATCTTCAACAAAGACAACGTCAGTATTTTCAGCTGCTTTAAACTCTTCAAGTTTCCCAAGAATCAAAGGTGCCATGACCTAATAATTAGTATCATATTTGAAAATTCCTTTTAACACAAAATTGTGGTTTAATTAATTTGGTAAAATAAATTATCACAAAGCTTTATATTAAAATTTCATATGCACAAATGCAAGTTACACACACACATTACTACAAGATATGCAATCAATAAGGATAAATAAAATTATTTTTATGTTTTATGGCCTGAGAGAGAGGAATAAGAAAGGTCATGCTGTGCTTGGACATAATAGTTTTCCAAGGAATTGGAACCTCTATTGTCTGGGGTAGCTGTTTCCAAACTTGGATAGGCCGCGGACCAGTTGGGGATACATGAAAATGTTGGTAATGGCAAAAAGCACTAAAAAGTAAAGAGTCAAAATGAAAACTAGGAATCATCTGATGGCTAAATCTAACTAGATGGAAAAACTGGATTTTTTTTTTCTAAAAGTCCTCTCCCCCCACACACACAACCGCACTAATCGAAATTTTAGGGCGCACATATAGAGGGATGACATGAATGTTTGAAATCGTGTTAATCGAAACCACATATATCGAGGGATATCAGTATTTCTCTGATTTTTATGAAAGGGGGGAAAAAACATTGGCCGATGATTTTCAGTTTTTCAATCGGTTGCTGATGCTAATTTATGAAAACATGAATAAATAAGCAGCATGTCTATCCCTGATGAAAGCACAAAAACAAAGTTATATAGTTTTGATTTATAGAGAGACACTTGCATGGAAGTCCAATGGCCAACTCACGAAATGAGGAAAAGGAAGAAATAGGCATAAGGCCTAGTAATTGATTTATAACTGGCATGCATATAATAAAAAAATGCATTGAAATTATTAAGAGCCACATTTAAAGACTAGTATATCAAGATGAATAATTGTTATGAACTTTCTTCATAAGTTAATATGGTTAAAAATTATTTTAATGCTGTTTTTGTTTTGATGTTAAACTGTTATCAAATAAAAACAGAAAATAAATTCTAACATAAAATAAAAAATCTATAAATGTCATTAAGTCATTTGATTATTTATCAAACCTAGTAACATTGCTACCTACAAAAAATGAACTTTTATATGAAGGGATGGGTGGGGGTACTCATAAATAAAAAGTCTAATCAAGGGGTATAGGAGAAAAAAAAAAGGTTGGGAATCATTGGTCTAGGGAAGGGATAGCCAACTTCAAGCAAGTTGTGATCTACCATCCAGTATCAAAACTGGCAGTGATCTACCACACTACCGGGGAGAAAGGGAGGTCCCCTACTTCTCGCATTTTTATACTTTCTTTGTTTTAGTATTCAGTAAGTATAGTATTGTATAACATTATTTTGTGTATTTGGCTCTTAGTTTATGGCCAAAATAATAACAAATGATAGCTTCCACAAAATATAAACAGTTAGTTGTAAATCGCTCATTAATCGTTCAACCTGGGTCATTAGTGAGATACCTGGGTTTGTATTTTGTTCACTATCTGTTGGATGTCAGGAGCATACTGAGTCTGGGCCAGCTACGGGGAATCCTGAAGGTGTTCATCTATCATTGTGAAACGTTGATTACTCTTAATCATTTTTAGATATGAAAATGCAGATTCACACAAATACATTGAATCAAAACATGAGTAGAATTTCACTGCATCTTCTCAAATTGGGAAATTTTTCTCTAGGCATGAACTTCCAAAATGATTCTCCTTCAGAAAAATGTCATTTTTTAGAGTTAATACCTTATTTTGAAGATATTTTTTGCTCAATAAGAAATGTTCACTAATACTGACTGCAGTTTTTTTAATGTCCAAATTGATTGAGAATAGATATGACGTGTACTTTACAATTGATTTGATTTTTTCCAATTCACAGAATTTTATTTAGAACTGCTGAACAACAGAATTAATTCCCTCCGTATAGTTTTATGTTTGAAAAACAAAGTCAGGATTTCTTCCATATCATCCTGCATATTAGGGAAGTCATCAAAGGTTATTGGTTGTGAGGTCAATCATCATTAGCTGAAATTTGGTTTTGTAGGAAAAAACAGTGCTTATCAAATATGTTCAACGCAGTTTCCTTTACTTTGTAGAGCTATGTTCATAACACTGTCCACCTGTGAAATAAGCAAGAAAAGTAAGATTAAACAACCACTCTTCATCTTCTAAGCATACTCATCTCCCCTCTATTTCAAAAAGGATATTATTTCTCTCAACAAACTGAGACACTTGCAGAAATTTGCACCCACTCAGCCACCTCACATTTGTGAGTAAAATTATGTTAGGTTGCCCTTCGTTAACAGTGAAGTTGAAAAGCCGCCTGTGAAGAGATTTTTCACGAATAAAGTTTATAATTTACAAAGCAATGTCCATAACATTGCTTGTACTCTGTCTTTTGCTTGCCAAAACTTGCTGGTGAATGATGCAGTGGTATGCAGGGAAGTCAGAAAAATTGTCATGCTGTCTACAGAGGACAACAAATCCATTAATGTGACCAACTATGACTTTTCCTCCATTTGTAATAATGGCAACAAGTTTGTGTAATGGTAGATTGAGCTTCATGACAAAGGAATGGCAAGAAATATTTCCCTACCTGTAGTTCTTCCTTTTAAAGATACCATCCCAAGCAGTTGTTTGGTGTTGTAATCTTGGAAAACCATACGAATAAAAAATAGTATCTGAGCTGTATCGCTGATGTCTGTAGATTCACCCAGTTGGAAGAAGAAAACACAATTTAACACATTTTTAACACCTGTTCACGTATATTTTTGGACAAGTTTTCTATCTGGTGCATGACCATATTTCTTGAGAATGGAAGATCTTTGGTGATAGCTGTGTGATCTCGATTTTTTTTTATTTTTAAATACATCAAAAAGATTATCCGCTATTTCAAGAAAACACTCTTTTAGAAACTCTCCTTCACTGAAAGGTTTGCAATTTTTAATGATTAGATTACTCACTTTGAAGGATGAAGTGGTTATACTGTTAGAATGTGAGCTGGGTTTTACCAGTAATTGTTGCTGAACAGCTAATTTAGATTTCAGTTCTTTTATCTTAAGTTTACGAATTTCACTTTTACCTGGAAAATCACCATCAAATTTACTATGATGGAGAGCATTATAATCACATTCCAGGTTGCCCTTTTTTGGTAAGGGCACTGTGGCATTACAAATTAAACATTTGTTTGACACCATCGTAAAGAAATACTCCATTTCCCATTCATCGTGGAAGTGGTAAGTTTTAGTCTTCTTATGAGTAGTCTTTTTTTTTTTTTTTGCAACATTTTTTTAACAATACAAAGAACTACAAAATTATTGACGTTTTCGTAACACCAAGATCACCGTTGTATTTCCTCCTCCGTGTGCAACAGACTGACTAAAAAGTCCATACTTAGCAAGGGGAAAAATCCCTCATTATCCCATAACGATGTGACGCTTATCCTCTGTAAGATGAAGAGTTAAAATATCCCTTTAAAAGGGATAAATTCCCTGCAAAGGAAACGAAAGTTATAACAGACGGGTGGATGTCAAACATCCTATCGCCAAAATTTCCTGGTGTCAATGGATGAAAAAATGTTTTACGTCAGTAGGTTAAGGAAATAAAAAAACTGTAATGCAATCTATTAAAAACCATCCTACGCTCAACCTGTTAGCAGCCACTGGTCTACGGATGAGAAACTGGCACATGTTTAATAATACTATTAGAGTCAAACCAGTGTCAATGGTAGAATAAATGAATGTGTTTCTTCTGTGCTACTGCACGGCTGAATTAAATTATGGATATAAAAAAAAAACTAATATCGCATAATTGTTATGACAATTTTGTGTCCTAAAACCTGCATATGTTAATTGAGAAAAGACTGTCAGCTTAATATGACCTGTGATTTATGACCAGGCTATCTCCCCTAGGGAAAAACTTATAACTATAGAACTGAAAAATGGAGCTTAAAATCAGGATGTAAAAGAGTTATGATTTTTTTAAATGAAAAAAACAAAACAAAAAATCAATTATAAAATGCATAAGATTTCAATTATGATATTATTAAAAACCAACATTTAAGGATTTAAAAATGCCAACTTCGGTGTCTTCTCAACCTCTAATTGATTTTGCAACTTGGTATGTACAATTCCAAATGTGGAAAACATTCCATTCCAGCAGAGACTTTCTTAGCTGTGCATAGTTTCATAATAGCATCAAGTTCCTTTTTAGCCAACACATTCTTTTATGACAGATTATTATGGGGGATTGTTCTTTTATGATGATTTCCATCACTGAAGAGTGGAAATTGACTACACTGTCTCTTCTTCAAATAAAGCACCACTGAAAGGTGGTGCACGGACAATGTAAGAATAATGCCTAATTATGAGGTATCCTTGAATTTCTTTTTCACAAAATCTATTGCTTGCTCCTCCACACTCTTTGACAAGTGTTCTGCTGTAAAATTTAATGATAATACAAATGACAAATAGTGAGCTGGAGATACAGTTTGTCCATAGTGTATTTTAAACATCTTAATGTATGAAATGTGTTACAAGAAAGGTCTTTTATACTGTCCTCAAGATCTTTCTAAACTTCTATTTTAGAAATACTGCAATTATTTTTTTGTAACTTTACCTAAAGCAACAGAAATCAGTTTCAACTGAAGGTTTTTAACATTCGTCTTTATACCCACGTTCACGACTTTCAAGTTTATTTTTGCATCTATTACATCTCCATTTTCTTCAACTATCTACACATGGATGGAATGGTTGAAGAAGCAATTTAGAGCAGCAAAATTATCAAGCTGGGACAGTTGAGAGCAGCAAAATCACCAATTTGGAGCAGTGAAATAAAATTTAAGTTGAGGCAAATAAAATTCTTCTAAATATGCTGTTTCGCCACCCAAGAGTTATGTGTCTCCCTATGGTATTATTACCCTCCGCAGGGATAACACAATTGCCAAATATGGTCAACACAAGAAAGCCTCCGGGGCGAGATTTTTGTGAGTTTTCGTGGGGGAATTTATTATACAATAATTTTTGCCACCCACGTATTAATTAGCTCAAACTAGAGCTTATGTAATTTTGGAGAAAAAGAGACGCTTTCCCCATCCTGGATTCGAACCAGGGTCCCTCCGTTTAGCTTGGGTGTCTTAATTGACTTAAGTGTATAAACTAAGTTTTGTAACTTGGAAGTGAAAAATTACCCCATTTTTATGACTGATTAGTGCTTACTGTGCCTGCGTGAACTGAACGAAGAGAATTCTTGCACATAAAGGGAAATCCTTGCTAACCAGCTAATCTATAAATAGTGCATTTGTGGCCGTTCCCGTCCTGACAAGAAGCAATATGTTCAAATTATTTATTTTCCAAAGGCTTTGTAGTTCTTACAATATCTTAGGTGTAGGCTTACGTTTGAAGCAATTTTTTGTTTTAAAACTACAGAAAAATGATAAAAAGGAAAGTTTTGTTTTTATTACTGCTAATGTATAGAAAAAAACAAAAGTTATTTGTATGATATTTATTATTTGTATTTATGTTACCATGTAACTTAATGGCACACAATGTATCACTATGTTAACTGCCAACACAACCCACTTCCATAGCTTGGACTCTGTGTGACACATCACAGGGTTTCCACAGTCGAACAGTGCTTTTGGAGCGGTAAAAATCCCATTTTGTAGCAGAAAAATTCTTATTTTGAACCAATTTAGAGCAGAAAAAAATACTGTTTTGTAGCAATTTGCAGCAGAAATTTTTTAATTTTGTAGCAATTTCAGCAGAAGGAACTCCATTTCTTTCTAAAAAATTATTTCTAGTAAAATTGAACTCTAAAGAAATTGAGTCTTATGATAAACTCAGTAACTAATAAAATAAAGTTATTGATGAAAATTGATCGGGGAACAAACTGGCAAATCTAGTGTAAAATTGCTAAATTTAGTGTATTTCAGTTTTGGCAATTTTCTAAATCAGTTAAATCTGGTGGGCAAAATTGGCAACACTGTCTGGTAATAAGATCACGTGAATGGAATGCACATGCCAGAAAATCGTAATGTTTTGGGTAACTTGAATTTCCCTGACTTTTATAGGAAATAAGGAAATGTGTAACAATTGTTTTTGTCAACATTCGTCCTACACAAACTAAAATATTCATAAATTGCATCATTTTGTCCATTTTCCGTAATTTTAAAATACGACTGTTAATAATGATGTAATGGGAGCTGAAAACCCGTAATGATTGGCATCTCCATTATATTTATCAAAACTAAGATTAGTTGTGACATATTGTTTGTTTTCATTGCATTTTTTATCCATATAATGGATACTTCACAGTGTGGCCAATCAAAACAAAGAGGAGAAAAATTTCCAGACGCTGACCATAAAATTAAATACGAATCTCAAGCATATTTCCCGACATTCCTGAGGCACTGAAATTCCAAGTACACTTCCGAATTTTTCAGACGGCTAAACACCCTGCATTAACAACATGTGATGTGACATACTACTTAAAAGTAATAAAAACTACTAGGAATTAAAATTGGGGGACAAGCCTCCTGCCCTTTGCTAATAATACTCAAAATAGATATTCAAATTCAGTTTAAAAAAAATTAAACAAATTAATCACTCCACTTAGGAAAGATTTCCCCTTCGATCTGTTGTCGCTGATCCCTCAGTTCTGCCAAATTTAAAATCCTAAATCTAGCTTGAAATCCGCTAAGATTGGCCAAACAGTATGGCAGCATGATTTTTCACTCCTGCTGAAGATGCTAAAATGGGGGAGATTAAAAGTAATTGATATTGGTATTTTACGTTTTTTGCCCCCAGTATGTGGCTTCCGATGAAAAATTCTGGAATACTAATACTGATGATTTACTAATACTGATGATTCTCTATTACATGATAATGGTACATATTATAGTTCGAGAAAATATTTTTGAGATGCCACCTAGAGTAACAAAAAAACTGTAAAATAGTACTTTGTACTCTACCAAGGACCAGTAGGTCAGTTCACTATCAGATGAACTAACGTATATGCAGATTAAATGGTCGAAGAAATTAAGGGCATCATTTGCTGATGAAATAAAAAAAAAATGATGGATGATATTACTACTATGAGCGACGGACAAGAGCCTGACCCAGTCGGGACTGAGATGGAATTACCGTGTAATTTGGACTCCAGAATTAACAAGACTAAAGGTGAGTGGTATGAACAATGTTTGATAATTAAGGGGAAGGTAGAAAAATTGGAGACAACACTGGAAAATTTGGAATGTGAAGCTGAGTTACAACAGGAATAGTCGAGACGTCCTTACCTTTTGATACATGAAGTTACTGAAGATGAGAATGTGAACCCTTTTGAGAATGGTACTGAAATATTAAATGAACATCTCGGGACCAAGATATTATGTACAGACTTGGTGAATGCACATAGAATTGACAGACTAATCAGGGCAGGCATTGGCAGGGAGAGACCAAGGCCACTTATAATAAAATTCATCAGAACGATACAGCGTGAACACATATACAAAAACCCCCTAAAGGGCACTGGATTAGTTATTACCGAGAACTTAACTATGCATAGAATGCAATTTTACAACGACCTAAGAGCAATGGGTATTCAGTGTTGGACTCAGGGTGACGTGATATATTATCTTAAAGGAAATGGTCAGCACATGAGCATAAAAACTTTGATAGAAATGCATAACTACAAAAGTGATTAATGTACAGCGATGGTACTGCTGTCCAGTTCCTGTCATACAGTACTAACATATGTTTCTTACTCGGTTTTATTAATATTATCTTGATCATTTCATGTGCTACTTGAATTTACTGATTACCAATATGTGAAGCAATGTTTAGGCTTGGGACTGCTTCAGTTGATTGTTGTTTACACGTTATACACTGGATGCATGAGATCGATATATAATTTTTACTTTTTGATTAATTATTGTTTATTAACATAATATGAACATCTGTATATAGAAATGTTTTGACACAGATGGAGATGTGTAAAAATAAGGTTAATTTATGAGAGGTAGAGATGGGAGTTATTTAAGGTAACTGTTAAAAACCACCTGTTACCGACTGATCACTGTTCCGGGAACAGTATGTTCCTCTGAAACCCCTGTTTTCAAATACCAGCTGTTATTTCAGATCACTGGTGATTAGGGATAGAAGTTACTTGAAGTAACAGTTACAAATCACCGGTGACCGAGAAATCACTGTGTTAGAAACATATTCCTCCGTTTCCATCACACAGGAAACGCGCTGAGATAACGGGCTATCACAACATCCGGCATAGTTGTCTAGCTGACACAAGGGCTTAGGCACTAATTACCCATTTAATATCTGATATTACAAGAGGTTATATTATTATTGTTATAGTTAACTAAATATTATTTGAATTAACCAATTATTGTTTTAGTTAATTAAAAACTGATTAAAATAATAATTAGTTATCGTTTTAATTGATTTATTTTTATTTAATTTACTTAAAGTTTAAATTCAGTTAATATGTGATTATATAGGTATTCCTACTTCAATAGCAACTAGCGAAATCAATCGCTATCTAGACGATAATTAAAAAAAAATTAACTTGCCGCAGAATTATGACCATTTGTCATGGTGGAGATCCCATTCTCTGATCTACCCAAATCTATCAGAGTTAGCGAAAAGGAAATTCAACTTTATGGCAACATGAGTGCCTTGCGAAAGAATTTTCTTAAAGGCTGGTAACATTTTAACCGATGGGAGAAATCGGTTGGAGCCTCTTCACGCCGAAAGATTATTGTTCCTAAATGCCAATTCATATTTAATGGAATAGATTTTTTATCCATGTATATTAATTAGTACAAGTATTAATATTTTTACATTACTGAGCTTTACACATGAAAAATTCTGAATACATACATGTGTATAACTACATCAGCTGAGAATACACATTTTGTATCATTATCCTGTTAATTAGTTCCACATTGTAACCTTTCAGTATGTTTTACCAATTAATTTACAGCAGTGTCAATATTTTTTGCTGTATTTCATTACTTAGAATTAGTTTTTTAAACTTTCTTTGATTTTTAAAATCGTGTATTTTTTAAAATATCTAAAATTCAGTATTTTAAAACCTTATTTTTTCCCTTTAGTACTGTATTTCGTATGTGCGTATTTTTTTTTTCCACAGAATTTATTATTTTTATGGAGTTGGCACGAAGTTCTGTTACGGATTGAGCGTTGAAATGTGTTATCGTTAAGTTCCTCAATTCCCAAAACCTGTGAAGTAACGCATGCGTTCTAGTCACCAGTGACTGAAATCACTGGTGATTGGAACCTGTTACGTGATTGGAACAGGAACGTTGGAACAGGTTATTCAAAAATAACAGTTTGGTCCATCACTAATGAGAGGTACTGCAATGGTACGGTTGACCCGTTCCTGTCATTTTTCCTTGTCGTATGTTATTTACATGATTCTATTAACATTATCTCTGTCATTATTTATGTCGCCGCGGTATTTATGTTTACTTACGTTATACACTAAACGCATGCCAATGACATGTATTATTTATCAATTAATTATTTATTTTCAGAAAAA
>QLNU02015360.1:99846347-99866461 GCA_006491805.2 Dysdera silvatica
GGATGAACTAAAAACTCAAAAGCTGTGGGAGGCACCCACGCTGTCTGTCAATTCTTTGTTCATTCACACAGATAGCAAGTTACTTCGAATGCTAAAAAAATTGTAAATGAAGCAATTTTGGGGAAATTTTCAGGCCTAGATTTCGCAGAAAGGAAAATTTGGCACTACAAAATACAATGACAAAACGTAATTTTGATAAACATGAAACTGAATTTCGACACACTGGAAAATTTTACCTTTTGGTTCCGTCTAGCAAAATTTTACAGAAATCGTGACCTTAACTAGTGAAAGTGACTAAAAATAGCCTCCTTGGGAAATAAAAAACAATAGTTCCAAGGATTTTCCCGGCCGTTGTGAAAAACCTGGTATTTTTTCCGGATATTCAAGTCCTTGAAAGGATTTTTTAAAATTCAAGGCTTTTCTCGGTTTTCCAGGCCCAGTATGAACCCTGCATTATAAGATCAATCTAAATATCAGTATTAGATGGGTCATTTTCAGAAAAAGTACAATTTGATGCCCTGTGCTCTTAAAATTTATAGTGTTCAAGATAAGTAATTTCTGAGAAAACAAATTTTCATCATTTTTTTTTCTTATAAGGCATATACCAAATGAATAGGTAATGCTTAAAGCAAATTATATATGAAATAAACAAAATAAATTATTGATTACGGCAATGGAAGCCGTATTTGTTATATATATAGAATTTGATTTTCAGCATGTTATATTTTAGCTGTACAGTCACCATGGCTGTAAGCAATTTCATAGCTTTTCAAATTTAAATTTTGAGTATTTTTCATTTGTATCCCTCTAAAATTAATTTATAATACAAGAATTTAAGAAATAAAATTGTCCTACATGCTTTGGGTCACCGGTCTAACAACTGCTAGTTTTGGCTTTTAGTTTCGCAATAATAAACGGATTGTGGAAAATTGTACGTTTTAGGTTGGCTAAATTGTTTGTAAATAAATTAGTTGCAAGATATTATTACCCTTCTCAGGGTTAACACAATTATCAAATAATGGTCAACACACAAAGCCACCGGGGCAAGTTTTTTGTGGGGGATTTTTTATTACAAATAAATTTGACACCCACGTATTAGTAGCTCAAACTAGAGCTATTTTTGTTTAGGAGAAAAAGAGACGCCGTCCTCATCCCAGATTCGAACCAGGGTCCCCGCGTTGAGCCCGCGGTGTCTTGACCTACTAGACGAATGAGAACAAGAACAAACGCTTTTTTCTCCGTATATTAAGTTGTAAGATATTATTACCCTTCACAGGGATAACACAATTGCCAAATAATGGTCAACACACACTGGGTTGAGTTCTTTTTGTGAGGGATTTTTTATTACTAATAAATTTGATAATATCTATCTATATAATAATATCTTACAACTTAATATATGGAGAAAAAGGCGTTTGTTCTTGTCCTCATTCGTCTAGTAGGTCAAGACACTGCGGGGACCCTGGTTCGAATCCGGGATGAGGACGGCGTCTCTTTTTCTTCTAAACAAAAATAGCTCTAGATTGAGCTACAAATACATGGGTGTCAAATTTATTTGTAATAAATAAATTAGTTGCTGAAATGAGTGACAACATGCGATCCATTCTGTGAAAAAAGAAAGTTATTTTTAGTTCAGGTGAGTTCTCTTATATGTCATTGTCACTGGTCTAACAGATATTTCATTCAACAAGTAATAATAATTTCATTTCAGTTAGATGATTTGTAACACAATAGTAAATATATAGAATCTAACATCGTGAATAATAACCTAACTTTTAAAATAAGGAATAAAACTTTGCAGCTTGAGAAATATCACTGGCCCAACAGTCATTGGCCTAATAGTAACCTTGTTAGGCCAGTGACAAGACATATATTACTGTAAGTTAGAATTATATTTTCTGTAGCTTTAAATAATAGTCATAGCTACATTTTTTCTCATAAAACTATATTGTTCCTTTTATGCACTCAGTTGTTTTCCTATATATTTGTATTCTTTTTAAATGTCTGGATAGTAATACATTATGGTATTACCATCCAGACATTTAATTTTATAAAATGGGGAGGTAAAATCAAGAAAGGAAGAAAGAGTATGTACAAAAAGTTAACTCAGACACAAAAAAGAAAGAATATTTACAAAAGAAGAGAGAAAGATATGCAAAACGGAAAGAAGCTAGAGCTGTTAGATGCATACAGGACTATGACAGGAAGAATTGGGCTGAAAAGCATCTAGACATCATAAAAAAAAAGTCAGAACAGGTAAACTTAGTTGATACTGTTTCTGTTGCTCCATTCAATATTACTGAGAATAGAGAGCAGAGTTTTGGCCGAAAACGAGTGAAAAGGGGATACAGAGGCTTGCTACAAGGAGAATAAAAGATTAAAAGCTGAAATAATTTTGAAAGATAAAGTTATAAGTACTCTATGAAAACGTAATTCTAGATTGAATAAACTACAGCCAACAACTGTAAATGAGTATCCTAACACAAAAGTAAAGAAACTGTGTAAAAGAAATAAAATTGAGAAAAAAGTGATTTGATAATTTGTTTTTAACCAAACAGTTGTGGATTGTTTTGTTAAATCCTATAGCAAAGGAAAATCGAAGGAAAGAAAATGCATGCAAAAAATATTGTAGGCCAAAAAAAAAATTCTAAAGAAGTACAAAATGTTAAACTGTGTTAAGGATAAAATGAATATTTCTCTAAACAAAATACGCAAAATACAACCAATTGAGAAACTAGTGAATTCTATCAATGACCTAGTAAAAAATTTCTTTTTGAGAGAGGATGTGAGTAGAATGACTAATGGGAAGCAGCTCTCAATTACAAGAGATAAGGTTAAAATGCAAAAAAGACTACTTAACGATACTATGTTAATGCTATATAAAAAATTTTGTCAACAGCATGTAGATATTAAAATTTCATACACATCCATGGATGTTGACTGCTCAATAAGGTTTTGGAGTAGTACTGGGAGCAGCCTTTGTCAAATGCTAGATTGTTTTAAATCCTAATATTCAGAGTTTATTTATGTATAAACCTGGATCCCAACATAATTTTAGACCATTAAATGAATTTGTATATCATTTTTTTTTAATAATTCAGAGATTAAATAAATATTATAAGTTGACGTACTTTCAGCAAAAACAATCATTTATAGTGTTTTCATAAACGCACGTTTTTAAATTTTTAAAAAGTACTGGCTTTTACTACAGTCTTTGATTTTACCATGTTTGGCGCAGTATAGCCCAGATGCTCTTGCGCCATAAAAAAGCCAAACAATCAATCAATCATAAACAGAAATAATTAAATACTTTAAAACAGGATAAGGACCTAGACCTTTATTACAGCTGAAATAAGGTGGTTCAATAAAATTTTTTTTTATCAATATAAATAAAATTCATAAATGTTAACCCCATTTGCTTAAACTTTCCAAGAATCCAATCATAAATAACACTTTGGAATGCCTTAAAAGCAGCCAAAATCACTTAGCATTTTTTATTTTATTGATTTCAAGTTGAGATTTTCTGTTTTCTTTTAATGTCTTTAAGGTTTCCTTTATTCTACCTTTTCCTTCTTTTAATAAAACTTACCCATTTTCTACAGAACTCATGTCACTGTTGCTGATTCCTAACATTGTGTACTTATTTTCCCAGAGTCGTCTCTAAAGCATTAATAAGGTAAAACAAATTAAGTCGGAAAATAATCATGATGTCTAGCAAAATTGCTGACAAAAAGCATATTTCAAGGCTCATCCGTGAAAATTTCAAGCATCCCCTTCACACGATCAATTACCATTTTTTCACTCCCCCACTCCCTTTAGACTCAGATACAACCATCCTTCCAAGTATGCAAGTACATTTTAGAATATGACTCGAGCTCCCACTAGTTCAATTAAAAAAATTATGACAATTTCAAGGACAAGAGTAGAACATTCGTAATGTCAACAAATAAAATTACTATTACATAATATTTTGCCCAAAGCCACACGAACGAGGATAGACAAACAGTTTAAAGTAATTATAGCCTCAGTGTGCATCAAATCATGAAGACAATGTAGGTTTTTCAAGATCCCATTTGTAATTGGCAGTGTTGTAAAAAGCTTAGCTGAAACTTCCTTATAAAAACATAAGACCACTAAAGTTATGTTCAAGCTTATTCTTGTCAGACATTTGAGACAAGGCCAAAGTTCGTTTTGCTACTGTTTGAATTTCAATTTTGTGCAAAGGCAACGTACTTTCACTGGCAAAATTCATTGCCGACAAATTAAAAGGGGACTCTCATGATATCTGGTTTCAGAAAATTTATCAACACATTTTTTAGATATTCACAAAGTTCATCATATGTAATATGAACACGTTTCTGTTCATTATGAACAGTGCAAAGAAACTTAGAAAACTGACTAATATGAACCAAAAACAGGATGTATAGTAATAATAGTCAAAAAGTCAATTTTTTAGATTACTGTGAGCCATGAGCATGAAATTTTTTTTGGCCTTTGGGAGGGGGGTGGGCAACCAGCATCAAGTTCTGCATATTAAATTTATTAGAGATCAAGGTAAAACGCTTGAAAGGCACAACTTAAGTTGCTAACAAAATCTTTTACAAATACATATATAATCCTGACAAAAAATAAATTAAAAATAAAATATATTCACTAAAACAAATAAACAAGATCTGCTGTAAGTCAGTATTGTTTACTAAAATCATTAATAATAATAATAAAAAAAAAAAAAGGTGAGCCGCGGTAATATTCTCCGAAGGGGGAAAAAAACTGGAAAATCTGGTGGAAAATCGCTAAATTTAACGTATCTCAGTTAGTTTTGGTAGATTTTTCTTCCTAAATCTGTTAAATCTAGCGGGGGAAACTGGCAACACTGTCTCTTATTGATGACCACATCACATGAACAGATGCTTACAGGTGTCCCAAAATCAAGATGTTTTAGGCAACATAAATTTCTATGATGATCCTTTTTCTCAGGGAGGAGGGGGGGGGAGTCGTTGATCACTGGACATCCAGTAAATAAAGTTTAGGTTAGGTTTATAGACACAGACGCTCACCAGATGTCCATGAAATAGTAGGGGGTTGTTCATAAACTAAAATATGAAAATATTCATAAACTGTGTCATTTTGAACATTTTACATAATTTTAAAATACAGTTGTCAATAATCACGTCATGGGAGCTGAAAATCCATAATGGTTGGCATATTCATTATATTTATCAAATCTCAGATTTGAGTTGTGATGTATTATTTAATGTGTTTTCATTTAATTTAATTCGATTTGATTTTTTTATCCATAATGAATTATTTCACAGTGTGGCCAAACAAACAAAGGAGAAAAATTTCCAGACTATGACCGTAAAATTGAATATTAAACACGAATTTCAAGCACCCCCCCCACACACACACGCTAGGAGCGCTAAAAATTCTAGTACATTTCCCAATTTTCCTGATAGCTGGACACCCTGATAATATTTAAAAAGTATGTGACAATTTTGAAAAACTACTAAATCACTCTTGATAAAGCCACTTTATTTTCTTGTGCCTGAAACCATAGAGTAATCCCAAAATCGACGTAGTACTGGTTTTCTAACCTATAACCTACTCATGAGCAACAACAATTGAGCTTACAATGAAGATTGAGGTGCTGTTACAGAATTTAAACAAAAACTGAACATGTAACAGAACAAACAAAGAAATGCCTTCCGTATGAAAAATTGCCAGATCTACTATAATTTTTACAAAATAACTGAAGCTACTAAATATATTAGAAAAAAATTACTAACCTACTAAACTTTTGAATTTTTTTTCAGAATCTACTAAATTTTGTGGAACAATTGCCAAATCTACTGAAGTTTTCTGCAAAATTAGCCGAATCTACTGAATTTTCAAAAACTTTGTTAGTTTGATACAAATGAATAAAAAAATGACAACGGGTGCAGGATTAGTGTAATTTCAGTAAAGCATACATTTGGGAGCAATTGGTGCAGGCATAGGCATTTGGAGCAGTTTGGCACAATGGGCACAGAATTAACATCCCTACACATCACTCACAAGGCTAAGATCTTTTTGGGTAGTACCACTAATGCAAAAGGACCATGACACATATATGTGTAAAAACTACCATATGTTAATAGACGGTAATTCTCAGGGATTTACCCCATTGAATTCACTAAGTAATATTCCGAAAGCAGTTACTTGTGCAGTAACAAAGATTGTTCTTACAATGAATGAAACATTTGTAGGAATAAAAAATTCCGGTATCTGACAACATTTCACCAAATAAGTCTGTAGTTTCGATACAGCAATGGTCAACAAAGAAAGAGAGAACAAAAATTTGGCTCTAATTTGGGAAAATTTTCTGAGTATATTATCCAATGCACTATTAAGGAGAATAAAACACTGTCTACTGAAGAGTTTCGTGATATTTTGAACAAACAAACTACCCAGTTTGCTAACCACCAATATAATATACTTCATCAATATAAGGCATTTAATCTTCTTAAAAAGAATTTAAAAAATAATGAATGTATTGTACATATTGATTTATCAGAAAACTTGGATACGGGAATCAGATACAGTCTGCACACTTTGGTTCTTCACATGCTCAGGCAGATTTACATACAGGCGTCTTCACTTCTCTGACGAGTCTGACACATTCAGTTTTTGTACTATATTGGCTAATGTTCAGCATGGCACCACCGTCATTTGGATCAACATATGGATACAATTTTTTCTTTCCTATTTGTCAATTTTCCACAAATAGAACATCTTCATTTTTTCAGTGATGGATCATCTTCACAATATTGACAGAAAGGGAACTTTCATTTGCTGTCCACCATGCTTTTTGACGAAGGATTTTTAAGTGGCACATGAAGCTTATGGGAAGCTGGACATGGAAGGGGTGCTCCTGATGGGGTTGGGGGAGCTGTGAAAAGGACAGCAGATGCACTACTTAAACATGGCACAGATTTACCTTCCTCAGAAATCATGTTTGAAAAGTTCAATAAAACCACTACACATTTAAAGACACTATTTTTGATTCCTGCAGAAGAAATTGCAGAAGCATATAAAAACCAACCAGTATTAAAAGCCAATCCCAAAAACAAACAGGATACATCAAGTAATTGCAACTATGTGAGGTACAGTGCAATATGTTTCCTGTTTCTGTTCTGAGGCTGGTACATATTGTAATTGTTACAATATAAAGGACTTCACGTTTCTTTTGCCAAAATTGAAAAACAAACTAGAAGATTCTTTGACTGATCGCATAACTGACTACAAGCAAGTGGAAAATACAGATAACCTCACTTAACGTGTGACTTCTACAAGTACAGTATTCATGAAAACCCAGGAAGATAACACGAAACAGCTTTTAGGACAATAGATAGTAGTTGAATTTCAAACTCACTTTTATCCTGGAGTGGTAGAGTAAATTTGTGATAGGAATGTGCTGGTGTCTCGTTTAAGCCAAACAAATTGTGCTGCGAACAAATATTTTTGACTAAAGAAAGAGGACTTGTTGCCTTATGCGTTAAATGAAATTTTAACTGTCATAACAAATCCTAATATGCTAGAAAGCAGGCATCTAGAAATACCTGCTGTTTATTGGAATGAATTATGTCATATGTCAAATGTTTAAGTTGTACAGGATTTTTAATTCTTTTCGATACTGTTATTTATGCAATAATTAGGAATAGGATTTTTTTTGTAGCAGCAAGTTTTTTTTTTTTTTTTTAATGTCTGTATGCCATAATACTTTTTAGCAATCCCTATTACTACTATTTTACTATATTATATTATAAAATTGGTTTCCATTCTGTTTGTATTATGACACAACAAATAAGAAATAAAATTTAGATCATAAAAAAATTGATGATTACTGTAGACCACCTCAATATCTATACATGCACACCCATTATAGTATTAGTATATACACTGAAGTGCCAGAAAAATTGGTACACCTACCTAATATCGTGCAGCCCCCCTCCGTGCGCATGCCAAAGTGCCGCAACACGACGTGGCATGGACTCGACTAATGTCTGAAGGTATCCTGGAGACAATTCACACCAGGAATCCTGCAGGGCAGTCCACAAATCCATAGGAGTGCAAGATGGCGGAGATCTCTTCTGAACAGCACGTTGCAAGGCATCCCAGATATGCTCGATAATGTTCATGTCTGGCGATTTAGGTGGCCAATGGAAGTGTCTAAAGTCAGAAGAGTGTTCCTGGAGCCACTCGGTAGCAACTCTCGATGTGTGGGGTGTCGCATTATCATGCTGAAATTGTCCAAGTCCGTCGGAATGCACAATGGACATGAATGGGTGTAGGTGATCGGACATGATGCTTACGTACCTGTCAGAGTTGTCTCTAGACGTATCAGGGGTCCCATATCACGCCAACTGCACACGCCCCATACCATCACAGAAGCTCCACCAGCTTGAACAGTCCCCTGTTGACATGTAGGGTCCATGGATTCATGAGGTTGTCTCCATACCCGTACACGTCCATCCGCCTGATGCAATTGGAAACGAGACTCGTCAGACCAGGCAACGTGTTTCCAGTCATCAACAGTCCAATGGCGGTGTTGGCGGACCCAGACGAGGCGTAAAGCTTTGTGCCGTGCAGTCAACAATGGTACACGAGTGGGCCTTCGGCTCCGAAAGCCCATATCAATGATGGTTCGTTGAACAGTTCGCACGCTGACACTTGTTGATGCCCCAGCATTGAAATCCGCGGCAATTTGAGGAAGTGTTGCACGTCTATCTCGTTTAACGATTCTCGTCAGTCGTCGAAGGTCCCGTTCTTTCAAGGTCTTTTTCCGGCCACACCACTGTCAGAGATTTGATGTTTTACCGGATTCCTGATATTCACGGTATACCCGTGAAATGGTCGTACGCGAAAATCCAAATTTTGTCGCTATCTCGGAGATGCTATGTCCCATCTCTCTTGTGCCGACTATAACGCCACGTTCAAAATCACTTAAATCTTGATAACCTGCCATTGTAGCGGCAAGAACCGATCTAACAGCTTTGCCAG
Organism: Dysdera silvatica; assembly: GCA_006491805.2. NCBI lineage: Eukaryota > Metazoa > Arthropoda > Arachnida > Araneae > Dysderidae > Dysdera > Dysdera silvatica. The sequence goes on from QLNU02015360.1 coordinate 99,855,387, forward strand.
ACATCTCTGGTCTTATATACGCGCTGCCGACCGCATCGCGTTACGCTGATTGGTTGCAAAGCTCCGTTATTTGCATACGCACGCCTGTACCAGTTTTTCTGGCACTTCAGTGTATATATACATTAGTTTGTAAATGAATGGAATATACATACATCTTTACATCAAATTCCTATATTAAAAAGGTAAATTGGCTACAAATACTATGTTCATCAATAGTCTTACACAATGTTACTAGTCTAACACAAAGAGTCACCGGTCTAGCGAATAATTTTTTCAGATATTTATTTTTAAATGGTAATGAGCCAATTAAGCTTGGCCACTATGTTTTTTGAGTTATGCGTATTTTTTACTAATTTTAGAAATAAATAGTTGTGAAAATTTAGAATTTAAATTTGAGGGGAAAAAAGTCTGAAATTGTGCTTATTCTGAAAGTAACCCATATGCACTTTTTTCTTTTTTTTTAACAAAACACATTTACCAGAAGCTACCCAGTTCTACATTTCCCTGAATAATCAGATCAATTTTGTTTTAAGATCATTTGTGTTGCATTTTAAGACCACAATGAATCAGCTCAAATGGAGCAAATAACTTATCATGATGACCAATCCAAGATACATTTAGGTATGAAAAGGGTGGATTTAAATTGACTTTTCAAATAGTTTTAAAATATTAACTTGTTAACTTTTTTTTGCTGTACATTAAAGAACCTGATGGATAAAAATTCTACAGTTCAAAAAGCCAGTTAATGAAATATTGGTAAATCACCACCATGCACAGTTTTATCTTCTATGTCAAATCCCTAGTACAAAAAAAGATTAATACCCATGAATCACTAACTATTCAGCCACTTTTAACACTTCACAGTTAGCATTTATCTAAGACCTAAACAACAAAATCATGCAAAATATCCACTTAAAATATAAAGCATTTCCCACTGTTAAGCTTTTTTATTGACAAAGTAAAAATTAGGGTCAAAAAAACAAAAATTACGGCAAAATTTAAACATATTTGCCAGCTTTAAAATTTCATTATTCTCTTTCGGGCAGCTATAGAAAAAACTAACATGCAATATTTTAACTATGGATTTATATTCTATGTCAAATGACAATAAGATCACAATAAATCTTTAAAAAGTCTAATTAAATAAAATAGGTTTAAATATATTTTATAAATAACATGTTTTGGCTAACCTTTAAAACCTGAAGATTCACAAACTTTTGAATAGATTCTGATGAGGAAAAAACATTTCTCACAAATGACCATGTTCGAATCACTGGATACTTCACAAATACATTGTAACTCCAATTAATCCAAGTGTTAGGTAAATGGCAACAAACGTAATGTTCTACAGTCGTAACATTATTCTGCCTGAAACAGATCATGTAACTTTTATAAAATGAAAACACCACATTAGACATTTATATGATACGAATTTCCCTACTTAGAATCTACATAGACTACAAAATCGCCACCGTTATACCAGGTTTCATCATTATAACTGATATATAACTAATACCTATGATAGCAAAAGGTGGTGCATTTAAAAAGCTTTAAAATGGGACCATAACAAATTTTTCAAGTTCTCTTAGAAGCCAAGATATAAAAACAGTTATCTCTCAATTTTGGGACACAATGCATAATCTACACCTGTCTTTTTTTAAAGCATGAGAAAACTTTTTTTTCACTTCTCCTACCTAAAACATGTCGTCATTTTGAGCATGTGCAATAAAACTTTCATACCAAACAAGTTGTATGTTTCACAAGGCAAAAATTAGTTTTCCACACACACATAATGGACAAGGGATTTTCCCGCTTGCTTTCGGCCTTAAAAATTTATACAAAAGGTAGAAATAGTATAAATGCTATAAATATTATAATTTTTCAAATAAATTACAGGCAGGGGTTCTGTAGAAGTAACAGACGAGCCGTCACTCAGTGATGTAGCGTGGGGACAACCGGGGTGAAAGCCCAAGGTGCAATTCCAGGAGCACAAAATTTTAATATTGGACTGGTGGGAGGAGTGCTAATGGGTTTTAGAGAACAATATTTAACTTTCCCCAGGCACCGGCAACCCACACTATGCCATTGCAATGTTCATTAATGCCAAAAGAACTTCTGGATACTCTTACAGTGACCCCAGTGTGGTTCTATAGAAGTTATTCCTGCCAATTTAAAAGCAAAAGTATTAAAAAAAACAACTTGACAAATAAATTAAGAAAAATATAGGAAATACAGGATGTGTGGGCGAACTGTTTATATAGTTTAGTTTTATCACGTTGTTCAATGTTGTTTAGTTTTTTGAAAAAATAGCATATTTTAAAGCTATAAAAATACTACATTGATTTAAATGAGTAGTCCATTACTTTATTAAAAAAATTTACTTTTCATTTTATGCACTTCATTCGACCTTCAATTCATGAAAAAATAACATGCATCTAACTATTCATATTTATGAAAACTCATTAATTAAATACCTGGACATATAATTTAACACTTCATCAATACATTTTGGAACTTTCTTGTTTTTTTCAAATCCTGAGCAGATATCCTCAGCAGTAAGAATAACTACTTTTTGGCTACTTGAAAAGTTGTTTATCGATTCAATCCAAAAATCCATCTTTTCTTTCCAACCAACTGGATTAAGATCCTTTTTACGAAATTCAGAAAATAAGACTTCAACCTTGCTCTCATCATCCCAAAAGGATGGCAAATATAAGCTTCCCTTACTATCCTCTTTGGACATGTTTGCCATATTTTCAAATCTGAAATGACATGGAAAAAAAATCTGTACATATATGTATATATATACTGGGTGTCCCAAAAATCTTGACTGTCCCTCTAATTCCTTAAATATTGATCCTAGACATATGCATTAAAAGGTGCAGAATTTTATGAAATTGATTAAAATTGAAGGATTATTTTTCGAAGAAATACAAAATTTTAAATTTTGTACTAAATTTTGTACAGTCCCTGTACACAAAAATGTCCAATTAGTAAAATAATCAATATACAAAATTTCAGCATATTAGTGGAAAAAGAACCAGAGGTGGAAAAACCCAAAATAACGTAACTTAGTAGAATGAATTTCCCCTCTTTCAGGCATGCACCTATTGCTCCTTTCGAAAAGTGTTGTCAGTTATTTTGGGCTTTCGTATCTTTGGTTCTTTTCCCCAATAGAACGCTGAAATTTTGTATATTGAGCTACTAGAGTATGGGGAACATTTTACTAAATGGACAATTTTGTGTACAGGGACCATACAAAAATTTAAATTTTGTATTTCTTTGAAAAATAATCCACTGCAATTTTAATCGATTTCATAAAATTCTGCACCTTTTTTTACGCTTTCGCTTCCACTCTAATATATGTCTAAGATCAATATTTAAGGAATTAGAGGGTGGTCAAGGTTTTGGGATAATTCTTGCACAGTTTTCATGTCAATGAAGAAATGTTTAAGATATTTACAATTCTTTCATGCCATAAGGCTCAATTAGAATTTAGAGACCACGTTAATCTTGGCATTATGGTCACTTATGTTATTATGTTCGAATTTTACTAAACCATGATTATGCAGCGCTTATCGTGACTTCCAGATTTCTAAGTCCAAATAAGTTAAGTGGTGTTATCATGTCATTTCAAATGCTGCATTAATTCAATTTATAAATAAGTCATTTTTAAATAAGTCAATAAAGTCATGTCAAAATAATTTTTTATTTTGAAATATCCAAATTATCTATAGCACTTTTGGAATGTATGAGGATTTTGATGTATAGCTGTCAAACGGTTACAAGGCAGGTTTCCCCAAGTATAATACCAGATTAATATCATCAACAGTTGGATGGACATGGCAATAGCGAATCCAAACAGTTGATGACATAAAAAATATTGGCGTTAGCAGAACTATCACTAGTTGGTGTTCACACACAATTTGAACCATCATGGCTATACAAAACATCAACTGAACATTTATGCACGGATGTTAATGTTGTGATTCAAACTGCATTACTAGAGCTCATTGGCACCTACCTATATAAGTTTTCCAAAATAAGAGGGTACATTGCCTCCAAAACACATTTTATTTTTCCATAAAAATTAACCTAAAATAATGCATATTCTCTTAAACAATAAGAACAGTTTAAATAAACTCCATATCACCTGGAGATGCCTATACTAAAGTTGAAAAAAAATATTTAAAAGAAGTCTTCGTACAGTGGCATTTTGTGGTTCTACAGCAGTGGTTCCCAACCTGGGGGTTGCGATCCTGAAAGAGGCCACGAACAGGTTTTGGGGGAGGGGCCTTCAAAAATTGGTTTTAGTTGCAATTATTTTTATAAGAAATTTCATACCAAATGTTTCCAACCCTTTATATGTCAACATGGCTACACACATTGCAATATATCACTAATTGTTGTTAACTTTATATCTATTATATAAATATATAATTAATAATATTTAGTAATATATTTTTATATTTAATGTGTTTTCTTTACTCTGTTAAAAATGCTTTTATTATGCAAATGTGGCGGCGGCAGACAGAGGGAGGTCGCGGATCTTTTGATTACTATAAAATAAAGTCACGGATTGCTTAGCTACTATAAAAGTGGGTTGTGGCTTGAAAAAGGTTGGGAACCATTGTTCTACAAGTACAAGGATGTTGTTCGTATATTCTTAGGAGTTGTGTTGTTAGTTTATGCTCATTTTTTTATTGGTCACAAATGATAAATACAGAAGGTATAAATAAAATATAAAAAAAATAATAAATTGATTGGTTAACTATTGATAAAAAAGTAAACAAATACAGAATATATAAATAAAATGAAAAAAAAAAAAACCTGGGGAAAAAGACAACATAAATGATGTGCGAGAGATTACAGAGCTGAAACGAACTGTTTAGGTAAACTAAGCTATTAGAGGCAAAGGAAGAGGTGGGGGAACATCAGCTATTGTCAAAAAGTTCAACTTCGTCGTACTTTGACTGTCGCATTGAACTCTATCGATGACCAACTAATGATATTAGATTTTGCCCATTTCCACATGTCACTAACCATACGATAGAGTGTGGATACCAATGATTGCACAGTCTTCATGTGTATCAGGAAAGGATATTTATTTATAGGGGTTATATTGAAAATAATCAGATCTGCTGGGAGTAGTTTTTTTTTAAAAAGAAGGAAAATCCCAAAAGATACCCTTTCATAAATCATAGCCAAAAGTTTGTATAAATTGTAAAATATGATGGGGTTTTTTTTGTATTGGAACAAAAAGCAGAGCAAGTATGATGCAAAAACATGTAGTGAATTATACAAAGTGTGACCAATAAGTAGGGTGAATCGAATGACAACAACACGATTATAAGCGACACTGTCGTGTTCCGTAATATTCAGTTAACAGTAGTACATAGTTTTGTGCGGCTGTGAGTCTTGATAAATTTATTATCAACTTTTGTCTGTACGGTGATTTTGTGGCATGTCATGGAGCAGAGAATCAATTTGAAATTCTTGTACAAATTGGGTAAATCAGCAGGCAAAAGTCAAACAATGCTGAAGCAGGTTATGGAGATGAAACCGTGACCTTGACGACTGTGTACACATGGTTTAAGAAGTTTAATGATGGGCGTGAAAGAGTTGAAGATGAGCATCGGAGTGGGCGACCCACCACCAGAACAGGGACAAACATTGAGAGATTACGTGAACTATTGCAGCAAGATTGGCGATTAACCATCAAGATGCTGTCAAACGAATTGGATAACCCTCGAGGAAACTGTTCGGAAAATCGTGACACAGGATTTGAGAAAATGCAAAGTTTGTTCGTGATTTATTCATCACTTAATGGGAGAAGAAAAACAGCAACGAATGAAATGTTGTGGGGACTTCATCAACAAGACGGATGAAAATGTGCAGTTCATGAATCGGGGATGAAACCTGGTGTTTCAAGTATGACCCAGAGACGTCAGAATATTGAGTGGTGCGGACCCAACTCCCCGAAACCAAAAAAATGTCATTTTGAAAAGTCAAGGGTAAAAAAGACACTGCTGATAACCGTTTTTGACTGTCAAGGCATAATTCACAATGAATTTCTCCCTGCAGATCAAACTATCAATGGTGAGTTTTACTGCGAGGTGCAATGTTGCCAGATCTGAAGATTAAAAAGTAGCAAACTGTGCTCCAAAAGTAGCGGATTTGAACTATTTGTAGCCCAAACATAAAAATGAATTATTTTGCAACTACTACTATTGATAGTAGTAGTAACTCCAATAGCGACCTAAAAAAAGGATGGGGCTCCGGCCCCTCCGATACAGCCCTGACATGTCAGATTTTTTTTTTACTATAGGATTTGGCATTTTTGTAAAGGCCACAATGTGTCATGGTCTTTTTTTTCACTCATTGAGCGTTTTCGATATTTAAGCCTAACAGATATAAAAGCAGGTCAACATAATCGTTTGTATACGTGCATTGTTGAACGAAAAATATATTGAAAATTGAATAGAACCCAAATTAAACTAAAAGTATTAGCTTAACTGTGGAAAAAACTGCCAAGTTAACAATTTTCCACGATATCCCAAAGTGTACAATTTAAACATGAACAAGCACGCACCATTATAATCAAGAGCGGATACAGACTTTCATTTTGGGGGAAGCGGGGTCAAGGACAAAATTTGCCATGGTCTTGGAATAACACCCTTCATTTTTCATAAAAGTTGGAATTTTTTACAGTGAAAAAATATATTTTGGGGGCCATGACCCCTGCGACCTCTTCCCACCCATATCCGTGCTTGATTATAATTACGTCCTGTAACATAGAAAAATTGATCTCACTAATGTGACTACAAGGTTTGCACCTTTGGGCCTATATGTACAAAAATTTGCACAGAACTGCAAGGTTAAAAGAGTTTTGGGGTTACGTGACATCCACTCCAGTATATATAAGATTTCTGTGATTAAAAAGTACCAAAACAATAATTGAACCACAGAGATCTTATGTGAATTGAACGAGTATCGAACATGTTATGTTTTAGTGAAACTATCATTCACTGCGAATAGAAATGTTCAACAAACAAAATTTTTATTGTATTATGTAATACTAATAATATTTTGTGATTTTATATATAAAAATAAAAAAGTAGCGTATTTTTCAGATTTATAGCCTGAAGGTAATTAAAAGTAGCCCAAAAAGTAGCGTGTCGCCCAATTCGAAATGTTTGTAGCGAGGGCACTTAAAACATCGCCCAATACCCTACTTGTAGCCCAATCTGGCATCACTGGCGAGGTGCTCAAACGACTTTTGGCTCGTATTCGTTGTGTATGACCACATCTGAAGCAACCTGGCTCTTGGTTTCTCTTGCACGATAATGCACGGTTGCACACCGCTACGCTTGTAAAACGATGTCTGGCTCAACAATGAGTTACTGAACTGTTGTACCCACCATATTCCCCAGACTTGTCACTACCAGACTTTTTCCTTTTCCATAAACTTAAAGTGGCTCTAAAAAGGAAAAAATTTACAGACATTATGCACATTCAAGCTGCTGCGACACAGGAATTGAAAGCTGCACCAGAGGTGGGAGTTTTCAAGAGCTTTCGGTGATTTGAACACACATTGTTAGAGGTGCATAGTGTACGACGGGGACTATTTTGAAGGATTGTAAACAGATTCCATATCAGGTCTACTCAATGTAAAACTTATTTCATTATTCACCATACTTATTGGTCACACCTTGTGGACATGTGATAAAAAGGAAGGAGCAGAATGAACATGGAGAAAAAAGTGAAGGGACGATAGAGGAAACAAAAGATATACAGGAGAAGTGAGAGTTGAGAAAAAAAAAAAAACAGGCAACAGGTGACATACATGGCAATGGTTGGTTGGTTGCATTTTTATGGCACAAGGACAAAGATCATTCTGCACAAACAAAGTATTAGATAAAAATTACATGTTACACCTTCACTGTAAGATTATTGAATATCTACCCAATATTCTTATTCCTTCATCTGCTGCAGTGCTGAATTTCATCAGAAAGAAGGAGAACTGACCATAACCATCTTTTTGGGAGAAAACCTCTTTCATAACTATTTCAAGTATCTTTTTTAACCGCAAACAAAATATTCTACAGAAAGCAAAAGTATAAAAAAAATTAAAAATCTAAGAATACAATTGAAGTCAAAGTTCTTTTTCCCCTTTCCTTCAAAGCAACACACATTAGAATTAATTTTTCCTCACGAATGATCTTCATGAACTTATAAACTGGATTAAGTTTATGCCATCTGCATCCAAAGAGTATGGCCGTACATATGGTTTTAAAATGAAAATAAATTAAGCATAACAAAGATTTGGCAACTGTCAGCATTACTACACTTGTTTCGGTTTTGATTTAATCCTTGTTCTACAGATGGCGCCACGATGTACTCTGTCAGTCTATGGTCAACTCGTAAAATTGAATCAAATTAAAAAGTACTGAGAAGCTATTATCATGAGACCAAAACTATATGATAGACTTCTAATTTTTTCACAACACCGTGCATGTTTGGTTCTATGAATACAAAAAAATAGTAAATTTAATAGATAAAAACTAAAAAGGTAACCTCCATAAAAAATGAATCACCTCCTAAACTAAATAGGATAAAAGTTTAATTGAAGTACAGAAATGTAGTACATGAATTGCTTTATAGAAGTGTACATATTTTATATTTGTAGACTTGTTCTTTAACTTATTATGATTTTCTAAAAGTTCATGATATTATGTCGTAAATGACTATCGTATCATGTATGCGAATGTTTAAAATTGAAGACATGTTATTTACGTCACTGGTTAGCATATAAAAACATCTGGTAACATATTGGGATTTTGCCAATAAATAATTTCTTTTTTGATTCCCACTAATATATACATGCAAAATCCATCTTCATTAACTATTTTTTTTTCATTAGTTACATCTCTACCCAAGGATTTCCCAAAAGAAATTAGAATTTCGCTTCTTTTTAGCATTTTCTTTCCAGGAGTCTCTCGCTTTGTCAATATAAATGTATGCAATATGGCCAAAAACTGTTGGGGAAAACAATTTTGTCTTGTAATGATATAATAAATGCATCATTCATAAAGTCCACTTCCCTTCTCAATGCAACTTATTATTAGATTTTTTTATTTCAATTTTATTGTATTTATTTATGAAAACAAAATGTGCAAATTGCGCTTCATCAGCAAGGAGAGATTCTGCAGCATCTTGCACTTAAATACACCATAGCTATAATATTTATTCCGTCTATGCAGCTTCACATAAATTTATTTCTAAATTTCCTACTTTCCCTAGTTCAAGGTTGAAACACTAGGCGGGGGTCATTCCAGGAAACAAACCACAATGAATGACTAAGTTCTAGACAGGTTATCTAGGTTAGGACCAAAGGCTTAATACAACCTCTAATCCACAACAGATTTATATATGACCGAACTTACGGGGAATAAAACTGTTCAGTAAGTTTATAAGTCATGACAAAAGCACTGAAATACCCCTCCATGCTAAGACGGTAGAAAAACGCTCTAGTTGCATAATTTAATGTAACCTCAAGTATAATAAATTAATACTATATTGTCTTGTTAAGGTAAGCTGGAAGAACAAAATCAAATTTATGTAAACAAAAATAAGTAAATGCAATTTACTTCAATGCAAGGACCATAGTGTTAGGACGAAATTTGAAAATTCTTTTTTAAAATAAATAATTATATCTAAACACCCAGGAGTATATAAATAGATAAATAAATAGTAAAAAAAGCACACTCTCTCTCACTGTATATAAATATTACATGCTTTGTAAATGTGGATAGTTTGGTTGGTTTTTTTTTCGATATTCTGCCGCTCTTTATTTGATTATTCCAGATGAGATTGTACTTCAAGGTATATATGTACACTGCGTTTACCCTTTCCATTTATGATGCTCAAAATAATTAATGTTTTTCAAGAGGCAATATCTACGTCCAACGACGGCTACTGTGGCAGCAGCAACATCAAAGAATTAAGAAGTACTAAGATGTTCACAATAAGAATCAAACAAGTTTGCTGTGCATGACATGCACCCAAATAAAAGAACTATAAATAGTAATTTTTTTTCAGGAACTTTAAATTTAATTATATTTATGTGTCTAACGAAAATGATTGCAGAAAATGCTTATTCAATTACCAAAGGCGTTAATTTTAAATTAATTCGATTTTTATTAGCACAGACATTATCACTTAAAATTTCTGTATATAAATAATATATCTATAATTAAATTTCTTTTCTTTTTAAACGCAGGACCCCTTAACATACAAATCCACCTTTTTGTTTTTTTCCTACCTATCATATTTAATTTTTTAAACCCATTTTTAACTTGCAAACAAAATAATTTTAGCCAATCAGTGTACCTAAAATCTATTATTTCGCTCCCTGCAATATGTTTAATTTCCATCAACTACTGACACTTATAAAAGCTTAAGTTTAAACAAATCCCTGGTCGAAATTAAACATTGCAGCTAGATTTAGACAACACATAAACATGTGCAAAAATCAGGTCAGTGCCATGTTTGGGGATCCCAGAGTGGGCTGCTAATTCCAACCTGGGCACCCACAAGTTAACATGGGCCAAATGAAAGTTAGCATTTTTTTCTTGGCAACTTTCATTTCTGGTAATCCTTGGATCGGCCAATCCTCAAAATGGCATCAAGATATAAGGAGCAGTGCAGACCTGAAAAGACCAGAGAGATAATGCTAATACTTAAGTGAATGAGACGTCATTAAGACAAAGGGAATGACTACCCCAACATACGCCGATCAAGGGTGTTGGTCACCAGCTATGTAAAATGTAAGCTCCCTTTTCTTTATTTCCTCTTAATTTTAATTAATAGTGCCTCCTCCACTTTTATTTCTTAAGAATAATAAAAATTTAACAAGTAAAAATAGAATTAATGGACTGGTGTTTACCAGTATAACGTTGAATTGGTCTGAGAGAGACCTCGTTTAAGATTAGAATTATATTTACTACTGTAACCTAGACAATTACAACAGATAAATTAGTTAATACATTGTAATATGACATGTGTTAGAAATA
>QLNU02015360.1:99874572-99893336 GCA_006491805.2 Dysdera silvatica
GTTAGTTATTAAAATTTAAGTGTTATTCTAATCCTGTTTATTTACAAATGTCTGAGAAATTTTTATCACTGCTAAACCTAAATATTAAAGATAGTGAACTTAAAAAGTGATTTATTAATTGAATATCACGAGGGTCATATTCTTAAGGGGCCTATTCTATTTTTTCAGCGTAGAGCCCACAAAACTCTTAAACCGGCACTGTTCTGAAGTCATTAGTATAATATAATAAATATTATTCATTAGATTTGTTTTCTACATTATATACTTTAGTTTTTTTTTTTTTTACACTTTTTTAATTAAGCCAAGGAAATACCATGTATTTAGTGTATTGGCAACATAATATGAATGAAAATTAAATTCATTATAATTAAATATTTTATTTAATTTTGAATCCAAAAGGTTTATTATATTTTACAGTCAAAATGATTTATAAAACTCTTAGAGTGTATTATACTATAGGCTACTATGATTTTAAAAAGATATCGTTTATAACAACCGAATTTGCACGGTCCCTTGAAGGTCGTTATATCAGATTTTCACTGTATGCCATTTACATATAGAATGACGACAGATGGTGGTTGCGCTATATTTTGGAGGAAAATGAAAACAAAGTGAAATTACATTTCTCCATCCATCATGACCACCTTTTTTTTACCCTTCACCACCTGATGTGCTCTGGATTCCTTAGACAGATGCAATTTGTTAAGTAAATTCCTTCACACCAACTGGCTAGACTTGTGCTCTACCAAAAGGTGAACAGAAAAAGATTGCAGAAGTCACTAAACAAATAAAAAACCAAGAGCCCCAAGTTCCCAGCCATCACATCCAGCGCACTAACAAAAAAAAACCTTTCACTTTTTACAGTTAGCTGATGAAACAAATGTCATGTTCTTATAAATTGAATTCATTTTCTTAGTTGTGATATACTTAGTTATTATTAAGTATTAGCATAACTTTTAAAACTACTGGTAAGTCAGCTAGACTTGTCTAAAACTAGACATTTATGAAAAACTAAATCCTATACATTAGATATTTCCCATACATGTAAAACTTGTACTCTCCATATCAATTGATCCCATTATGATCCCAAAATTTCACTTTGGGAGGTGTAAGGGGGTAGAATGAAGTAATTTTGTGAATTTTTCAAAATTTTAAAATTGTTCTTTGAAAACATCTAATTTTAAAATTTAATTCAATTTTTTAAAAAAGAATTTAAACTTTGTTATGTTATATGTCAAACTTAAGTCTGTCAAAAGAGCTTTAAAATGAGATATTACCCAGGTTTGTACCTACTCTGATTCCGCAGTAAATGGTAGTTAACCAGTTCAGGATGACCCAATTTTTAACAAATTTAAATAATTAATATTTAATAACTTTCGAAGGGAACGTAAAAAAAAAATTGTTTTCTGATTTTCATTCATAACTATGTAAAGACACTCGATATACCAAGTTTCATCAAAATCTGTGTTGATTTGACAAGAAATGACTCACTAGTAATATTTGTATGGGGATTAACCATTTACACAAATGCAACAATATATTTAAAGTGCACATGTAATTTGTATTCTGTCCCATACATGACAGCAAGTTTAAATATTTTTGTTAACAGCACTTTAATTGTATGGGTGTAAGAAAATTTTTTTCCATAATTTCAGTTCCTCTTTCAACTGCAAAAAAAAATATTTCAGCCTTGAAATTATCGTATGTTCACAGAAATAAATTTATAGAAATGTTATACTTAACATGAACTTCCAAAAATTGTCACATACATGATCGTGGAATGGCCCAATAGGGTAACTGCTTCTGTTGTGGCAAGTGATTCCAGCAATCAGTTTTTTTTTACTTGGACTTTGGTTTTCTTCTACTTTTTTAATACTATCAGGTTGGGTTTTTTCTAATTTGAATTCAACTTCTGTTATTTTGAAAAAACAATTATTCTAATAAGTTTTTCATTGTTTTTGATTAAAAAGAAAAACAACAGAGCTGCCAAATGCTGGCGAGGCGCTCCCGCCACTTGATGGGCTGTGTAGTGAGGCCTTGCACCCTTTCAGTTACATAATTAAATATAATACTGATACCAAGACAATGCGATTTTTATTGGTTTTGATTAACGCGCCCTGTTCCCTTTTAGTTATTTGAGTAGATATGATATTTGATATCAAGACATTTATGAGTTTATTCTTTTTCGTTGAAAACAACCACCACTGAGCTGTTAAAGACCTCTGAAAGAGCTTTCCTTGTTGAATCATCATGAAGCGCATTCTGCGTCACGACAGCGATGTTCTACAACCTTTGGGAAAGCACTAGGCCTAAAAAAAAACTCGGCTAAACTATATTTCATCATGGCGGTTGCTGCTGTCAATTTTGCTTGATCACATAATTTACAAGTGTTTCTCAGTTAAATAAAGACTAAATAAAAAAAGATGCAAAAATAGATTTTGAAGAAAATTAAATTGGGAATAGAAAAAAAAAATCAAATTCTATTTGCAATTGGGAAAATAAAAAAAGGAAAAAAAAGTTGGAGAAAATGGGGATTAGGGTAGGAGATAAATGTAGGTAAGGTAACACCCATCAAATGTTAAATGGAAGTAGTTACCGTATTGTAAAAGAGCACCGATTTTCCTTATAGGGTCATGTCCCTAGTTATGGCCACATTCAATATTTTTGAAGATTGACAAATTTTTTTCAATACTAAAAAAGTATCACAATATTCTGAAAATAATACCCAATATATTTCAATGTGTGCAGAATAATCCTGTACAGTCAAAATTATTTTTAAATTCATACTTTATTTTATATAATTTATTTAATAATTTTCTGACATTTTCCCCACTTATGGCCACTTCAAACAATTTATGAAAAGTGTACTTATGAAAAGCACAGGAAGAATATTTCATTATAACTAATTTTAATGGGAAACAAATACAAATTTACATGTTTTTGTTACATTATTCGCTTCCTCTGTCCATATTTTTCTTAAAACGAATTATAACCTATATCTACAGTTAGCCAGGCCTATTACTTTTTCTCCACAACATCAACTGCTCTAGAAAACTTGTTCTGCAGAACATGTCCTTTTTCAATTAATGTGGGTTCGGGTAATTTACCAATGTCAACTATGTTTATGGTTGAAAGATCATTTTCTACACTGGTGTGCAAAAATTAAGGACAAGACGGTTTTTTGCTTCTAACATCGCATGCCAATGTTTCAAATGGGTACAAAGCATACCATAATATTTCCAAGATGTAAGATTAAGGAAAATGTGGACGATACTGACCAAGAAAGGAATCCAAAGGATACAAAGGACTTTTATTCAAAAGTGGGCTTTCAGCACAGGAGGATAGAAGACAGAAATGTCCATGCGACAGGCAAGAAAAACAGTTTTCAGTCGGGGATATGATAACCCCTGATTGCGATGCAGGATGTGCACCATCTGTTCATGTTCAGTAAGAGGTTGTCGATGAGCTCTTGAGGCATCATGGCCCATTCCTCTTGTAATGCCGATCACAGCTGAGGAATTGTTGCTGGTGGATGACAATGTGCTGCCAGGCATCTCCCGAGAACATTCCACACGTGTTCTATTAGATTCAGGTCCGGAGACCGTGCGGGCCATTCCATACGATGAATATCTTCACTCTCTGACAGCTCAGCGACAGCAGCTGTACGATGAGGTGTAGCGTTGTCATCCATGAAGAGGAATTCTGGACCCACAACACCCTGGAAAAGACAGACATGAAGAAGGAGAACTATGGTACAATAGCGATCGCCAGTGACTGAACCTCCTTGGAAGATGTGGAGCTCCATACAGCCACCAAGCATTATGCCTTCCCAAATGAGAACACTGCCACCTCCAAACCGGTCCCTTTTGATGTTAGAGGGATGATCACACATTCATCGCTCTCTCTCTCCAGATGTATAGACATCCAGAATCGCTAATGAGACTAAATTTGCTCTCATGCTTAAATAGCACTCAACCCCATTGCTGAAATCCTCATTCCTTGTGTTCCTGGAATCACAGAAAACGTCATCCCTAATAGGTACACGTCAATGGCACATACAGGGATCACACTCGCACCAATGCCATTCGTATCAGCTTCATAGCAGGAAAAATGGTCCTTTGTAGAAGGAAAAATGGCATTCGGTATCTATTTTGTAGCAAAAAAAAAGCTTTTGCATCAGTTTTGTAGCAGAAAAAAGCCTTTGCACCAGTTTTGTAGCAGGTGAACACCAGAAGTTTATTATTTTGTACAAAAAAATTGGTTCGCACATCAGTTTCGTAGCAAGCAAAAAATACTTTAATCAAATGAATGTGCATGATAAAAATGAAAAGTAAAATGTTTCATTGAAAAAGTAAAAGTTCATGCACATCAAGTTCTTTGTTTCGTTTTTTATAATTTTGAAACCTCTTCCCTGATTTCCTCTTGAGAAGCTAAAATTGTTGAAATACGCAAATTAGCTTTGGTCAACGAAATTTGTCCACTTTCGACTACAGATGTATTTTTTCTTTGTATGTAAATTTATATGTTAAAAAATATGACTAACGACCGCGAATTTCGTACACCACCGGTAGGTGGTGTATCAGGGCAAAATTCCTCTATTTTGATGGAAAAATACTAAAAAATGACCAACAGTCATTAATTACAGTACATTCAAAAAAGTTCACAATTTTGCCGGTAGGTGGTGCATAAAGGACCAAATCGCACATCGGAAAAAATCACCATTCGTTAGTTAAAGTCAGTTTTTTTAAGTGAAATCGTTAATTTCGCTTTTTTTTTACGGAATAGAATTATAAATTACGTAAATTAATTAAATTTATTTAATAGGTAAATTTACTTTTAAATTAATCTACAAGCCTCTGCATGTGTAGATAACGAAAGCAGACGGGGGAAATATCCCGAAATATATGCCGCAAAATCTCGGCACAAATCGCACGCTATTTTTTAAAGTATGATGAGGAAATTTTTCTGAACTTTTAATAAAATGCTGCGAGTAAAAAGTTATTCAAAATATGGTAAAACTGCGAGTTCACATAAAAATTTAAAAACTTTCGATGCTTTGTAAAACAGCCATTCCTTACTACATATCATGATACACTTGCAGGTAAATTGTCTGCCGAATTTTTTTTTTTTTTTTTTCTACAGCTGTTCCACAATCATGGCTGCATTTCATTTCGTTGTTTTAATCCAAATTTGAAGCAAGTTTCACATACAAAGCTGGACGTAAAAAATAAGAGAAACAAGTATACGAGCCGGAAACGTCGCGTCCAAACGTAAAGGCGCGAGCCATCTAGAAAGTGCGTTGTTGTTTTTACCAAAAAACCATAAAAAATGTGGATTTTTGTGAGGCTAATAGAAAATTGTACGTGAGGGCCTTGAATGAGGTTTTCCTCAGTTTTCTTGATGTCGACCGTAATACAGTAAGGTGGAGTTAAAATCCGTACAAACTACGGAAAATCCGTAAAAGTTGGCATCTCTAGACGCAGAAACGCAGAAATGCGACAGAAAAAGCTATTTTCTCCTGTCGCCTGAGGCTAGGGTTTTCTAGTCAAGTAAATATTATGGAATAGAAACAGTGGTAGGAATTTTTCACAGTCCACACACATGCGCAGAATGCGGAACTGGTCCTGTCTCTAGACGCTAATAGCAAATAACCAGTTCATAAATCGTCGTGTGACGTGGGTACTAATGGCGAGATTTAGAACCAACGACTTGGAGAAGAGAAAAAATACTACACAGTATAACCAATAATGATGTAAGCTAGAAAAATGGCCCACTTTGTGAAATAAATAAGTGATTTTGGCGCAAAAATGGAAAAATTTGCACTTTTGTTATCAGTTTGTAGTAACATTTTCGTTTTGGTGCAAAAACGTACAAATTCTTGCTTTTGTAGCAGCATTTGCGATTTGGCACCGGCGTGTGATCCCTGCACATATTGTATTGGTCACCGAGCGAATAATCCGTTTATGTGCAGTCTCATAGCCACGGTAAAATGTGATAGCAACCATCCAGTAGTCTGTTGCATGTGACTTGCGATTTCACCCGCTGTCAACTGTCGATCTCTCCTCGTCTGTAAAACAAGATACCGGTCCTTCCTTGCCGTAGTTGCTCGTGGGCAACCACCACTAAACCTTCGAACTGCTTTTCCTGGCATTTAAAATGCCGTCCAGCAGTCTCATGACACGATGCTGTGTGCGATTACGAACTCCTCGGCCTCACTCGTCACACTTCTACCTTCTTCCAGCTTTCCTTGAATAAAGTCATCCAGATGTTGTCTATGGGACTGTCCGTTGGACATCTCGTACTGCTACAGCAACTCGCCGTCATTCAAACCAATGTACACTGTGCAATAACTTCCACTGAAATGCTAAGCAAATACCACCCTCACGCTTTATATCTTACCCACACTACGTCATGATGCATATATGCAAATGCCAGGCAGTCTCCTGATTGGTCTTTCGGTCAGTTCTGCCTGTTCGTTCCGCTGTTATGTTACTTTTTCCATCTCGTCCTTATTTTTGCACACCAGTGTATATACAGGGCATTTCAAAATCACCAGATCAAAAGTATACAACCGTGATCCTTGTGCAAAATGAACCATAACAGACCTTTACATGGGGGAGGGGGTACGGAAATATCTATATACAGCTCTAGTTTGAGCTAAATATACGTGGGTGGCAAAAATTATTGTATAATAAATTCCCCACGACAAAACTCACAAAAATCTCGCCCCGGAGGCTTTTCTGTGTTGACCATTATTTGGCAATTGTGTTATCCCTGTGAAGGGTAATAATATCTTACAACTTAATATATGGAGAAAACAGCATTTGTTCTTGTCCTCATTTGTCTAGTAGATCAAGGCACCACAGGCTAAACAGAGGGACCCTGGTTCGAATCCAGGATGAGGACGGCGTCCCCTTTTCTCCAAAAACAAAAAGCTCTAGTTTGAGTTATACATACGTGGGTGGTAAAAAAAAAAGAAAAAATTGTATAATATCCATAGAGTTATGCATACTTTTATTTTTCAGAGGCGGGATCTATAATGACCAATAGAGCTTAACCAAGACGTAGCCCCCCCTCCCGCATCTAAATCTCAATAAATCTCAACTCTTATACAGGGCTGCTAAATAGCAGTGCCAAACAGTTTTCGAGGTGCGTTGGCATTTTTGTGATTGCCGAAATTGGCAACTTGATCCCATAATTGGTGCAATTGCATAGATTAAGATTTCACGGCTCTTATGTAGAGCTGGCAACTTTCCTCGGTGATGCATTACATAGAGGGGGGGGGGAAGCCCCAAGTCTGTGGGCGTCCTCTTGGTTCAAAAGCAAGAAGTTTAGTTTGAAAAATCAAATTATCAAGACTCGCAACACCGATTAAAGAAGTTTACCGAAGGAGTGTTTCAATTTTTGCTACGAAGGGCAGGGCAGGCAATAGGGGGAAGGGGGGATTGCACAGGGACCCGGTGCGGCCAAGGGAGCCCGGTACTAAAAGGAATAAACCCTCCGCCCAATATATGCTAGCAAGATCCATAGACGAACACCTTAACAAATAGTGGCCATAACTATCATATCATGTAACCCAGTTATGGCCACTTCCATGGCCAAAGCTGGAAAAACTATTTTGAAATAGATACAAGTTATGATCACTTTATTTACTTGTAAAATTTACAAGTTACACTTGTTATAACTGAAAATAATGAAATAACAAGGTTCTATCTCATATTTAAATACTCTAAAACCTTCCAATTATAGATAGATTCTATGGATTGAAGTCAGTGGCATGCGATGACATTTTCCTTTAGGCAAGCAATATATTTATTTTTGGGATATGTAAACAAGAAAGTAAATTTCGTTTTTACAGTACTTTACAGTCAGTCCTATTTATATAAAAATTCCAGTCTTTTATATATATATATATTGGCAAATATATAAATAACACTTTTGTGAAAGTTGGAGTTCTTTTTCATATTTGTAATAAGTTTTTTTTTTTCAATAGAGAGCAATGATAACTTTGACAAATGCAATAAAAATTCTTATCGATACCACTAGATGGCAGCATTATCGTTAACATAAGCTATTAGAAAATTGCTTATCATAAAATAGGAAATGAAAATACGATAACGAGAAAATTCCGGAACTGTGTCCATAGTAATCCACAGTTAACCATTTCTGGCTGTAATCAGAAATGGCATTGCTTTTGATCGGAGGTCAGTCCTACCCTCAGATTGTGGTGCCATCCAGTGACAAAATATTACGAAGTAGTTAATTTGACCCTGGACAAAATTTCAGGTACGCAACATAGATTTTGCTGAACTTTTAAAATTAAGTTTTCCTTAATTTAAACTGGCAATACAAATGTGTTTCAAATTAATGTTAGGATGTTAAATGTATACATTGCTTCTATGGGCCGCATGCCACTGACTGAAATTGATTCAATTGGATAATGCTTAATGAAATTGTTAAGACATCCTTCTTACAATGCAGACCAGCACAAAAAAGTCACACCTTGCCACATGTTATGATCATGCCTGTTGAAATGATATGATATGTTGAATGAAATGATATGAAATGTTATGATAGCCTGTTGAAATCGAAAATTTAATTGGCTACCCATTTTCAAGTTTAGATACATAATAATACCTGTGAAAGTGACAATAACAGGGGACTCTGCCCTACAGTGAAACCTCTCTTAATGGACACCCCTCAGATACGATCATTCCACTTTTATGGTTAGATAAAAATTCCCCTGCAAAAACTGATTTACAGTAATATATTTCAAACCCCCGCTAAGCGGTCACCCTCAGATATGGATGTGGACACTGTTTTCATGGTTCATTCCATTAGACTAAAACCTGTGTACAAACAAAATATGTTTGAATATTGACCTTCATGGTGTTTCTCACAACAGCAAACTAAGGATAAGAGCTAAGGAGAATTTTCCTTCCCATTAACGAAGAGGGCAACTGACTCTGATTCGCTGATTCAAATGACTAATGCCTAATAAAGAAATCATATAGTGATATATTGCACCAATCTAATAAACAATTATCAACATAAAACTACCGCAGTTCAAATTCATTAATATAGTTTACTTGACTACCAAACAGGTCCAGTAAGCGTAACGGAAAAATTGTGTACTTAATTTCGCAATTAAAAATACATTTCGAAGGTCAAGGACTGGTGAGTAAAACCCAACAAACAGCTATTAATAAATTTTTTTCCAAGACAAATAAATTTTAATATTTAACGTTTTGTTGTAAATTTTTCTTGTTATATTCAACAAATGCTTATGTTCGTTATTTTAAACTTGTCTTATGTGCTTAAAAATGCATAAGTTTCGAAATAAAGTAGTGAAATGATGTTTATTTATGTACATAGAAATGTAATATTTAAGGTACCTCAGAATAGCCTCCCTATTTTATGGTCACCCCTCTTTTACAGCCAAATTTTTCTGTCCGGCGAGTGACCGTTAATGAGGGGGTTTCACTGTATAAGAGTAAATTTTATTTTTGCATTTACAGTTTTTCAGCGCACAACTGTTAATTATGGAATGAGCAGGATTACCTGAACTAGTAGCATCTGCGGTGTGCTCTCCCTGCTTACTAAAAACAGTATACCATGGCACTGCAATTTCTTGAATTTGTAACGCTTGCAATAATGAAAATAATCATATTCACAACGTTAAAGTTGCAAAACGGTCTTCCATTAACGAAAAACAATTTTTTCCAAAATGGCAGAATCACAGTACACATACAAGTCCATGATGGCAAGTTCTGAAAAAAAAAAATCACAAACATTTATTGTAATCTGTACTAGTGCCAAGCATTTGAAATCAGATATTGTAATAAAAATAAGTTTACTTTATCTTATTCACACACAATTTATGTCGAAACAAACATTAAACTTACATGCATTCTGTATTTATATATTTAAACTGCAGAACGTCATTTTCAATATTCTGAAGTTTGAAATTTATTAACAGCTCTCTGCGGCTCCTAAGCATATGTACCTTGTTTGCCTACTCGGAAATCTGACCCCAAGGATGACAAAAAATTTCATTTACGTTAAAAGTAGGTCACATTTTTGGTAAAGGAAATTAGATCGTATTACAATTTCTACATAATTTGATAGGATTCAAGAAACAGTTCCCGTTAAAAGCGATTTGCGTTAACGAGATTCGGCTGTATAGCATTTCACATATAATTTAATAAAAATCTGCATATTAAGTCTCTAAGAACAAGTAAATACTTTTTCTTGATTCCGCTAGAAACTACTGTAGGTACTACTGCATAAGTCACAACCCTTGACTTTTCTATGAACTCACCAGCCTTTTCTGCATTTTGGACCCCTCCTTTTCCTCGTTAGGCCCCATTTTTAGGAGGATTAGCTGGCATTGCTCTTTTTTTAAATGCAGGAAAACATATTTCTGGGCCTTCGGCCGCAATATCGCTAATGAGTAACATTCAAGAAATCTGGCACCGCAGAAGCCTTGAATCAGTGATTGAATCAGTTTTTTTTAAAAGGTGTGCTGTTTTACAATATGGTAACCAGATTTATTTTGGCGATTGTTTCCTAACATACATGTTTATTTACTTCAATCTTTATTTTTTATTTTCCTAATTTAAATGCAATTTAATTTTCTAAAATTTATGTTTCATATTTTTATTTACATATTTTGTTATTTTTTAAATACAGAACACTTGTAAATTATGCAAACGAGCAAGACTGGTGGCATGAGCAACATGTTAGAATCGTATGATTCTTGTGCAGAGATTTGCAGCATGCAAAATGCTGGATGCTTACTAATTTTTTAGGAAATTTAGGGGGAAAAAAAAAAAACCCCACTTTCTGAAGTTTAAGCATTTTATTCAACGGGTTCTTAATAACAAAAATAAATATTTACACACCCGTGTAAATTCGTTATCAGCAACAAAAAACAATCATTGGCCTGAAAAAATGACTTCGTTTTTCATTTAAAAACCTGCTAATGAAATCAAATACAACAACTGATGATGTCACTACAGTTGCGGTTTCGATGCACCAAATTTGCATAATTTGAATGCACAAGTTATTAAATAAAAATTTACTAAATAAAAAATAATATGACCAAACACAACATTTACCAACACAACATCTGCCTTCATAAAATGCAGTTTTTCAGACCTTTCTAAGCTTAGTACTTTCCCAAAGGTCGCAGGGCATCACTGTCATGTTGAGGAACGCGTTTTGCGGTTCATCAACAAGAAGAGCCAGCGGCAGCACTATTTTTTTTTAATCAAAAAGAAATCAATGTCTCGTTATTAGTATTATGCCTAAGCAATCGAAAGGGTGCAGGACACCAGTTTGCAGTCCATCAATGAAGCAGGCCCTCACCAGAACTTGGGACTTCTGTGATTATCTTTTTTTAATCAAAACTAAAATTAGAGAGGAGAAAAAAAAAGTTAGTATTCAAAAAAGTAAGAGAAAACCAGAATCAAGGAAAGAAAAATGGGTGACAGTAAGGAATCCTTCACAACCATGCTTTTTTCCTCTAGAAAAATCGCTGTAGGTGGACTTGTGACATCATACGCTCATAATCTTCCGAGGTGGTAAGAGCATTATAATGTGTTCCATTGTTATTTTGTTCATTGCAGTGAATTAAATTATGTCTGAACGTTATGGGTTTTTTTGTAATTGCGGTTGAAAGAGAAAATAAGCGTGATGGAGTGGATTATGAAAGAAGGTTTAATAGTGTCGAAGTATGAGTGGCCTGTTTGCAAAGAGAAAATGAGATTGTATGCTAGGCCTAATGTGGATGACGCCTTTCATTGGTGGTGTAGTTAAAAAGGTGAAAATGCACACGATAGAACTATGTTGGTGCAAAAGAGCTCTTGGCTCGGTGAAAGTAACCAAGTATGATTGAGATGTCTTTGACGTATTTGTGGGTAGACATGCACACACACACATTCAACAAAGAAAATTTAATAAAGGTTAGTACCTCCTTTTTTTAAGTTTTCTGAATCGAGGAAAGGGAGGAGGAGGAGGAGGGAGAAGAGGGAAGGGGAGAAGAGGCCTTGTAACATGACGTAAACATGGTGGCAAGTCAGCACACTGTTACCATACATGTTGGAAACCCTTTCCAATAAAAAGCCGGTTGTGATGGATTCTGTACTAGTACCAAAATATGCATGTATACAAAAATTTATGAACTATTAAAACAATTATCGCTTTCCGAACAGCAGATGAGCCAAATTAAAGGTGAGCTATTTCAAAAGCAAATATTATGTTAATGAATATTGTAAAGTAGTGGCAAATTTTTTCTAGTTATTACACATTCAAAACATTATTCACTAACGAAAAAATCCAGGTGCTCATTTACAATACGCTAACCACTTTTGTTTCGGTGAGTGTTTCGTTCCTAAGTAAAAACAAAAAAGTTGTATTTAAATTAGAAAAAAAAAACCTGATAGCATTAACAAAAGAAAATAAGAATCGGAGGATGGAGAGCGCCGCTAGGAGTTTCGCAGTCTATCAATGAGGAGAGGCCATCTCGCCGGAGTAAGGTGGTTATTTTTTTTAATTAACACTATAGAATTGGAGAAAAACAATGATAAAAAAGCAAGAGAAAACCAGAATTAAAGAATATAAGGGGGCCCCACGTTAGTTTCGTGTTCCATCTAGAAAAAAATTAGGGCAGGACGCATGCATGGCCTGACAAAAAGTCCTTTTTTTTGCACTCTAAATACATGGATACTCATGATGAACACACACGGTTAGGTCATCTTTACTGTTACTAACTCTTTTAAACATCTTAATTTGGTTCCCATTGCTGCTTTCTTTAAATTTTTTAGGTTTCATTTGCATATGAGCAATTTTTAGAGTTCATTTTTTTGTTGTTCAGAGTTACGTACATGTGAAAAGCGAGGGGAAAGTGCGCGTGATTGCAATCTAACGGCAGTGTTGCCAGATGGCAAGATTAAAAAATCCCAACTTCATACAAAATAACAAATTAATGCAATAGCTTAGTTAAACATTATCCTATACTATATGACAAGTAAGAGTAATAAAATAGGGATGTAAAACATGCTTAATTTAGTGCTTAAAGACAAACAAATTGATTTTAACAAAAATTTGACCTGAAAAATACGTGGAACCGCTAACGTTTATCGCAGTAGTCCGTGGTTGAAAGTCTACAAACCTAGCAACAGTGCTTTGTTTACAAATATTCGTCAGCAATCTCGTTTTGCCAAAACCACCAGTGTTATTACAGAAATGAAATGTTGGTACAAAATTTTTATAAATCAACAAATTTCATCACGCGTTTTGGATTCTAACGTGGGAATTTGAATCATCATCGGGGAAGGATGGTGCGTTATTTTCCGAGGGTTGGGTGGGACATATGGGCACAAGGGCGGAAAAATTGAAGGGCATGGCACTTAATAGGTTCAGCAGGGCATTGCGCCCTTCTATTTCGCTTTAGATGAAATACTACATCAATGAGTAAAGGTTCCTCGCCAGCGCTCCATGTTTTTTTTAAATAAAAACTACGAAATTGGACAAAAAAATATCAAAACAAATAGGAGAAAATGAGAATCAAAGTTAAAAAAAAAAGTGTCAAAACGGAAGTGGTTACCTTATTGTAAAAGAGCACCAAAATCTATTTTTTCAAAATGGCCTATGCGTTCGGTATGACAGCAAGTTTGGAAAAGTCTCACGAAGTTGAATTTAAATCAGAGAAAAAGCGAAGTTAAATTTAAGTTAGAGAGAAAAAAAAACAATAGTATTAAAAAGAAGTACGATAAAACCAGAATCCAAGTAAGAAAAAATGTATGGAAGGAAACACTCACCAAAATGAAAACTGTTACCGTATTGTAAAAGAGCACCAAAAAAAGAAACTATACCAAGAAAATAAAAAAACAGAACACATGCCCCAGCAAATTTTTCCTCTTGAAAAGAGTCAAAAGTAGTTGTAGATTGGCTTGTGACGTCATACATACGGGCATTTTCATGTGATTCGCCTCTCTTAGCTTATTGCAACGGATTGTATTATGTATGAATGGTTGACATTGTCTTTTTTTGTGGAATTAAGATCGAAAGAGAAAAATGTGATGAAGTAGGTTATAGAAGAATTAATTTCGTCCGGATATGAGTGTAAGATGAAATTGTGCCAGACCTTGTTTGAATGACACTTTTCAGTGTCGTTGCCAGAATGTGCATGACACAGGAGGAAGAAAGAAAGGGATAGAGAGGCAAAGGAGGAAAGATGATGAGGAGGCAGAAAAAGGGAAATGAAGAGATGGAGGAAATGGGAGGAGGGGAAGGGGTGAGGAAGGAAGGGAAGACATGGAGAGGCAGAGAAGTGGGAGGGAGGGAGGGAAGGAAAGGAGGTGGAGACGAGGGAAGGAAGAGGGGGCAGAGAAAAGGAAAGAGGAGGAAAGGAGAGAAGGAAAGAAAAAGAAAGCAGTATTTATATGACAGCACCGGCATAAAAATAGACCAGAAAATTTATTTCCTGCCACAAAAATCACACACATCTGATAAAAAAAGAGCAAAAGAACAATAAAGGTTAGTACCTCCCTTTTTTAACTTTCCAGAATCGAGACGTTCATGTTGTTAACATGATGTAAACAACATGGCAGAAAGGGAGTGTCACTGTTGCCATGCATGTTGGAAACACTTCCCAGTAAAAGTCGCTGAGGGACATGTTGTTTACTAGTGCCATAAAATTGATGCAGAAACAAGAGAAAAACGCAAAGGATTGCGTCTTACGCATTAGAACCCTTTTGTGCAAATGAATGGTCTTAATCCTATATTTCCCTCCTTTTAAATAAAAAGTGGATGCCATCTCAGGAGACTATAACTCAACAAAACACTTTTTGCTTTGGTGTATTTAGAGACTTTGGATGGTGATGCTTTTACATAAATTACCGAGTCAGGAGGTTGTGGTACATAAATTCAATGTTGGAATCCAAAAGTGTGTGTGAGGGACTTCGCCTTCCCACTAGATATTAACTGATACAAGAAAAGTACTAGGGCAAAAAATATAGGGCCTCAAATTTAAAAACCTGACATTGCGAGTTTCAAAACATTCTACAAATCACGAAAAATCGCGATTTCCATCACGGCAGTAGCGCGTGCGAGTCCGCTATGGTAGAAAATTTACAAAAGTCACCAGCTGCCGTCTAGTGGATTAACACCGAAAATTAAATTTTCGATACATTTGTTAGAATGAAACATGCGTTTTAAATTTTGAAGATCAAGTTCCAATCGAAGTTTTTTCAGGTTGGAATGACACGGAAAACACCAATCCTTATATAAAATATGGCTGCCGAACCGTTTTGAATGAAGTTACTTTATCCAAAGTAGCAATTTATACTTTTTTTTAAAATAAACAAATATATATTTTTAAATATACTTCATCACTTTTGTCCTTAATTTATACCTTCATATAAGAGAAATTCCGTACGTTACACTGTGGGGTTTTTTTTCAACAAATAAGAGAATTAATAACCTACCTTCAACGGACAATTCGTCTTCAGCGTCTTATTAAGCACAACTATCCCGCGAAAACGGTGTTTTGAAAATCCAACGAACAAGCACTAGTCTGTAGCACCAGACCTCACGCGGCCTTTCTGAGCAACGGATTGATCTTTCTGTGCATATACATGGACTCCAAAAAAAAAAAAGTCCTATCCGTGTTTCCACTTACTGGACAAATAGGGGAAAAACAGCAATGTGCATCCGTTTGTACAATTCCATATTTGTATCCAGGGCCGTATTTGTATTTCTTGGCGACCTGAGCTGAATGATACGAGGGGCGCCTCTGTGCCCTGTCAATCTTATAGCCGTTTCTAAAAATTAATAAAACCAATAACCAATTTGGGCTGCAAATTCGAAATATCTTAATGCTATAATACGTTAATTTGCATACTGAAATCTGACAAACCTCTTTTTACATCACTTCTTAATGTGCCATGTCTAGAAACTTCCTGACAATGTGACACGTGTTTAGGATTGTGGCTTTTTGTATTTCAATGTAGGTGTTTGGGTCAATGTTGAGTATTCCCAAATTCGTCGCAAGCGTTTTTGGTACTATCCCTGTTGCTGAGATGACTAACGGGATGATGAAGATCTTTTCCATACCCCATATATCACGTACTTCATGTCTGAGATCTTGGTACTTGGTGATTTTCGTTGTGTAGGTTGTCTGTATGTTATTGGTGTTGGGTACTGCTATGTCGATTAGGTACGTGGTCTTACTCGATTTATCGACGAGGGTTATGTCAGGACGGTTATGTGGGACTGTCTTGTCTGTTATGATTGCTCTATCCCAGTAAAGCTTGTGTGTTTCGTTCTCATGCACGGTCTCTGGCTCATATTTGTAGTACGGACATTTTTCTGTCAGAAAGCCAGCATTCGCTGCCAATTTCTGGTGGACTATTTTCGCTACTTGATCGTGTCTATGTTTGTAGTCTGACTGCGCAAGGATCTTGCATCCTGCCATCACGTGTTGGATTGTCTCCGATGCCGCATGACAGTGTCTGCATTTGTCGCTTTCTATGTCTTTTCTCTGGATGAATTTCTGATTGTTCCTTGTTGCGATCACTTGGTCTTGGATGGCTAGCATGAATCCTTCTGTCTCTGGCTGGAGAGTGCCTTTGGCCAGCCAAGAATTTGATGCCTTTTTGTCAACGTGTGGTTGTTGCAGGTCATTGTAGTGCCTGCCATGTAATGGTTTTCCCGCCCAAGTTCTCAGTTTCTGTTCGTTGGCTGTTTCGAGGACACGCTCTTCGGTACTACACAGGTTTAGTGGCGTGTAATTTGCATCTGCTTGTATTATGGCTTGGATGAGTGGCGATCGGGGACTCTTCAACTGGAAGTATTGCCTCATGCTCTGGATCTGCTTGTCATGTAAGTCTTTGAGGTCCGCTTGTCCGCGTCCTCCTTCTTCCCGGGGTAGTGTTTGCCGTTCAATTGCCGTTGCAGGGTGTAGTTGTCCGGCTCTTCTCTGGATGGTTCTCATTTTCCGCTGGAGTTGTTCTAGTTCAGTGTTGGTCCATTTGATGATCCCGAAGGAGTAGGTGAGCACTGGTACCGCATATGCGTTAATTGCTTGCGTGGTGTTCTTCCCGCTCAGTTTCGTCTTCACAATGCTTCTAAGTCTTTCTTGGAATGCTTGCGTGAGCTGGACTTTGACTTTCTTGTGCTCCTGCTGCCGTTTTTGCATTATCCCTAGGTATTTGTAGGTTTCGCCCTCGTCCAAGGTCTTCAGTAGTCTCCCGTCTTCGAGTTCGATGCCTGGTAAATTTTCCTTGCTATTCTTCTGTATTCTGCACTTGTCGAGGCCGAATTCTATTCCTATGTCCTTGGAGAATGTCTCTGTTATACTGATGAGTTGACGGAGTTGGGTGATTGTTGGCGCGTATAGCTTGATGTCATCTACGTACATGAGGTGGGAGACTTTATGTAGGTTTCTCTTGTCTTTCTTCAGCATGTATCCGTATTTACTTGTGTTCAGCATCCTTGACAAGGGGTTTAACGCCAAGCAGAACCACTGGGGGCTTAGTGCGTCTCCTTGAAAGATTCCGCGGCGGATGGGGATCTCGGCCGTTTCTATTTTACTGTCTGGCGTGTTTAGCTGTAACCGGGTTCTCCATTGTTTCATGCTGCTCTGTAGGAATCGGATGATTGAGGGATGCACTTTGTATATGCTGAGTATTTCAAGGAGCCACGAGTGTGGAACAGAGTCGAAAGCCTTCTTGTAGTCTATGTATGCGGTGTTGAGTTTTCGCTTTTGTTTTCTTGCTTGTTCCAGGATAACTGAGTCGATGGTAAGCTGCTCTTTACATCCCAGAGTCCCTTTCTGGCATCCCTTTTGTTCTTCCGTCATTAAGTTGTTGCTTTCGCTGTGCCGGCTTATTTTTCAGAGATGCACCCCGTGAGTATCTTGTACAGGGTGTTAAGGCACGTAATGGGTCGGTATTTCGCTGGGTTACTGGTATCCTGGTCCTTCGGTAGGAGGTAAGTTATTCCCTTGCAGAGGAATTCAGGCATTTTGCTGGGGTCTTCAATTATCGCCGTAAGTTCCTTGGCTAATGGGCCATGGGCGCTGGTAAATTTCTTGTACCAGAAGTTGTGTATGCCGTCAATACCGGGTGCTTTCCAGTTGTGCGTACGTTGGATTACCTGCTGGAGTTCCTCTATCGTGATGCCCGTGTACTCCATCTCCTCTATTCCTCTCGTAGCCTCTATTTCTTGCTGAATCCAGGGGGCGCTTTTGGGGCTTCGTACTTGTCTTGGCTCGCTGATGTCTCTTGGAGCTTCCTGCAGAAGGCCTTCTGGTTTGTTTGGAATTTCTTGTTTTGTTGTTTTCTGTTGGTATAGTCTTTGTATCTTCGGAGTCTTCTGGCGTATACACTCAGTTTTTGTTTGAGGGTATCCAGATATTCGCTGATGTGTTTATTGGGCTCTTCGTGTCTTGTATGAATCCTATTTCTCTTAAGGGCCATCTTCACTTTCCTCACTAATTTCTTACTCCTATTTCCCTGCATGTACTGGGTTATTCGCCCTATGCTGCTGCGGAGCTCTTCTATTCTTTTCTCCAGTCTCACTTGCCATGGTGGTTGGGCTTTGTTACCTCTATTATTTCGGCCTTCGTTCCTTACTTCGTACCCATTGGCGCGTGATGCCGCTACTGCTGCACAGTATATGGCGGTGTGTATTTCCTGTAGGGAGTTGTGTTTCTGTAGGTGTAGTGGCAGGGTATGTTCATTGAGGATCTTAGTTGC
>QLNU02015360.1:99913931-99930474 GCA_006491805.2 Dysdera silvatica
CAAAAATTTTAAGATTTGCATCTCATGAGTGTGGTTTCGTCCTAAAATCCCCAATTCTTTAAAAAAAATAATAATAATCTTTACTGCTCATGTGTGTTAATCCTGTATTTAAACTGAACATGATTATAATTTATAAGCAAACAAAAAAAAAGCTCAGCATTTTTGGAATTAAATTTTGATTGGTTGGTTGTATTTTAATAACAATAGGACAAAAAGGTCAATCTAAGCCGAACAAGGTGAGGCCGTTCACACGATTTTAGGAATTAAATTTAATGTATTACTATAAATTAATTTTGAAAATAGCAGTCAATTATAAAATCTTAAAAATCATAATGAAGGATAACGTCGTCTTGTGACGAAACGAAATTCGTAAAGACATATCAAGCAAAAACGAAACTAAAGCTATCCCCATACGCATTTACAATTACTTACGCGCGCACGTTAAGTAATAACGATTTAAAGGTAGTTTTCCTTCAAAGTTCTACTAAAGAAAAGTTACCTTAAATATGGTAAAAATGACGTTTCGATGGTAATTGAATTTTTAAAAAAAAGCGTTTATATAGTAAAAATGCCCTTTTCGCTAACCTGGACCAGCATTTTAAAGATTAATAGAGACAACAGACAAAAATATAACCACCTAGAAAAAAAACAAGTTTTACCATGACTAACGCTTAAACTGGCGGGAAGCGGGACACTTTAATTACTTGATTTTTCAAACATATTTAAGAAAAACACATAAAAGGCATGCATATGTATTAGAGAGAGGGCGTATGCGCATTACACTCATTTCTAATGCAGACAGATTTTGTGTATCATAAGCTTTCATGCAGTAAACTTGCTGTGTACGAAACAGCTATAATGCAAATCAGTATATGTGATGGGTATTGAATGTATTCCCATCACATCGATTTAATTCGGCGGGGAAGGCATGTGGCGATACAGCGCGCCCCGTCCCAGTGGAACATTGGACGGGCCCCTCTTAGGGGTTTCTAAAATGGGGGGACAAAGAAGAAGAAGCGGGATATCTTCGGCGGAAAAAAAGGGAGATGCGAGAAGACAGGCCATGAGGACACACGCCTGTCGCTCCGATCTCTGTCCGTTCTTGTATAAGCGGAAGCTTTTTCAGAATGTGTGTGATTTCATCCCCGATTCTTGGGCTGCAGTATTGTTATATTGATATCATCATTGCATATGCGTAGTACGAATGAAGCAGCTGATTAATCACGGTGGTGTCCGCGTCCGCTTCCTCCGTGCGGTGCTTCAGCCGTATCACACTATGGATACCAAAGGATAACCTACGTCTCCTCACACGCCGTAGATACGAAGTGGTGCCTATAGGCACCTGGTGGCAGCAGATACCTTAACCATCGCTAATGCCCCGAAAGTAGTGGAAGTGACACCTTTCAGGACGCATAACAGTATAGTTAATAATTTGGTGTAAATATTTTCTAATACATTACAAGAAACGAAACACGCACACAAAATGTTCCACTTAACCGTTTAGTTGGCGTACTCAAGCTAAAAAGGTAACTAACTAACTGCATCAACGCAGAGTTTTCAAAATTATTGGGGGGGGGGCCCCATATAACTCTACACCTATGACTAACAGTATGTATTATTAAATTGATCATAATAGAAAATTGCCACGCCATGGTCTCACTCTCTCTCCGCACACACACACAAGTAATACAATTTTCAGTTTTTAAATTTACCACAATTTTCTCGATAGAGCGCCAAGTCGAACAATTAGTTTTCTTTAATTCACTTACGCACGAGCAGCCAACCCCCTTTTCCATCCAATCTGCTCCTACGCAACTCCGTAAAACACAGACATAGAAAAATATGTAATCGGGTTATCCAAATTGAAAAGAACGAAAATCACGAAAAAGAGCCAAACGCGCCAAACTACATGGTTGGAAACGAAAAAAAAAAAAAAAAAGTAAAATACAATTACGGAGGAAAACGCTTCTGACGACGTTTCAGTTATTTTGAGTGATAAAACAGGAGAGGATAGGATAGGACAGAAGGAAGTTCCATCTCGCTGAGAGGCGGGGGAGGACGCTACGGATGATAAGCATGTTTAAGGCCAAGCATACTTCAAAGCGAGTTACAAGGGTTGCTGCATGACAACAAAAAGTCCCTGGTTGAACATTTTCCTATTTAGCATGACAACAAAAAAGAAACTCAAATTATTTACCAAATAATAATAATAATGCGAAGGTCCAGCACTTCGAAAGAAATTTTATATTTTTAACGGAAAATTTTGAAGATGGCAATTTCATTAAAATTTTATGTTTAAATTTGCAAAAGTACAGCGTTTCCAAAACTGTGCGCCGCGATAATATTTTGAGGTGCCATGCAAATGTTTTTACCGCAAAAATGGCACTTAACCAGCTATAGATGCACGCAGAAAGTTCCTAAATGGGGGGGGGTGTTAGAGAGCTACAGCTCCATAGATTCATATGTATATATATATAAAAAAATTCATCACAGTGGGGGATTACAACCCCCATAATCCTCCTCCCCCCGAATACGCTAGTGTAGTCTTAGAATACCAGTGGGGGAGGTGCGTGAATCGAAAAAGGTTGGGGACCACTACAAAAACATACTGTATTTTACGCCAATGGCGGACAACTTAGCGTTTAAAATTGAATCGTACTGTCAAATTCTACGACAGGGAAAATATTTCAAAAATGGGGTTTAATCTCCTACACAATAAACCAAATGCCACACTTTCTAAGAACTTCTTAAACTTGGAAAATGTCAACTCTGTGGAATCGACTTTCAACTCAAGGCTGGCAGTAATAAGATTTGAAAACTGAACAAAAAATAATTGCTATTTCCTGAATTTCTGCGTTCATGCGTCTTTTTTTAAAATGCAGAATAACTTCGTGTGCTGAGGAAAGAGATTTTGTCAAAAATTAAAATCCAATATCTCATTCAAACAGCATTTTTAGTTAATACTGGAAGTGGGGCTGGGGGCGAGTGCTGAGATTGAGAAGCACGTTACCGACTATTGCGTATGAAGATCTGCTGATCTAAGCGAACGCGTGGGTGAATAATACGCTATTTGTTCGCCATTTATACGCTATTTGTTCATTTATACGCTATTGTTCATTTATACGCTATTTCATTTATACGCTATTTCATTTATACGCTATTTGTTCGCCTCGAATCTGAAAAAATGCATTCTCGTGTGAAAAAACACGTCGATGTCGTATCTCTAGCTTTAGGAATAACACGGAAATGTAATCGCCACGATTTGCAAATATTGTATCAACAACTACGCGGAATGACACGATTAAAACGAAAAAGCATTTCTTCACCGTTATCACCAACTGCGCCGTTCACTATCTATCCCTTTCCCCTGGCTTTATATTTATAAGTGTGTTGTCCTTCTAATCCATCACAGGAACGATAAATGTAACGCATACGCATTACAAAAATGTGACATATTTCTTATTTTTGATGCACCAAAATATTATTTACAAGTACTATGGGGTTAAAATAAAACGCAATAAAGGCAACGCGATTTTATGAGATTATATGCACAGTGTGTATCACCTTCTACTTTCCCCTATATTTTTACTTCGTACTTTAAAATATAAATAAATAAAAAATAAATAAATAAATAAATAAATAAATAAATAAATAAATAAATAAATAAATAAATAAAATTGCTTTAATTCACAAACTCATTTTCAAGAACCAACCAGCGCCAAATTTAAAAATGAATAGAAGAAGTTAGTAATAAAATAGGGTAATATAAATACAGTAAGTATAAATACGTTAAAGCCAAGCCCGTGAACTAGGTAGATTTTAAGGGCTAACCCCCTCCCCCATTTGAACAGTATTATCAACTATCCCTCATAAAAGGAAATTTGGTTTTATCAGACTCCCCCCCCCGCGTTCGAAATCCTGTGCACGTACCCAGTTCTACACCTGTGTAAGTAGTTGCAGTCGAACCAATTACAGAACACAATCCTTCAATGTTTGCTTAAGGCAGTGATTCTCAAACTTTTTGAACTTGTGGCACACTTAAAGTTCTACAAAAAAATCGTAGGCCCGCTATACACATTATAATACTATTAATATTTATTTTTTTTATATATATTTCCCCACAAGTGCGTCAGCTTCCATATAGCCTTGTATTTAACTATACAACTACAAATTCATTTTAATAATAACCCCACACATACCTATCTGCGATTTCCTAGGGCGCCCCTAGGAATGTCGCCTTTGAAAACTACTGGCTTAAAGTTAATAATCTCGAAGTCTGCATATATGGCTGCCATTCGATCTTGTTACACTCACTGATTATGTGAAACAAGCAACAGCAACACAAATTATTATTTTTAACAGCATAAAAGCCTCCACAATGAAAAGTTATATAAATAAATGAAATAGCGTTTTATTTTTATTTGGTATAAAAATAGGTTCTCTGACATAGAATCTACTACAGGTGTGGCAAATGGATCATTGAACGAATGAATGAACGACTTTACCCATCCAATAGAAACGGTCAGACCGGCTCACTGATTTGGTAATTGAACGACCGCTGGTACCTACATCCTTTTAGTAGTAACTCAAAGCTAGTCCCGTGGCGGTAACTCTAGAGGGGCGATGCACAAATTCAATGGAAAAAAAAATAATAACTGACTCACTCAAAAAAAAATGAAGGCAACTGAAGTACTATAGACAGCTTTCTATTTTCGAAACGTATTTCGTTAATTTTTCAAACTTAAACGTATTAATTTAGAATAAGAGAAAAATAAGCAATGAAAAGAGTTTCAAAAACAGTACAATCGAAAATACAAAAACATTGAATAGATTTGTTGAAAACTCGCATTAATAAATCATGGCATCTTCTGTCGCATGCATAATCCTAAAATAAAATTTATTATAAAGTCAAAAATAAATATATAACCTGAAATTGGACCAAAAAAAAAATAATAATGTAAATAAATAAAACTTACAAGAAAAACATGTCGAAGAGATTTCGTGATAATGCGCAATTTAAGAGTAAAAAACCCGTCAAGAATCACATGCACACAGAATAATACAGGACACACGAGGATTAGACTTACGAATCAATAAACTAAACACTAGAAACTCGGTACAGCAATTGACCTTTTACTGTCACCACCTCCAGCAGATGGCGTGTTATTCCAGATAAGAACATCTCTTCGTTCAAAGCAGGTCTCATCAAAAATAAATAAACAAATAAATGAATAAAAATACAGCAACCTCTTTGAAATTAATAAAAGAAAATAAAAAATTAGTAGTAATGATCACGAGATATCATTCAATATTCCAAACGACAAAAAAAATTGACGCAAGGCCGCGATAGCAGTATAACAATAAGGTATTTGAAACCGTTCGTTACTCGTTTGTTCGCTTGTCAATGGAATAATGATGAATCGCTGAGATCTTTCAACGTTCTTGCAAAGAAAATAAAAAGCACAAAACAATACCAATACACATCATATATGGTCTTTCTCTACGCTTCTACATGGGACAATGAGACCTCAAAAAAAGTTTACACGCGAATAAAATTTAAATTTCAGCTATCCTAACCTACATCATTCAACCGCGTTCGCCAGCAGTTAGCGCATGAAAACGTTAAAAACAACATGTGGAAGATTCAAAGAAGTCGAAAATACTGAGATGTGTTGCTGTTTTCAATATTATTGGTATTTGCTGACAAGTTTGTTTATGAAACGGCTCTGCTATCATGACAATCACTAAACTCGGCACCAAACCACACAAAAAGCTTCTCCCTTTTCTCAACTTTAACGTTAGGACAGCTATAAAACGCGATTAAGATATGCAGTAAAATCTATCTAGAACGATATTTTCCGCGGTACCGACTGATATAACTTATCAGGTTCAGCTTTGTCTATAACGATAACGATATCTTTTCCCGGTCGCTATAATATCGCCCGACGGATTTCTCTATGCATGTGGTATGGTTTTCTTAAATTCATAAATAAATAGTAAACACGTTGCGGTGCACGAACCCGGAGCGCAGGGCTTTGTCAGACGTTAAAGTCTTTTCCCATCGCTACCCTAGCAAAATGTAAAACTAGTAGGCCTATTTATTTATTTATTTTATTTCATCTATTGCATTTTGCCTGAATAACGTTTGATTTGAAATTCCAAACCGAAATTATATACCACAAAAACATCAAAATCTGCGAATTATTATTGAGGGACGATTAATTTCTGCTGCGGGACGTCAGCCATCTATTCATAACCTGTTTAAAAGCCCTTATGTGCTGTGCTTTAAATTGTACTGTTTCCTTCCAAGAATCGAATCATAAAAATGCACGAGAAAAGTGCATACGGAAAACGAATAATTATATTATTGGACACGTGACAATTAAAAAGGCGTCCTAACGCATCGGGGTGCCTTGGGTTTCATCATTTATTGGATCCATTTACACCAACTTTTAAATTTCCACATTTTCGCAGTAAGCAAAATATAATATATAATGAACAAACTTGGCCAATTTGGGGCCACTGTTTGGGTCGGGACCCGGCTGGCATGTCCGTTAAGACGGCACTGGGCAATTAGTAGATAATTTGCAAAGGCAGCGATTTTGACTTCCCGAGTTCCTCCAATTTTTCTTTAAGCAGCTTATTAAAGACATACCTTGCCAACAGATTTACTCGCACGGGGCAATATTTTTAGCTGACTGCGCCCTTTGCAAACCCCAGCTATAAAAGGAGCTTGCATTGCAATTAATAATCCTTTCCTAAAAATAGAACGAACTCCAGTCAGCCTAATTAAAAAAATAAATAAAAAAAAGTGTCAAAATAATCATATAGTATTATGTACGTACCAGTAGACTTTTTAAAAAAATAGTATTATCGATATATTAAAATATACGCAGCAAGTTTTACGCTTTTTTATTGCGGTATTAATCGAATTAATAAAATATAACGAACTATAAATTTGGTCTATGCATCTCCAACTAAACTGCATATACATATATATAAAAATGTTCTAACTAACGAGGTATATACCACGCCGGCTTTATAACCGCCCCTCTCGAATTCTTAAATTTTTTTTTTCCCCTGAATTGTGAAAGAGTAATTACTAAAAAATACGTTCATACTGTGCTAAGACTTTCAATTTTTCCGGGGATCTGAACGTATGTCGACTAAGTAGACATTAGCGAATTACAGACAGGTAAAAAAAAAAAATGACACAGGTGCCCCTCTTTACCACCGCGATGTAAAGTCGAGTTTTCCGAAAAGAACAAAACGTTTCCAAATCCTTATTGCCCCCACCTACCCCTTCCCATTTAAAACGAAATCCGTTCCGACACTTCCTGTTGTTCACTTTTCAAGACCATGAACGAAACGAGAAGAAAACGAGCTCAAGACATGGCGTGCCAAAATCGATAGGGACAGGGTTTCTTTTTCGCCATAACTGTGTCTATTTCGACGAAAGAATCGTTCCGAACGAACGTTCACAAACCCAGACGTACACCTGTTCAAAATTTCCAGCCCGTACTTACTATTAACCGTAAAAACTAACAACGGTCAAATCCACAATACCCAATATAAACTTTCATATTTTCGCAAATAAATAAAGGCTATGGCCATTATATATATAAAATAAAACAAACACATCTCTTAATAACGTTCAACACGAATATACTAAACGAGTTATTGGATGCACGAAAGGCTATACTTCAACATCAAATAAGAGAGAAAAATTACAATCAAGTGATATAATTATAATTTCGAAGGAAGACAAGAACGCCCTTACCCATTATTTGTGGAAACGAGTCCAGCCCACGCAAGCAAATCTACTTTAACTTTATTTAAACACCTGCTATTTTTAACCGATCGGATGCTTGAAGGCGGCAGATAAATATTTCGAGCGTTCAACGAAAAGAAATTCAAAGGACTGCATACATTTGACGTCATTCGGTTTTTCCGAAACATACAGTAATAAAAAATTAAAAAAGAAATAATAATAACAATAATAATAATAAAACGATTGCAGGCATTTCGCATATTTAATTCACCGTTTATATATATAACCAGCTTCCCTCTCTCCAAGTTCTACCTGCAGGCGATAGAGGGCGAGGGTTTTGACCCCCCCTCGACACCAATCCCTATTCCAGTTGTAGCGCGCATCCCACGAAAGCGGACAAGCGCAAAAATTCGTACATGAAGTGAGAAGCCCGATTTCACAAGATGCCCTGATTTCAAAGGAAGAAACGTATCAATGGAGACCGATTCATACGCCATTTCAGCAACCGGCGGACTTTTTTCTTAAAAAAAAGGGTTATTCGTACATTGAGCGGATCAAGCATGAATCGAAACTAGCTAGCCATTTGGATAGTTATCCAAGACCCAAGCATGAGTTGAAAGAAAGGCACAGTATAAAGAACGTGAACGCGTAATCCCCCCCCCACGCCTGATTTTGCAGCGCATAATCGATGAAATAACTAAAAAAAACTTACTGCTTCAAGCTATCCCAACCTTGAAGTAGGTCAGAAGGTCAGCGATACGACGAATTTGCACTGACAACTGTTGACGAAAGAACTCTCGTCCGGGGCACACGCGAGAATATCGAGAAATGCGCGTCCTTTTCGGCGAAACCAAACGATTCCTCGATCTTCGGTAGGTAATCCAAAGTGGGTGGGGGGGGGGACCTTCCTCCTCCTCCTCAGAGCGGTTTCTCTGCAGTGGAGGCAGGCGCCACCGAAGCCGTAATGGCGACGTTGGGTTGGAGACTCATTGTCAGGGCCGGTCGACAAGTGAACGCGATAGAAGCGGCGAGTATAAGACAACAAGCAACCCTGAGTCGCGCACCCCTTCGGCCTGCCAGCGAGTCCTCATAAAGCGGGAGTGCGGGAGGGGTAGTGGGGCCAAACGCCAGCAGCGCCCGACTTGGCTCATTTTCCTTCCGTTGTAACATTATTTGCGGAAAGAAACATCATTCTCCGTTGGACGCGTTTTATCGAACGATGCGCTCGCTTCGTCGTCCCTCCTTCGCTGCCTACTCTGCCGCTGCTGCTGAGAGGAGCTGACCGAAGAACAAAGCTGCTGGCCTCGTCTTCCGATTAAACGACTGCGTCGCAATTAGTAAAGCAGACGGCAAAGGGGGATGATTCAAAAATAACCGTTTGCCCGTCTCATCATCGATCGAAGATGGCCGCGCGGTCTCTTCTCAAATAACGACGGTTTCTCTCGTCTTCTCATTCGGCCGAGTCAGTCGTCATGACTAGTTCTTTTATTTAGAGAGTTAGCGGGATTTCTCCTTTCCTCACTCTTTTTGATCGTTGTGTGAAGAAGCCATCCTCGATTAGCCTCGATACAAACGCACTAATCTCGGATGGGATGCAAGGGTCTAAGAGAAAGGGAAAACATATCACGATTATGGAGGTGGGGGGGGCAAATATTCACATCCTCTTAACGCCAAATTTAATAATTTTACAATTATGCGTTGTTTAACCGATAAGCCCACAAAGCATGCGAAAAGTAAACGTCCATTGAATTCAGCGCACAAGACAGAGAAATAAAATATTTAAAATTCACCATAGAGCAGACGAGCTTCTCTTATTATTCGAGAACAATCAGTATCCCAATCTACATACCGTAACTTCTACCCAAAACGGAGAAAATTTTGAAAAGAATTTGAAAGTTCTATTTGAATCGAACGTCCCATTTAAAACAGAACAGAAGCTTACCTTCTAAAGCGTAAAGAGTAAAACGACACAGCAATGGTTAACTGTGATTCTTAAAAAGCGGCGAATATCGCTTTATGCAAATGGTCATTAAGTTACCCAATCTGCATGAGCGTTCGCTCTTATAAGGGATGTACCATTTAACTTGACAAACCGAAATATCTCGCAAGCTACGTACCGGATTAATTAAAAAGCATGAATCACATTTGTTCGTCACGAAGAGGAGCTATCTAGTGTCAAAATCGACATTCCCCTCCCCCGTGGATGGGGCGGGGCCAATATTGAAATTTTAAATGAGAACCCCCATTTTTTATTGCACATTCGGATTCCTATTTTAACGTAACTTTCATTAAAATTATTTTTTTCGATTTGTGACAGATGGGAACATTCTGTCACAATCGTCATCTCGAAACATTAGATTTTACAATTATCGCAAGGAATGCAACATCCGATCAAAAAATAAAAAAAGACACTGGGCGTTCTCTCAAACAAACCATTTATCAAGAAGTGCCAACAACTAGAGAAAACCATAATCAAACGAATTAAAAATGCTTAAGCAAAAATTGATGCAGACACACTTCGGCGTTGTGTTCAACCATTTGAACAACGAATCAACAAATAAATGCATTGAAGTTAGAGGATATCATTTCGATCATTTAAATAAATAAATAAACGAAACACCCCGATAGTGACAGACAATGGAACTCACCATGGTCCAGCACCCTGAAAGGAATAGAAAACCACTGCGTCTACGGCATTGTTCCTGGGTATCATTAAAAATAGTTAATTTGTCCACTGAAGGGGAGGGTCAGCTGCAATTTAGCAAGTCGAAAAGTTTTCAAAAAAGCTCTCAAAAACGATGTAATATCCTGTAAAATCTGTTGCACCCCACCCGGAGGGGAAGGCCGTTTGGCGTCATTAGATAGCCCCCTTCGAGGCGAACAAATTTGATTTATACTTTTTTTTTTAATCCGGTGCTTAGTTTTCGAGATATTTCGGTTTGTCAAGTTAAATGGGACATCCAGTATAGTTAAAAACACATTTAATATTATTAAAATATTGTTTTGGCGTGGAAAGGAAGCTCGCGGGTTCAAGTTTTATGGC
Organism: Dysdera silvatica; assembly: GCA_006491805.2. NCBI lineage: Eukaryota > Metazoa > Arthropoda > Arachnida > Araneae > Dysderidae > Dysdera > Dysdera silvatica. The sequence goes on from QLNU02015360.1 coordinate 99,924,746, forward strand.
CGAAAGGTGGTGGAACTCGATTCATACGTAACGACTTCAGATTTTAGCGTTGACGTTTGTGATAAATAATTCATTCACGGTGTCTACACATCAGAACGGTACAAAACCTTACGACCAAGTACTTTTTAACGGAATATAAAATTGTTAATCATAATTTCTTCTTTACTGGAAATATTTGAAGGAACAACGATATATGCAAGAGAAAAACTAATTTCTTGGATTTCTCCACGCATAAGTAATTTTGAAAAGAAAAAGATGGATCTTTGCCAAAACGGACAAAAAATTGCCTTATCGTTTTTGTATTTCCCTGCTTCGCGTGAAATTTTAGAGAGCGACATATAGGAGCGTTTAAAATATTCTACGTAGTTTAGCATTTGTTCCCCCACTCCCCCAAAAAAAAGTCAAATTTCCCCATATGATGAATAGGGAAAGTTCTGTTCTCAAAACGGTGTGCAGACATTGGTTGCCTAAACTATAAATGACATTGCAAAAATTTGAGCCTACTCCGCAAATGTTTGCATTGACCTTTTTTAGTCTCTGCCACTATCATTGACATTTGTATGCAGTAACCCCCGACTTACATAAATTCACAGTTACGTATTAAATCTAAAAAAAAATACAACTACTAGCGCGTAAGTAATACAAGTCACAGCAAATGTGACGAATGGTAACAGGAAGTGATGCGGTAACAGGCAGTGAGTTTTGGGCAAGTGTCCAAAAGTCGTAACACTGAAACTGAAACCTTCTAATTAGAAATAAAGACTCCGTAAATAATCCCTCCTTTCCCGATCCCGTATTTCTTATATTCAAACAATATTCGGGATTGGCGAGTCTAGTATGTAATATTACGTCGTTGGCAGTAGCAGGCTCGCAAGGTTAGTTTATCACCGTTAGTGTTCGTTGTATATTTAAAATGAATTCGAAACGCAAAATAAAATGCGCTGATAATAAATCTAAAAAAATAAAGATCTGCTATTACTTTAGAAGAAAAGCTAAAAATAATTCGTATGTAAGAAGACAGGGAAATTATACCAACAACAGCTCGGGATATAAATTGATCTATTTCGACAGTGAATGCGATTGATGATGGGCGATTTCGAAATGTTTTTGAAATCGAAAGAATCGGAATCGAAAAAAATTTACAATCGAGTTAACGATTCATTCGTCATTGAACCTAAAAATCGATATGTTCAATTGCAATCGAGAGTCAGCAGACTTTCTGCCACTGTCCGCTTGTCATTGTCGCGAGTTATCTATTACTGCACATTTATATTAACAAAAAATAAGAGTAAATAACTTATCCTTACGATGTTAAAGGCATGATATAAGATATGGTAAAACACTTACAGAAAAAAAAAATAGATTGCCTTTGCTTGGCTTATCCTTTTATTCTACACTAGCCCTTGACTTTAGTTTTCCAATTTTCTTGCTTTAAACAAGCTTTTTGTTTTTATACATTAACATCTAATCCCATTGCTACTCTGGTTAATATGAGGTTGCGGGCAATCTCTGGAGTCTCCAAGACAAAAGCGAAACAAAAAATTAAAATTTTCATTTATTTATTGATAATCAGTTAATATGTATTTCCCGTCCCTTTTCTTTCTCCTCCCCGCAGGACAAAAGCGGGTTCCGTCGCCCTTGAGTTTATAGAAAGTTTTGTTCAATTTCCATGACCTTTAAAAAGGTAAAGAATTTCTGAACTATATAATTTATTCCTGTCACAAAAAGGAAAATTATAAATACAGCTTTTATTCAGATTTTTATTTATTTATTTATTTATTTATTTATTTATTTATTTTTGTGGCCTCATCTATAAACAAATATTTAAATTCAAATTTTTTCCATGCACACGTGAAAGTTTTAACTTACTTTGACAAAATTGTACTGGCGGTTCCGCACCCACTTGAGCCGGGATTATATCCTGAAAAATGAAATGAAAAGTACCGGACACAGGAACGCCCTTAAGCAGGGGGTGAGCGGAGCCCATGCCCCGGGCCCCGCGAAGCGTAATTCTCAAATTTTTAATTTTTGTAATATTAAAAATTTCCCCAAAAAAATTTCTTTAGCTGCGACATGACTTCGGCTTGCCATCTGGTGGTGTTTTACTCATTATATACCGTACTCAAATATATATGTTTTTGAGCCCACCATTTCTAAGGACGGGTCCTGGGCATGCCTAAAATGGCAATCGGAGACAAATCCCACCCCACTCCCTTGAAAGATTTCTGGATCCGCCATTGGCGACAGCGAATCGATTCAAATCTGTGCATTTACGTAAGGAACATTGCATAATTCATTATTGTTGTGCTTTTATTAAAACGCTGCGATTGTCGTCTAAAAGATCCATAGTTTGGGGGGAAAATCTATTAGTTATTAGGTGTGAGTTGTGGAAGTTGTTTTGTATTTTCGTTATCGCTTTGTATATTTAGTAATTTGCTCATGATTGTATATATTTATAATTTTAATTTCTGATGCAAACCTGATCCACCTTGTCTTCGACTTGTCTTCATATTTATCATGCACTAAATGAACAAAGCGTTCTGCTTGTCTCAATATGTTTAACTTTATACTAAGGGGTATTTTTCTAGCTAAATTTGACAGTGTTTTTCCCCCACTAGACTTTTCTTACTTTTGAAATTTTAAATAATCCGTGATTATGCAGCATCGCTGCGGCACTCAGAGTAAAAACACGATAGCGCCTACAACAAGCATGTAGTTTGTTCGCGAAAAATTGACGGCCAGGTTCCGTTAGATCAAGGTAGCTGAAGTAACAGACGGGTTGTTTCATTGCAGTAGAGTGTAGGGACTCATGAATCAACGGTCATTGATACACCAACCCACATTTCCAAAAGGTTTAATCATGATTTAATGTTCACCATTTTGTTTCCCCGCACATACGCTTTTCCCATCCAGAATCCAGATGGACCGACTCATCAGCGGTTCGCTCTGTTCCCGGCGACGGAAAAGATATTAGCTGCAGGCGACGATTGAGTTTAGTGTACAACACGGTACGGTGCAAGGATAACTTAATTGTATTTCTTCAAACTCCTTGACAGACATTTCCTGCTTATAAGTACCCCTACTGGACATGATGATTACGACCCTCCGAGTGTGACACCACGAACCCTTGAGTGGAACAGCAAATCATCAATTAGTGTTAAAGGGGTAACCAATGAACATTTGCGTATGAAAAGGGTGAACAGCCAATAAGATCATTGCGAGTGTAGAGACGATGAGGCGAACACCAATAAAAGACATTCTTTCGGTAGGACTCTTAGCGAGATGGTCACGCTGCCCATGATGGACATTCATAATGTCTTACAATAATAATGTCAATTCTTAATCGTAACAATTTAAGTTATTTTGCTATGTGATTGTAAATAATTTGTGTAACGTAGAGACATGCTGTCTACATGGTTCATCTGTATCTTGGTATCCCTGACTTAATTTCGATAAGGTTCCAGGGTAACAATCCACGTGAGTTGACGCAGGAGCTAAAACCCTTCTGATATAACTTATAATCTATCGGTGATATTATGGAGCCTATCACCGCTCCATCGTTCTGCAATCCGTCATAGAACGATAACCAAATCTATAAATGTAGAAACCGCAATTGGTAACCCTACAAAGCAGCAAATCCACTACAATTCAACTTTCGGCAGACGTACTAAAAAATATACATAAAATAAATTTTACAAATGTTCAAGTTTTGAGGTCATATATGGTACGATTATGGCCATCCCTTTGAGATTGTGAATGATTGTCATTGACTTGGGCATTGCCGCGACAAGTAACGCCTCTTACTTACCGTGCGTGTAATCCGGCGTGTAATATTGGCGCAGTATAGCCCAGATGCTCTTGCGCCATAAAAAAGCCAAACAATCAATCAACCAATATCCAGCGCCTGTCCGAGTTTTTCTGCAGACCCGTAGTCCTGGGTTTAATTCTTTGGATATATATAGATTATACTATAAGTGGCTTCAGAAATGGCATGTAGCTTTGGAAGGTCCCTGTGGGTGCATGTTCTCTTAATTTGAAATTTTATTTGCCAGCTTGTTGATTTTATATATCTCTAGAAATAAGTGTACTATATATGAGTACTGTATTTTAATATTGTGTTTATACCTCGAATGAATATTGTATTTATATCTTGTATTTATTTTGTATGATTCTAGTTTATTGTTCTATTGTGTGAGACTTTATTGTGTAATGTTGATACTATTGATTTGTGTTCCTAAATATATTTTGTTGATAAGATTGGAACAGCTGTACACTTACGAAATAAATAAATTTGTAAAAACGATTCGAATTCCTCCGGTAAACTGCAAGTTCTGACGCATCATCACCTTAGTTCTCCTTTCCTCCAAACCAAGTCGTTGAATTTAGCTGCACTTTATAGCACCATGGTTAAATTGCCTTCTACTTCCCCACGTTCCAAGCAACTTGTCGTACTGCCTTCTAACGTACAAAATACAAACACTTGCATGCTGTTTTCCCTATTCTTTTGTTTTTCATTTTCTGAAAAAAGTACAGGAGTAATTATTTTCACGTGTAAACCTCGAGAGTGCTCATGGAACCATTTGTTTGGCGCAGAATGATCCTCGCTGTCCTTGCGCCATAAAACTACAACTAGCCATGGAGTCATTCGAAGCTGAGAGGCGTGCTGTGCGATGAGACTGTGGTACCGCGTTCACCGTTCGTTCCGTTAATCTGGGTTTTACTCCGAACGATGAAAAAAAAATTACCGACTGACACTGTAGTCCAGGGGTTGGTTCCATAGGCTTCGACAGGTTCGGATTCCTCGGAAAACTGTAATTTCTTTTAAAACTGTAGTAAAGCAGCCTGACCTTTGATATATTCTTATACCGTGAAAACATAAATTAGAGGTGCTTAGAAACGAGCTTGAAATTATTTTTAAACCGTAGAATATTTCCGAAATATAGTCGGATTTGAACTTGGATCCCAACTAGAAGGATATTGTATTTTCTATTTTGCTGCTATGGAAGAGTTCGTAATAGGAATAGTCTGCTTTTAGGCGCAAGGACAACTCTGGCTATATTATTACCTCAAACAACGTTCTTCTGAAAAGGAGTGGCAACAATGACGCACTGGTGTACGCAGGGAAGTGTTTGTTGATGGGGGGTTGTAACCCCCCATTGCAATGAAATTTTGTATATTTAACATAGGAATATATGAGTTGTAGCTCTGTAACCTCCCTCCCTCCCCCATTGAGTATATAACCCCCTACTTACGAACTTTCTGCGTACGTCTATGTAATGGCGTTCCATGGTTTTCAAAACTGTAGAAAAATACTTTGTAGACTCCTAAGCATAATTATTTATTTCAAGACAATGGTATCACCTTCGGACCATAGCTAACCTTTAAAGATCAGCATACTAAATATTATATAATTTATACATTATCATATCGTATAATAATATGAATTGTTTAAATATTATAATATTAAGCATACTAACTGATCTTTATTGTATCAGGCCCTATCAAATCGCTTTATGTAAATCCATCACGTGACGAGTATTGCCCTGGCATTGTATTAATAAAAATAAAATGCACTTTTAGACATCAAATAAATAAACAAACAAGTGAAAGAAAATCGCCTAAGGTCGATATTTAAATTTAGCGGGTTTCAATTAACATTAATTCGCAACTCTCTAATCCGCAATTCTTCAATACGCGACTCTAATCCGCAACTCTCTAATTCTCAAGTA
>QLNU02015360.1:99934767-99950322 GCA_006491805.2 Dysdera silvatica
TCCCCAAGTTGTCACTATGTACGTCTGTACCATGCATTGGTGCATAGGTCAACATATAGGACGTACAACCAGTAGACTACATCTTATTTACTTGCAATTTAAATCTTACTCCATGTGAATCCTTAACTGGATATTCCTTGGAGGAACTGGTTTTTCCCGCGCGAAAAACCAGTTCCTCCAAGACGCCCTTCCCTAAACTGCAATGGAACAACCCGTCTGGTAACGGGATCGGGTGTCAACTGAGCGCGAACGAACTATATGTAATAATTCACGTACTTACGAATGCTAATGCGTCGTGCTGTACGTTGAAATAGGGATGAACTGCACAAATTCCAAAACGTCAAAAATCTCAGCCCAGAAGGCTTTTCTGTGTTGACCATATTTGGCAATTGTGTTATCCCTGCGGAGGGTAATAATACCTTAACACCTTTACATACGGAGAAAGAGAGCGTTGTTTCCTGTCCTCATTCGTCTAGCGGTCCAAGACACTCCGGGCTAAACGGAGGGACCCTGGTTCGAATCCAGGATGGGGAAAGCGTCTCTTTTTCTCCAAAATTACACAAGCTCTAGTTTGAGCTAATTAATACGTGGGTGGTAAAAAAAAATGTTGTATAATGGATTATTGAGTTCATTTATAATTCTGGTTGATTGATCCATTTTGTTTTGTAATCTAGTTGTATGTGAATATAGTATTTTCAAAGAGTTTTTTGTTGGGTGTTGATCTTTTTGAGTCGATTTCTTTTTACGCTCTCTCTCTCTCTCTCTCTCTCTCTATGTTCATTTTGGTATCACTTTTCTTTATTTTTCGGTTTTTTAAGTTCGTTTTATGGCTTCATATGTATTTATACAAGTCGAACACTACGCAGATTAAATTAAACAACAATTTTTATCAACGTTTTTTGGCGTAGTGATACCAGCGCCGATAAAGGCGTTAGATGGTGAACGTTCGAAAGAAAAGGTGTTTTGTGGGCCTGAACCCACGACCTTCCACTTGCCGGGCGGAGGCTCTACTGGCTTCAGTAAATAGTCTTTAAGTACGTCGTAAGAAGGTCGTGGGATCGTGCCCCACCGAACACAAAAAACATTTCTTTTCTTTCGAACGTTTCACCATCTAATCACGCCATAACATCGGCGCTGGTATCACTACGCCAATAAACGTTGATTAATATTGTTGTTTAATTTAAGCTACATATGTAGTTTATGTCTTTTACTTCTATTATCTCAGTGTTTTCTTTTTTTCTTATGTCGATTTTTCATTTTTTAGTCCATGTGAATTTAAAGTTGTTTTCCCTTGAGAAACGATGAGCTTCCTTAAAAACGTTTGTGTTTCTTTAAGTCAAATGTCCGTTTGTAAATCAACACAGAAAAGCCATTCTGTGTTGACCATTATTTGGCAATTGTGTTATCCCTGTGAAGGGTAATAATATCTTACATCCTCATATACGGAGAAAAATGCGTTTGTTCTTGTCCTCGTTCGTCTAGTAGGTCAAGACACCGCGGGCTCAATGCGGGGACCCTGGTTCGAATCCAGGATGAGGACGGCGCCTCTTTTTCTCCAAATATAAAAAAAGCTCTAGTTTGAGCTAAATATACGTGGGTGGCAAAAATTATTGTATAATAAATTCCCCCACGAAAAACTCACAAAAATTTCGCCCCGGAGGCTTTTCTGTGTTGACCATTATTTGGCAATTGTGTTATCCCTGCGGAGGGTAATAATATCTTTCATGTTTATTTATATTTCAGCAGAAATTATCACTTACACTGAATGCCAAAAATTCCATGTTCTTTTCATGTAACAAGAGTAACCAAACTTCATACCATCCATTTTGCAAAAGTGCTCAATTTTCAAAATTTTTTCTTGCATAAATATAAGAAGTCAATATTTTTTCATAATCTTTTGTACAAAATTATAATTTTGTAAAAGGTCTGTAAGCAGGAACTGAAAATAATGTGCAAAAGTAAAAACATCAGTATAATTTTAACAAGAGTAACCGTGGAATTGCCCATTAGCTGTTTTTATTGTTTTTAAAACTGAACTCACCATCCGAAAATGATAAAATCTAGATGAATTTTGAAGTTATAGTATACGCTTTGCGTGGAACACTGCCTCATGAAACGGTGACTAATAGACATGTGTTCTGTTTAAAATATTGGAATGCGTCGCCGGTTAATTTCTTATAGAAGACACAACACTATTACATATATATATATACTGCCGGAAAATGAAAAAAGAACACCAAGAAGGAATTGCTGGATGGTTATGAAATTTGCATATGTTAATGGGGTGGAGCACAAGTAGGCGTGATCTTAATTTCAGGATCAACCGGTTAATGTTTACACCAAAACATGCTATAATATGCAAATTACAGTCGGTGGTATTTAAGGAGAAGGGCGAAGTGGATGTAATCAGTCACCAAATTATAGACACTTGCGAAGACTCTGAAGAAGCTACAATCTCTGGACGTGGAAGACGTGTAAAATTTCAGCAGTTATCGAAATTTGAGAGAGGTCGTCTAGTGGGACTCCGTGAGGCCGGTTGGTCGTTGTCCCATACAATTCCACACGTGCTCAATGGCGGCAAGTCCGGTGAACGTGCAGGCCATGAATGTTGTCTCACACCTTGAAGTGCACGTTGCGTTGCAGGTGCCGTTTGTGGGTGGGCATTGCCATGCTGGATTACATCATTATGAACCAACCTTACAAATGACACAACAATTGGCTGAATGATACTTCGGATATACCGAGTGCTGTTTAACGTGCCCGGTACAAACACTAATTCTCTATGGGAGTGATAGCTGATCGCTCCCCATACGAGGAGACCAGGTGTAGGCCTTGTGTGTCAATGGCGGATGCAAGAAGGGTGGAGATACTCCCCTGTGCGTCTGCGAATAAGCATACGGCCATCTGAGGCTCCCAAACAAAATCGCTTTCATCGCTGAAAACGACAGATCACCAGTGCGCCCTCCAGTGCAGACGTTGGAGGCACTACTGCAGCCATTCTAGACGGTGGGTTGGAGTCAGAGGCACACATGCCAGAAGCACACTTGCATGTAGTCCTACTTCCAGCAGATGGTTAGGATTGTTTGCAGGGTCACCTCAGGTGCAACGGCAGCTCGAATTTGAGACGCAAGTGATGTTCTGCTTGACAACGCCGCTCTTCTTATGCGTCGATCTGTCCTCTCAGCAATCCGTCTGTGAGTCCCTGTTCCACGTCTTCTCGTGTGGGAATGTTCTTTGAACCATCTACGCTACCATCGTACCACCACCGATACTTCCCGTCCAATTCGCTCCTCAATACGTTCAGGCATTGTAGCTTCTTCAGAGTCTTCGCAAGTGTCTATAATTCGACTACTGATTACACCAACTTCACCCTTTTCCTTAAATACCACCGACTATAATTTGCATATTATACATGTTTGGCGTCAGCGATAATTGGTTGATCCTGAAATTAAAATCACGCCCATTTGTGCGCCTTATTTTCTTGTTCGGCATCTTTTGTTGGTTGGTTGTATTTTTCAATCGCGCAAAGACAGCAAGGGTCATTTTGCGCCAAACAAGGTTGATCGGCATCTTTGAAGCATGGTCTTCGAATTTCTTCATTTTAACCCAGTCGGATACAATGGAAATGCCAACGCCAAAATCTTCTGCTACTGTTCGTAAAAAATATCCCCATTTTGTATTCTTCTAATTTTTCTTCAATTATAATAATAACCCGCTTCCGTTTAGCTGACATACCAGTAGTACCGCACAAGCACACAAATTAACGTACAGAACTCAATTACACGATTTACATAGGCTACTGTATGAGCGAAAATACGATAACCGATTGACTAGCAGAACAGAAGCTGCGAGACTAAACAATAAATATAGTAGGCAGGCAATTCCCCCTCCAGAAAATGTGATGTTACTCATCTACATTATCATGTGCTACAATATTATAATACCGTTTAATATACTGCATAGTATTTCGTTTTTTATCAGGAAAAGTGCATTTCTTTCACACACACACACACACAAAAACAAACAAAAAAAACCACCTTTTTAATAATGTACATATTTCGGTAAAGTGTTTTAGTTAACAGAGGTTCTACTGTCTTCAAAATTTATTTAATGGTACGACTGATCGAGTATTCCAAACCTATCGCAACAATTGTGCAACTATACAAATATGAAGCCCTGAACTTTAATAAAATGTTCATATACATATACTTTTGAGACAAACAATTTTTTTAATTTCTTTTTTAAAGTTATTTTTTCCACAAGATTTGGTGTTCTTGTCTTGAATACTTATCAAATTGCATGATATTTTATGCATATAAAACTATATCTTTGTACAACCTTTTCTTCAGTTTTTATTTTAAACTGATGTCCATATACTTTTGAGACGTAATATATGGTAAAACCCTGCATAATGAACAACCCTCAGATGAGGTCACCCCGTTTCTGTGGTCGGATAAACTTTCGCCAGCAAGAAATTCCTTCCTAATAATAACCCTCTTTCGCGGACAAAATTTTCTATCTGATGAATGACCGCTAATGAGGGATTTTACTGTACCAGTTTCTGTGCAACATACTTCATGCATAATTTAAAATAATGGACCGCTTTTCGATAATATAGCAAATATTTATTCTAAGACGTTCCCGAAAAGATAGTATCCGAAAATATGCATCAAGATCGTGGATATATTTACGAGTTTATGCAAATGTAAGTCTGACTGAAACGGGTATAAAGGTGAAGACACGAATATTCGTTAGTTGGCCTCTTCACCGTTAAATAATATACTAGTTTGCACAACTGGTTTTTCTCCACGATCGGTATTGCGGACATTGGCATCGTAGACAAAGTTTTAGATGGGTCAAAGGGGAATCAATTCAACGTCGAGTTCAAAGTCACTGGCTTCAATCACATGTTCAAAAATGGAAGTTGCCTACAGTATAAATATGCAATTGAACAATCGTATCAGCATTATTCATATTATATGAATCATCATATAATATGAATAATACTGATAGCAAAATATAAATTGTGTTAGATTTCGAATTATTTCATTTATCTAGTCTCGTTATCATCAAGTATTATATCATCAAAATTAATATAAAATTCATTATTTTAAATTTCGTGATGACTACTTTTTTTTCTTTTTTAATTACATACGCACAACTGACTGCACGTTCAATCATCATCATCCAAAACTGAAAAAAAGGAAGAAAAATAAAGAAAACCGCTAAGCTTTTCATTAGAGATTCGAACCAGGCAGGTTTGCTTGAATTTGAATACTACTCTGTATTGTTCTACGAAACTCAGGGAACTCTTCCGCAATACTTTTTTTTAAATAAAACAGAAAGACAAATACAGGGTGATTCAGAACTAATGGAACAAACTGAAAGGGTTGGTAAAGGACGTCAAATAAGCCATATATGGCAAAATCCCCATGTCATTGGGCAGGAACGTGCCAACATTTTGAAGACTAGGGGTGCGAGAAATATTTTATGGCAACAAACTTGTGGCGCCATCTATTGCCACAAATTCACAACAGTTATTGTAAAATATTAATTAGATGTTAATTAAATTAAAATACTACAACAAATCTTTGAGATAATAAATTACGACAAGCATAAGGATACAATAAAAGTAGATAAAAGAGAAAATAAAATACGAGACTAAATGGTGAATTACATGTCTGTAAAATAAGAACTAATATGAGGTGAACACTATTAATTACTATTAAGGAGTGAAACTCATTACCGACAGATATTAAGAAAAGTAAGAACATAATGAATTTAAAAAATCGTTAAAACAATATTTCCTAGGAAAATAAATAAAAGGTCATACCACGTATGTATCTCCAATTAATCCCAACCATATGTAGTTAAAGGATTTAGGGTATGTTTTAGAATACATGTCCCTATACTGTGGTAATTGTGGTTGTTTCTTTTTATGATTTATATTATAAACTGCCATGGTGCTGTCTACTAATAATTCAGGTTTGTTTATTATTTTAAACTGCATGTGATATGTATCTTAATCGTTTGACTACACAATGGGTTTTTTTTTTTCACTTTGGATTTGAGAACTTTTATCAGTTTGCGCCGTTTGATTAATTTTAAATATTAAAAGAGGATTTTGTGCCACCTGTGCGATGGTTAGGTGGTGGGAGCATGTTAGGCACTTTTGTCCTTTTCTCCCATCTCCATCTCGGCTCATTCCATAGAATTGTGAAATGTTTTTTATATGTATGTTTTGCTTGCCGAATGAATAAATGAATTATTATTATTATTATTATAGTTAAAATAAAATGAATCACAAAACAACAACCAAATGAACGATTTACAACTTCAGTGATTTCGTAGAGCACTGCACTTTAAAATCTATAGTTTCACAAAGACTAAAAGAAAATGCACAGGTATGTGCAGATACAATGTTTGGTAGGGCCCATAAACAGTTGAAAGTAGAGGTCCACTGTGCGATCGGGGACACAGATGGACATCTTCCCACCCATACTTTGAAGATAAAGAAAGCGGGGTCGTTTGTCATAAAGACATCAGGTAGTCAAATCCCCCCATGTGTCTGCTGCTGACAGATGACCCGACACAGACACCTCCGGCTCGGTTTGCAACATCTTCAAATGATTGAAAAACGATCCAGTTTAGTTAATTAGATAAGAATCATGGAAAATCTAAATGATCAACAAAGGAGGAAAACGCCCTAAGCAATTACGCAAAAGCTATAGGGATGATGGGTGAAAAAGAGCTTACGGTTAAACTTTGCTAAAACAAATTTGATTTACGCTTAGTAAGAAGGGTTTAGAGGGCCACTCAGCTAATTCTTTCGGACTGAACTGAAATTGTAGGTTCGTTGACCAATCAACAATACCATATGCTTCAAGTTTCCCAACCACATACGGAACATATACACGGTCGTTAAAATTTGCTTGATCAATTTCAATTGGTTTGTTAAAGTATTCTTGAAACAGCAATTGATATACAAAAATGTATGTGCAGTATCAGTTTATTCTTGGTATAATAATAATACAGTAGACTCTCCTTTTAACGAACTAACTCTATAAAATGAACAACAATAACTTCCCGGTCGTTAGCTCAATAAGGCCTATGTTATTTCTCTCTCCTTATATCGAACAGGAATGATCAAGATTGTTCTACAAAACGAACAAAATATACTTCAATTAAAAGAAAAGAAATCAAAAAATACGAGAAGAAGAGACCACTTTTGCAATTTTTGTTTTCCAAATGCTTTTGCCTATGCAAAGTCACAGACGGGAGGTGTGGGGTAGGGGGAGAAGAGACAGCGGACACGGCTGAGGCGTGCTCTTGGACTTCACTAGCATTTTGCAACCAATGGATCAAGGAATTATCCAGTGTTTTAAGAAGACTTATCGACAATCTCTTCTTAAAAGGATACTTCTCAACATGGAAAACGGCAAAGACTATTCGATAGACGTTCTTACTGCGATGCATCTTCCCTGCTTTTCGTGGAACTCTGTTTTGGAAGAGACCATCGCAAGCTGTTTTCGCCATGCTGGTTTTGTGACAGCATCTGTTGATGTCCAGAAAATCACCACAGAAAGAAAACCAGAAGATGAAGAGCTGATTAAGAGTGTTGATCCAGAAATAAATTTTGACGAATTTGTGAATTTTGATGCGGAATTGGTTTGCACAGAAAAAGCGACAAACGAGAGCATCGTTCGCGAGGCCCAAACGGTAGGCTTAAAAGTGCCAGAAAATGTGATCGACTCTTCTGACGATGATAAACTTGAACGTGAACCAAAGCCTACAACGAAATACGTTTTTAATGCAATTGCGTGCATTACATGTTTTTGTGAAGAAGAGGACAATTCGGAATGTGTGTTGGACATGCTATCGAAGGTTGAGAACTTCGTTTTTCAACGCAGGAAGCTCATGCAACCACAGATTACTGGATATTTTCAACCACAATAAGTAATGTACATTATAGTTAACAATAATATACTAGTATAACGTACAATAATAAGTTGTTTTGAATTACGAAACTTTTTTTTTCATTAAATCAAAAATCTATTTTAACATACAGTTTTGAACCAGTACTAGTAATACGTACTGGTAATTCCTTATAAAGAATTTTCCGTATAACGAATTATTTTTGGGGTCCCCAGGTGTTAGTTATAAAGAAAGTCTATTGTATTATGAAGTGTAAAATTAAATTAATGAAATTTGTAATGAAAGATGGATAAAAAAAATTAAAACTATTTAAAATTAAATTACAGTCGATCCTGGTTTAACGCGAATATTCTCGCCGACAAAAAAAATCGTTCGTGTTAAAAGTAATTTGCATTATCCGGAAAGGACACCTACGATCGTATTATTAACAAGTTGTTAATTAATAGGATTCAGGAAATATTTCGTGTGAAAAGTAATTGATGCTAAAGGTGTTCGCATTAACGAGGTTCGACTGTAATGGAATTTTTAATTATAAAAATGGATTGAAAGTAAAATTGGTATAAAGTTAAATTGATGAAATCTTTAGTTTTAAAAATGGATGAAAAGTGAAAATATTTTGAAATTAAATTAAGGTGCATGTATGCATTGGAGAATTTTTTTCTTATTTATCAATATATTCAGTTTTTGCATTAGATATAATTTTAATTAAAAAAGAAGAAAAAATGCAAAAAAATAAGGCTTTGCAAATGAAGTATTTAATTAATTAACAGCCGTTTTCAAATTTGATGACTGATTCTATTTAGATTTTGAGGATAATTTAAAATGGAAATTGAATATTCTTATCTTCTCAATGTGATGTACCGGAATAATACTTATATTGCAGATGAATTTTTAGAACGAAACTATTATTCCAAAAGTAATATAAAAAGTCATTTTTTTAGAGAAAAGTAGCTCTAGATTGAGCTACTAATACGTGGGTGTCAAATTTATTTGTAATAAAAAAATCCCCTACGAAAAACTCACAAAAATCTCGCCCCGGTGGCTTTGTGTGTTGACCAATATTTGGCAATTGTGTTATCCCTGTGAAGGGTAATAATATCTTACATCCTCATATACGGAGGAAAGAGCGTTTGTTCTTGTTCTCATTCGTCTAGTAGGTCAAGACACCGCGGGCTCAACGCGGGGACCCTGGTTCGAATCTGGGATGAGGACGGCGTCTCTTTTTCTCCTAAACAAAAATAGCTCTAGTTTGAGCTACTAATACGTGGGTGTCAAATTTATTTGTAATGAAAAGTATCAAATTAGAAACTATTTTTGAAGTAATATTTACCATTTTGTTATGTCACAGGAAAAAATTTAGAGATTATAACATGCTTTTAAAATTTTGTAAATATGATTATTAGAACTAGAGAAGTTTTCAGTAAAACGGTACAGTCTTCAAAATTAGTTGTCTAGAAAAATAATTAAATTTTACCTACCTAATTTATATATTGAAGAACAGAATCTATCCACTGGAATGAAAATCTATCCTCTTTTATTGAACTTATTTAATCATAAAGTAAATTTATAAATTAATTTCATAAATTTGCAAAATAAAACTCACTACTGTAACAACTCAAGTTGTTTTCTAAGCGAAGAAATCCGTATAAAAATGTGGGCGTGATTTACATAGGAGGAATAATTAAAAAAATAAACCAAAAATTCGGAAAAACAAATGTAGATTTTAAAAACCATGAATCGTAATTTCGTTTCTTAGGAAACGAAATTACGATTTTTCTATTTTTCCAATGTATACATAAATGTTAATGAAATGTTTAATGATAAAAATGTCATTAAGATTATATGTAAAATGTTGATATATTAGGTCAATGTAAAAATCTCATAAAAAAAGTATTCACCTGTCCTGTCTCTCCAACTGCCGATTCAATTCTCTTAATTACACTTATTAAGCAAGATTTATCAGCTGACATGTCAATCAGAATTTTTTTAATCTATTAATTTTAAAATATTGTGCTTTAGAAAGTGACTTCTCATATATTCATGCTTTATGTTATTTTTTACCCTGCCAGTATCATCTGCCTCTGTTGAGAGATCATTTAGTAAATTGTAATAAAGGATTATAAAAGAAATGCTATGGGTCAAAGTAGGTTGTGATGTCTTGCAATATTATCAGTTGAGCATAGATATGCCAGTTAAAGAGATTTAAAAGATGTCATTAATGATTTCGCAAATGCAAAGGCCCGAAAAGTTATATTTTAACTCTTTTGTGATATACTTACGAATAGGGCACGGATGTTGATGATATTTGCATTTTTTGGCTTTTTTTCTGTGTTTAAGACATTTTGGGCGATTTTTCCTTGTTTTAGGTCATTTTTTGCCGATTTTTTCATAAAAATTAAATTTTTGTAAGAATTACAAATAAGTTGCAATAACCAAAACTAAGATTTTTAGACAAAAAAAAAACAAACTTTCAACAGCTGTCATTGTCAATCAACTACGTATATCAATCGTAGCATTTTTTAACGTTGCTTTTAGCGCCATTCCCAACTTTTATTTTAACCTTATGCTAACTTTTATTTCAACGCTGTAGTCACACTTCCCAACTATTACCTTATATTAAGTATTTTTATTGAATTTGGAGGTACTTGAAAAGGTTAATCATTCAACCTTCTGTCAGCTATTTGAGAAATCTTTTACTTTTTTTGTGGCCAAACGGAGTGAAATGTAACAACGTTTTGCTCTTTTTTAACGGATGCTACGCCAAACATAGTAAATACTGGAAAACAATTAAATGTTTTAATACAAAGATAGTGCATGTCACTTGCCTTGATCACGCCTTACATAGGGTTGCTGAGGAAATTCAGGCAAATTATCTGGATGTAGAAAAACCTATTTCTAATGTTCAAAAATTTTCTTGAAATCTCTTCATCGTATAGAAGCCTTGTAAACGCAAACTCCTAATTTAACTTCGCCACCAAATCCTTTGACAACGCGTTAGGGAACATGGTTGGATGCTCAATGGTTGCATATTTGTTACAGCGAAAATTTTGATGCTGTAAAGGCGACAGTAAATGATTTTCAGCCAGAGTACGTAGCATCTCTTCAAATTGCGCAATATCTGTTCTCTCAGGAAAAATTGAAAGGAAATTTCTCATATATACAAGATCAAACTTTAGCATTTTACCTTCCATTATTAAGGGCTGAGAAGCACAAAATGGAACTCGTTGACACAACTAGTTACATCGATAAAGGAAGTACTGAAAAAGACCAAGGGGAAGACTGGATACTCCATTGTTGCAAAATTAATCTATGTTTTACACAAAAAAGAGCAAACTCTGGGTTTCAGACCTTGGAAAAAAATTCTAGTACCCAGTGGTCGAATTGGGAAACAAATAGTGGGGGTGTGGGTCAGTGTTTCTCCAGGCTTGCGATCCAGGGTGATGCGTAACAGAACCTTCCCCCCTCTTCAATTAGTCAAGTCTAGCGGTTTTTTTTTGGTTTTTTTTCAGATTTAACGCTAAATCAAGTGGAATTTGGTTAGATTTAGTTATTTTTTGATAACTTTTATTAATTCTGATATATATTCACCTCAACCGGGGTTAGCAAGTTTTGCCAATTAAAATTAATAAGCAATACCATGAAGTTTAAAAAAGTACTTGATATTAGATATGCTCATAATTTATTGTGTTTTGTTGAATACATTTTCCATTTTGCCCTTTTTCCTGGTTTTAGCCACTGTCCTGGCAAAAATCCAACTCTGAAACCCATCATCTCCTTCCATTTGTTTTAATTCCATTAACTCTTTTTAATTAAGAATAACTTTTAGTAATATACTATATTTCACAAATATAAAGTTATTTGCAAAATACTTAAGCATAGCGCTTTTTATTATGGACACTTTTAAATATGTAGTATTTATTTCAAATATTTTCTACATTTTTGGTATAACCAATAATATAATTTCTAAGCCAGTTTTGGCCAAAATTAGATTTAAAGGCAGTAAATGTCTGCTTCAAAATTTTGTGTATTTAAAGGTAATTCTATCTTGTTTTATATTCCGAAGAAGTTACCTTTATTTGTCTTTTCCGACAATGGGTGTAGTCTGCATTCCGTTTTCCTGACTTAATCCCTGATGCGACATATTCTTTTGGCTGAAGCAACTTAATTAGAAGACCCACGCATTTTATAAGTAACAGTGAAGACACTGTAACTTTAAGGTGGTTTCTCGAGTCAATATGTATCATTGGCACTGAATGTTCTTTCACATCCTGTGGTCGAAACAACAAGAGTTTTAATAGCAGCAATTAGTGGCTGCAAAGCAATAGGTGTTTCACTGTTGTCTTCTAAATACTCACGAAAACCACTTACACAATATTCTTTATCTAGTTTAAAACGTTTACTCAGTTATCTGACCTATTTTCCCCGTATCTAATGCTGAGGTCTTCAAGCCACTGTTGAGGATAAAACACTTCTGAAAACTTAAAGTATCATATTCACTCGAATTTAGCGCTGTTTTTGATACATGAGATGACGTAAATGTAAATAGGTGGGAGCTTACGTTTTTTGCTAAGCTTCGGAAGAAATGTCTCCAGGTAATGACTTGCAACTTCCTTCCACCATGCAATTCAACGTCATAAAATATAAGCTCAATAAAAGCTTTCTCTGTTTTTGCATAAATTGTTCCTGTGTCTTATGTCATATACCCAGAACAAGAAATTGACGTGTGATTAATTTATGGGCTTTAGGAATCGTTTCACCGTGTTTTTGAACTTCTAATGATAAATGGGAAAGTTTTGGTAAAGTATCGAATAATAAACCCAAATTGAGAACAAAAGCCATTTCTGTTAGTCTTTCTTTTAGACCAGAACATTTTGCACCCTCTAAAGTCAGTCTCAAATTGTCGCTTGAAGCACGTTCAAAATACTTAGAGAGAGCTGCAGAGTTTTTCCATACTGCTTTTACTGTTCTGAAACTTGATGCAACCCACCGAGTATTTAAAATTTTTCCAATAGAAAATACTTCAGTATCCAACTCTGCCGCGCACGCTTTAAGTGCATTTTGTTTGTTTTGTTTTTTTGTTTTTTTAGAGAGGCACTATACAAACTATAAAGTTTATCGAGAAATATTTTAAAGTGGTTGATGCCAGCTACTGCATTCACTACATCTTCGACGGCTAATTCCAACGCTGTGTTTTAACAGCGCCACACAATTATGTCTGGATACTTCCTACTTAAGGGTATCGCTATGCCTTCTTTTCCCCCAATCATGTTAGAAGACCCATCACTTGCAAACCGTAAAACGTTTTGAGTCAGATAGTCATTAGTAAAACCATGCTTTTCCAGACAAAGATAATAAACTATTGAGTATGTTCGAAGATGACATATTTTCCAATTCAATTAAACAAAAAAAAAAAGTGTTGAAGATGTAATTTTAGAATTGAACTTTGTATTATTGCCATTTTCATTTGTATTTGGTATAAATGCTCTAATACACATAACCAAAGCAATACATTTACTCGCTGAAGTGGATTCATCTATTAACAAAGCAAGCTTAGACTTGTTTTCCATGATTGTTTGAAGAATTGTTTCCCTCATCCCGTTTGCTATATGACATATCGCACCCTTGCAACGAAAGTGTTACAACTCAAAAAATCCCAATCTTCAGAAAATGCAAAAAACTGTTTCTGGCTAAATTGAGGGATGTTGTGTTCATCTAATGACATGTGCCAACTAGCAGAAACCCAAATAACTTATGACCTAACATTTTGCATGGCAAAATGCAGCACTGTTTTCTACATTTGTAACATTAAGTAATTTTCACCGAATTTTGAGTTGTAACACTTTTGTCGCAAAGGTGCGATATGTTTGCACGAGAACGATCACTCTGGAGAATGCCTCCTATATTTACCCTATTTAACATTTGTAAGTCTACATCAAAGGCAAATCAGTGAAAGACCTGCCTTTTTAAGCGATGTTGTACACAATCCTAAAGATATATTGTGTACTTTCGTTTTTATCAAGTTCTTGTATAAGAATTACAGTTTTCATTTTTTCTTTTCGACCATCTAATGATGTTTTTTCAGCGCGTTTATGAGCTTCACTCTTTTTGTGTTTAAATATTTTTTTCGCAGAAATTACCATTGTTCCTTCTCCGTTGTCCCATAAGAATCAATGCTGAAAGTTATCCTTTCTTGAGACAACTGAACACCTTTCGTTTTGAAAGGATCTACTATTTTCTTTGTATTTTTACACACACTGCAACCAATCCTTTTGCTTTTTATGAACAGCGACTTATATGCACTGCATTATATGAAGCATACGTACATTTCACTTGTCCAACAGTCAGGTGGATTGCCGCTATGTTTTCGTTTCTTATTATGAACGGGTTCTGGATCATCGTCACTTGTAGTTTCAATGTCACTCTCACTCGTGTTACTATTTTCATTTGCATTGCTCGACTCCAATTTGGAATTACCATTAAAACTAGTCGAAGTAGAAGGCTGGCATTCGAGACTTTAACAATCGATTTCATTGTTACTAGACGAGGCTATAACTTACTAGTTGCAATTTTTGCTTTATTTAACCACGACAACAAGCTCATTTTAAACGTTTATATTCACACAATCAACACAAATCACACCACAAATTAACACTGCTAATTTCACATAAGCACCAGCCACTTGAATATACCACCACATATAAATACATGATAAATCAACACTGGACTAGCCTTTCCTTAAGAAACAATTTTTATCAACGTTTTCTAAGTGCAGTAATAGTAACGCCGATGTTATAGCACGGTTATTTACCACCTAACCACGCCATAACATCGGCGTTACTATTACTACGCCTAAAAAAGTTGATAAAAATTGTTTCCTAATTTCATCTGCGTGGTGTTCGACTTGTATAAAGTATATCTGACGCAACGGTCTTTTCAATGAAATTTAACACCGATCTCTTTTGCAATTTGGTTTTAAAAACGGTCACGATACTGCCCCATTCCGAAAAATAACCAGCTTCCGAAATACGCTTTAAATATGTTCTTAAGGTCAAACAACAATATAAATCAACGTTTGTTATAAATGCCAATCGTCATATAATCATTATTAATGTCGACATTAATGTCAACTTCTTTAATAAGTCCTTCTAGATTGCAGCGTTTAATTCCAACTTGAATATATATATATATATTATGGTATTTATATTATATTTGAACGTATTTATATTATATTTATTATATATATATGAATAAAAATAAAATAAATAAATGGTGAATATTTAAATCATCTGCGGTTTGCTGATGACATTGTTATTTTTTCAACGGACCCATTGGAACTCCAAGACATGGTACAAGAGCTCTCAACTAGAAGTGAAGAAGTTGGACTCAAGATGAACCTACAAAAAACTAAGATCATGTTCAATAATTTTGTAGAGGAAACAAAAATACAAGTTGACAACACTGAGCTAGAAATTGCTGATTCATATATTTACCTTGGCCAGCTGATTTCAATGGATGGCAACATTATGAAAGAACTCAACAGACGTATTAAACTTGGCTGGAGTGCATTTGGAAGAAACAGTTTTATCCTGAAGGGGAAATTGCCTTTATGTCTAAAAAGAA
>QLNU02015360.1:99950422-100009337 GCA_006491805.2 Dysdera silvatica
TAACAATGATGTCCTCTACTCTAGTTTGCTCTCTCACCCAAGTGTTCCTTTTTCGATCTCTCCTAGTTATTCCAAGCATGCACCTCTCCATGCTCCTTTGCGTTGTCTGTAACTTTCGTATTGCTCCAACTGTTAGACTCCATGTCTCTGATCCATAAGAGAGGACTGGCAATACACACTGGTTGAAGACTTTTCTTTTTAGACATAAAGGCAATTTCCCCTTCAGGATAAAACTGTTTCTTCCAAATGCACTCCAGCCAAGTTTAATACGTCTGTTGAGTTCTTTCATAATGTTGCCATCCATTGAAATCAGCTGGCCAAGGTAAATATATGAATCAGCAATTTCTAGCTCAATGTTGTCAACTTGTATTTTTGTTTCCTCTACGAAATTATTGAACATGATCTTAGTTTTTTGTAGGTTCATCTTGAGTCCAACTTCTTTACTTCTAGTTGAGAGCTCCTGTACCATGTCTTGGAGTTCTAATGGGTTCGTTGAAAAAATAACAATGTCATCAGCAAACCGCAGATGATTTAAATATTCACCATTTATTTTTATTCCCTTGTTATTCCAATTTATCAGCTGAAAAATCATCTGTAAAGCAGAAGTAAAAAGTTTTGGAGAAATGGTATCTCCCTGCCTCACCCCTTTGCCAAGTTTGATAGTTTTGGTATCTTTATGTAACCGAAATTTTGCACTTGCATTTTTATACACACGTTTCACCATGTCAATGTACACATCCTCAATGTCTGTTGATCTTAAAGAGTTGATGACTGCTGATGTTTTTATAGAGTCAAAGGCCTTCTCATAGTCAATAAATGCAACACACAATGGAAGTTCATATTCATGTGTTCTTTCAATTAATTCTCTTAATACTTGAATATGGTCCACTGTACTGAATCCACTTCGAAATCCAGCTTGTTCTCTTGGTTGAGCTGCATCTAATTTTTTCTGCAGGCGATGTGTTAGAACTTTTGTGAAGATTTTATAAATAGCAGGTAACAAGCTAATTGGTCGGTAATTTTTCAAATCCTCTTTATCACCTTTTTTATGCAAAAGAATTACTGTTGCAGAATCCCATTGGTTTGGTATGTTACCGCTGTTAAGACATTTGGTAAAGAATTTTGCAAGTATGTCTTCTACATATTCTCCAGCTTCTTTTAGGATATCTAATGTAATACCATCATCACCAGGGGCTCTTCCTTTCTTCATATTTTTTATTGCAAATGAAACTTCTTCTTTTAAGATTTTAGGAGCTGTTCCTTCGACTATTTCAGTGTCTTCGTTTAATCCACTGTTACTTTCATATAGTTTTTTGTAGAATTCTTCAACTCTTCTAAGTATTTCTTCCCTATTTCTTGTTACGGTGCCATCCTCTCCTTTTAATGCAATGATGTGTTTCTTCCCAACAGATAAACTTCCTTTAACAACCCTAAGGCTCTTGTTATTTTCAATGGCTTTCCTTACTAGCTCACAGTTGAATTTTCTTATGTCTTCTTTCATGCTTTTGCGCAGAGTTTTACAAAGTTCTATGTACTCAATCCTGGAACTGGTATTTCGATTGTCCACCTTCATATCTCTTCGCCTTTTCATGAGCTGTTTCGTCTTCTCAGATAATTTGCTATTGTGCTTTTTACAGGTTACACCACCAATTTCCCCAGCAGTTTCAACTATTGTCTTAACAATGTTTTCATTTGCTTCTGAGATATCACTTTCATCAATAAGTCCTTCCAGTGCAGAAAAGCGATTTTTTAATTCCAACTTGAATGCCTCGGTATTTACTTTCAGTTTCATTAGATCCACCCTCTTACTTACTTGTTTCCTAATGAGCTTCTGTCTTTCTAATTTAGTATTTAAGTGCACTTTACATCTCACCATTCGATGATCACTTCCAGTATTAAATCTGTTCAGTACGCTGCAATCTTCAATAATTGATTTCTTGTTTGCCAGGATATAGTCAATTTCACTAGTTCCCCCATTTGGGTGTTTCCATGTCCATTTTCTTTGCGGTTTCTTCTTAAAAAATGAATTCATGATGCTAAGGTTTTCAGCTTCTGCAAATTCGATGAGTTGATCGCCACGTTCATTCCTTTCCCCATATCCGTATTTACCAACCGATGTCTCTCCTTGTTCCTGTTGTCCAATTCTTGCATTGAAATCCCCCATGATGAGCTTGATATGTTGTTTGTAATATTATATTATATATAAATTATCACTTAAATTTTCTTAGAATGTCAAAAATTTACAACAATTTTATCGATAATCAGTACATGTGACAGTTTGAATGTGATCAGTCATGTGAACACCCGCCCGGGTGTTCCACAGACTATTTGTAAAAAAAAGCAAAACATTAGTGAAATTTTCAAGAAAGTCTGTAAATTCCGTGTATAATTCCCACCCCCATAACCCCTTAGATGAGTTAGCTAACCGTAACCAATAAAAAAAAAACAAAAAAACCCAACAGTAGAAAAGTATCAACTACCTTCCTATACTGATTTATTGCTTATTTCCATGTTTATGTCTTTAGAGTTTCTGAATAGCGGCAGAATAAAATTTATAGGGGTTCTGTGGCTAGGCATGGTTAAAAAAAGGGTTACGCAAAATAAAAAGTTTGAGAGTCATTCTGTTAGGTGATTGGTTTGACGATTTTGGCGACTAGCGATCCAATAACTGTTTTGTACCGGTTGGAAAATAATTCATTCATTATTTGTTAAAAAAAAGGGTATTTTTTTTAAACACTTGAGTGTTTTTGAATTCACCACTATTCAAAACTATATGTCGCTTTCACTTTTGAGGATATAATCCTAAGGTCCTGCTACTGAATCCCACCCCTCTAGGCGCCAGGGGAACGCTCCTCTGTTTAGAGGACCTCATCCTCTTATTCCATGGATTTAGATCCGACACCTTTCCTACCAATCTTCCGCGCAACAAACAGCAGCATTAGATTTACTTCCCTAGAAAGAGGCTGGTTACACATTTCAATTCATCTTAAGCCGTCTCAGACGAACACACGAGCAGTTTCTGGAATTAAAACTGAAACAAAAATTATTTTTCCTATTAATTTACCTATGTTGAAAATAAACCCCATCAGAGGTTGAAATGCTGGTTTTTATGATGGAAATTCAGCGGCATTGCGCTGGTTTTATTTCTGAAGTGATTACCCGGCAATCTCTCCATGTTTTCGTGAAAAAGTTGCTCTCAGGATGTCAACGGGGTCAGAGTTCATGAATGTTTGTACCGTGGTTCGAAAGTCACGTTAAACCACCCTTTTCTTTTTACTGGAACTTTTGACCAAGAGCAGAAGATAAAATAATCCGCCGTAATGTATTCGATGGACCACGTGTCACCTTTCTTTTTCATTTAAAATTAAAACTCGTAAAAGGAGTTAATTGTATGGAAAACTTCGTGGGTGTCCACACAAAATTTAAACTATACGCCCTGGTTATTTTAAATTAAGTGTATGGAAAAGCACTTGATGTACATTTTGGCGTACCCCGCCCTTTTATTTTATTCATGTGTAGTGATCTTGTCACATGAACAGCCGAAACACCTGTTAGTTACGCCCCTGGGTGGAGATGAAAGCCAGCATTTGTCCAAACATTACAGTATTTAACTTATGCTGAAGGAAGTACAGTCCCTCCTTTTTTTTTTATCTCACTGACGCCAATGATTTGCGCACAATAAAATATAAATCATGTTTATAGTTCCGATCATACAATGAAGGGGGAACACACACACACACATTGCTCAATGTTGTTCGCGACAAAAAAATTAATTTATCGATAGATGCAAAAAAACTTTTCCCGTATAAGAAGTCTTTTGTCTGAAGAATGTAAGTAAGGTTCGTTTTAAAATAGTATAATAATCGCGTTTATATTAATTACAAAAAAAAAAATAATACAGCAGCACTATTTTAGCAGTTTACAAATGTATTAATAGAGACAATTTGATTAATTATTAATCAAGGATAAATTTGATTTTTTCCAATTGAATGAAATTAAGAAGCTATTATTTTAAATTTTCTTGAAATATACACGAATTCGCCAATATTAAATATGTTAACAACTACACTCGTGTATGCAAATGCTGACTGAATTGCTTCGTATAGTTTTGTTTCTTTCATCTCTACTTGTAATAAAATTGATATGTCAACATTTTAATTTCATTGTAATGGCAACAGACAGACCCGGAACACAGAAATACTCAGATTTTTCCAGGCCTTTTGACGCCTTTGGGGGAGGGCAAAGGTAATTAAATAGGCATCACGTGAAGCTTCATTGTGAAAGAATTGCGAGTTTCACAGTTGTTGTTTAAGGTAACACTGTTGCAAGAGAAATATTTGCTTCTTTCTGTGTCTGTCTACGTACCTGAGCGGCAACTTTCGAAACTAAAGCTTGTTTTCCCGCCAAATACAATTCCATCGCCGCAAACTTCGTATTAAATATAAAGTCTTCCCACTGACTGAATAAATAGTGCCACAAATTACAGTCTATCGAAAGGCGAGCTTTAATTATACCCTGTATATATGTAAGTACTTTTTATTTATTTTTTTATTTTATTTTTATGAAGCAACGTATTTACTCATTAATATTTTTTTTTCCTGCTCTAGATCAGTTTACAAATTGAAATTCAATTTTGTTAATTAATGGAATTTTAACGCTTTTTGAAAGTTTTTGAATTGCGACTTTTTTTTTTTTTTTGTCAGACTGGAATTTTATTAAATAAATCGTAAGTGAAATTTTTTTTTGCCTTAGACCCGTGATATATAGAGAATTTTTGTTGCTTAGTTTACAAATCTCCAGGCCCCAGAAAGTTCTGCATGTGTTAATTCAGTTTAGATATGTAGGTCATGGACCTGTGTGTCAATGTCCGATTGGCCACTTCAAAATTAATTTTGTAACCTTGGCTATTGTTACGACCAATAACTAACCATTCAGTTTCGGATATTCATTCAAGTTTTAAACGACCTAGTAAAATTTTCCGCATGTTGTTGAGAGTTTCACCTAAAAAGTAAAATATCTGTAGAGTTTTGTATGAAATCATTTAGATTTTAAACCGATTTTGATTTGACGCTGTATATTTCTTAACAAAAAACTTGAAATCGTTTTATAATCGAAATTTGAATACCGAGGCTGAAGGGTTACTTCTGGTCCAATTGAACGAGTTTATGTTTGCTTCAAGAAAAATGCTTTCCAAACTCTCCTGTTTGTCTCTTCAGTAATTGAAAAGGCAGCTAAAATTTTCTAATTTTGCCGCTTTCTATGAGAAAAGTAGGTAGATTAACCGCAAAATTACTTCACTATTTTTTTTCCTTCATGAATTGACCTGGTTTATTCGTCATTGAGCGCCTATACTATCCTATAATTACCAAACCGCTCATTTCCCATCACTACCGGGTTAATTCAATTTCATTTAGTTGACACAAAGCCATATAGGCTTTAGATGTTCCGCCTGGGTCCCTATATAAGGGTTATGTCAGAAACGAATAAATTGAATTTTCTATTAACGCCGCATACAATCTAGTCCTGGCGCGTCAGTTCCTTTCGAGATAAAGAGTTCGTTTTATTTATAATATTTATCATTTGCGCCTACTTTGGGAAGTAGGCTAAGCCCATAAGGTAAGCCTCTTCCCCATTTTTGCAATATTCTTGTAGTCAATATTCTTAATTAACCGCGAAGCGTAATTCTTTTAGGATTAAGGCATATGCATACGTTGGAAAGTAAAAAAATCTTAAAATTCCACTCTTTTAAAACAGGGCTAGATTTTAAATTAAGAAATAATTTTTATAAACTTTTTAGGCATAGTAATAGTAACGCCGATGTTATGGCATGGTTAGATGGTGAAACGTTCTTAAAGAAAAGAAACTTTTTTTTGGATGGTTAGATGGTGAAACGTTCGTAAGGAAAAGAAATGTGTTTTGCATCTGGTGGGGTACGATCCCACGACCTTCTACAATCCGAGCAGGTGCTCTTACCAACTGAGCCACAGACGAAAAAAGCTCAATCCCTTACGAAAGTATTTAAAGTGCATTTTACGAAACCGGTTATTTCGCCGAATGAGGCAGTACATGGACTGCTTTTTAAACCAAATTGCGAAGAGATCGGTATTAAATTCATCGAAAAGCTCGTTGCAGCAGATGTATTTATACAAATCGAACACTACGCAGATTAAATTAAGAAACAATTTTTATCAACGTCTTTTCGGCGTAGTAATAGTAACGCCGATGTTATAGCATGGTTTGATGATGAAACGTTCGCCAAGAAAGTAAAATGATAAGAGCACCTTCTCGGATTGTAGAAGGTCCTGGGATCGTGCCCCACCAGACGCAAAAAACATTTCTTTTCTTTACGAACGTTTCACCATCTAACTGTGCCATAACATCGGCGTTCATATTACTAAGCCTAAAGAATGTTAATAAAAATTGTTTCTTAATTTAATCTGCGTAGTGTTGGACTTATATAAATAGAGCTAGACTTTGTTCCCCAAATCTTTAAGCTTTTAGGATCTTCAAATGTTTTTCTGAAACATTATTTTTTCGAGTTACGCTCTTTGATGCGAGTACCGAGCTCACAGTTTAATAGATCTCTACACAAGGAAGGCTGTTTTCTGGAAAACTAAATTTGAGGACTGTACTGCTTTATGTATGGCAAACATGATATATATATAGTTCTGAAAATCAGATTTACAAAGTTACAAAAGCATATTATAGCGTATAAATGTGTGCCTGGGATGTATTAGATTGGTAAATATTCATTTAAACGTAGTTTTTAATTTGACTACGTAAAACGATAGTTTTTCTAAAAAAAAAAATGCCATCATGTTTGGAATATTTTTTTTTTCTGCAATAAAAATACCGCTTTGGTACATCCCATAGAGAAGATAATTATATTTTATTTTTTAATTATACCCCAAATTAAATAGAATCAAAGTTAGCTTTGAAAATCGCTGATAATTAATCACTTTATTAAAATTAGCAATTAGTGAAAATTTATTTTTCTTTAGCAATTTCTTCTAGTTTAATTGTAAGTACACTTACTTCAGAAAAATGAATTAATATATTGATAAGTAAAAATAAAATCTCCCACGTACGTATACATCTTAATAGTGAATTGGCTAATTAAATTTTTACTGGTAGTATTTTAAGGCGTCGCGTAGACGCAATGCAATGTTTGTTTGGCTTTTTTATGGCGCAAGAGCATCTGGGCTATACTGCGCCACGCAATGCAATGTAAAATTTCAGCTTCGTTTGTTGCGTTGTTTGTTCTCGTAAAACTTATTGTGAGGGAAAGGGGATACGGTTCAATGTATTGGCCTGCCATTAGGCACGCATGCTTCTTAGAGAAAGTTAAAACACAGTCAGGGCCTGATCACCGCAAAGGCGTCTAAAGCCCGGGCCCCTCAATTTTAGGCCGCCTTCAAAAACTCCAAAATGTTATTTCATTTTTAAATATAATTTTTTTGCTTTACCAAATCTTTCCCTAAAAGTAAAAATAAATAAATAAATAAATAAAACTGCAGAGCAGTAGCATTTTGCATTTGTTATTACAGTGTTATCTCCCAATAAGGGACACCCACGGGACAAGATATTTTGTCCCTCAAACAGAGGTGTCCATTCTTCGGAGGTACATGTGTTGATATATACATATGCTACAGATCAGAGGAATCGTCCCTTACTTGCATCCCTTTCAAGAGGTAACACTGTATTTACCTATCCAACTTATGATGGGACCAATTTTGCAATATCCCTTCGAAATGGGCTCAGCTGTCTACTGAGAGCATTTCCAAATTTTCGTGAGGACAAATGCCCTAAATATGCGCCTGGCCTAGGGCCTCGCAAAGGCATGATCGGGCCCTGAACACAGTAGTTTAAATTTTATTCGTAACCTGCAAAACTTTTGTTTAGTAAATAAAACCGGATTTTCCGCTACCAATGTAGCATTTGAAACCTCATTATCCAAGAGTTTTGGGTGAAGTCACAAAAGCTACACAAGCGCTTTCCCCTTCCTCTATCGTTATGTTTTAAGTGAGGAAAGACTATTAAATTAAGCAATTATTTCGTTTTTTTTAGTAGTATATTTTGAGATTCGTATTTTTATTAATTTTTAAAATTGGTATTTTGTGGTATTGTTGATCTGAAAGATTGTATTCTTAAAAATTTTCATTTCCATGCCTTGTTAAATGGCATCTTATTTTCAATAATTTATTTATATATATATATATATATATTGACGAAATTATGGAAAGTTTTATACCACATTGGGAGTATATCTAATGTAAATATGCATCAAGTCTTTCTCAGTTCCTTGGGAACTCATTTTCTTTTCAGTGTAACAGTTTTCTTTAATTTTTGCCAAAGCCGCCTCAGTTGTTTAGTGCAGGGGTCTTCAGCCCTTTTCAGTTCAAGAGTCAACTTTGCTTATTCCTGTTGGATCGCGTGCTGTACTACTGTACCATCAATATTAAATTTGAACAAAGGCGGATCCAGAGGAGTGCCCCCCCTCCCTCTTTCCCTTTGTTACCGCTTTCTCTAGGCCTGTATATATTTTTTTTTGCACGCCCACCCAAGAATATTTTCTGGATCAGCCTCTGGGACTGAATATATACTAAATATTGCAATGTGAAATGGAAGCAAAAAACATTTACAATACTTTTAGTTGTTAATATATAAAGCGAAATCAAACCTTTTAGTGAGATTTTTGGCACTGTTTATTTTTAACAAGCCTGCTAATGTTAGGTCTTAGTTTTAATGTTACAATCCTACCCAAGGTAATAAGGCTCCTAAAAAGGAGAGCTGGCGCATCCGCCATTTTGATGACATCGTAACCACGTGATCGCATTCACCACTTTATGCAGTTGAGTGATTTACAAGTGTGTTATTTTTAATAAAATGGGGTGAAATGGGTGGGTGTTCCGCTGTAAATTGTTCTAATCATTCGAGGAATAAACATAGAATGTTGAGATTTGCAACAGATCCTGTAAAACAAGGAAAATGGACTATTGTGTTGTATACCGTACTTATTATGTTGTATACAGGAAATGGGCAACAAAATGACCGCTGATGCGTCGGCCTATAATTCTAGGGGCTCTAGTACATAAATAGAAGCATAACAGAGATTTCTAATTTTTTGTTATCAAATACTTGATTTGACGCCCCCTGGCGAATATTTCAAATTCTCCTTTTCGCAGGTATTTGTGAATTCAGTGCTTTTTGAGCCTCTCTCAAGATGGCGTCCATAGCTGCTCTTTCTTCACCTCCACATTTCTGAACATAACAATTCAAAATTAATAATTCAGTTGGCTACCAAAAAATTCGGCCTCGCCTTTGCAAACTCCTCGTCAAAAGTTTTCCGATGTAGGCTTTTAGCGTACTGAGCTTATTGACAAATGCGCCACTGATTCCAGCTTATTCGCTGAAATATTTTTTGGTAAATAATGGAAGATACAGCCGGCCCCGCTCAAGACCCTATTCATGTTCTAATTTCGTGGGGTCAAAATTTCTACAACATGTAAGACCGTGGCCAAGTTCCATTAATAAATTAGTTTCGAAGGACCAGTCCTTAAGATCCTCCCCTCTGGATACGGACATGGCCCTTGCTTAAAAGAATATTAACGGTTCGAGCAAATATTATTCCATTAAGCCGGATATTTAATTATTCAGGGAAACAAAAACATGATTTCATATGTACTTAAATATGCTAGTACACCAGTGTCAACTGCACATAAACAAGAAATGTTATTGCAAAAATTATTACGTAAAAAAAGGTTATACGTACTTACGTATTTTTAATGGAAAAAAATTTTGGACTTACATGCAGTTGTTGCACACTTATTCCAAACGAAATCTATCGAAGCTTTTATATTCCACCTCCCAAAACCTTAAAAATCCTTCAATACGGAAAAGACCCATAGATTGAGAGGGGAAGGTGGGGGTGGGGGGCAAGGGGGCTAATTCTCACAGTCCCGGGATCCCAGTGGGCCCTGCGCTAAACTTTAATAACATAACAAACATAATTTGTTTTGTTTTTGGGGTCTCGATCTGCTGAATTGCCCAGGAGCCATATGCCCTGTTCGCAGCCCGGACAACGAGGAAAGGAGAAGGTTTGTAAAAAGAAATGCTCTAATTTATACTTTTGCCTACTTCATTCTTGAAAAGGTCTGTTCGCAGACGCACTGGCGTACGCAGGTGAAGAGGGGGGGGGGCTGATCAGTAGTGGAATTATTGTTTTGGCGCCTGTAGGCTCTTACATATTTTGCCGCCTGTGTTCTGATATGTTTTACCGTCTAACCTTAACAAACGTAACTAGAGGCAGTAGAGAAATAAGCACCGGCTTTTGTCAAATTCTTAATTTGGCGCCCCGAACGGTTATTTTAAATTCGTCTTTTCGCAAGTATTCGCAAATTTGGCGCCTTTTGGGTCTCTCTCTCTCTCAAGTTGGCGCCCATGGTAGCTCTCCCTTTGCTAATGCCTAGTTACACCACTGGACGTGATTCAAAATTAATAACTCGATTGACCACCAAAAAATTCAGCCTTGCCGTTGCGTCTATAACCTCCCTAATGAAATTTCTGCGTACGTCTGTACGCAGATATAAGTGCTCCTGTATAGTGACTTGAACTTAGTTTCGACTCATTTTTGAGGTCTGAGCCGAAGATTTGCAATTTGAGCCTGCCCTAGCTCGAAATACTTCGTGGGATTGTGAGCCCAATTACGAATTGCGTTAGACTTATTTTGTAGAAAAATCCGAAATCCATTTCTTTCTACCCATTCCAGCGCGCTTCCTTTACCTTAATTACTTGACTGTCTCGCATAGATGCATGAGTAACTTATCATTACCCTTGGTGGATGAAGATCTAGTAAGTAAAAAAGGAACTGTGGTCAACTATTGTCTGGTTGACACGCACGCGGAAAGGACCAGTTTTTACATAGTTCAAGGTGACTGAATAAAGCGATCAGATCGGACATTTCCAACAAATGTGAACACTTTGTAAAGAGTACAGGGCCGGGGGTGAAGGGGGAAAATGCCCATGGGCCCAGATCTTAAGGGGGGTCCGGCGTGGAACTTTAATAACAAATTATCTTTATTAACTTATTAAACATAATTGGTTGTGGGCCCGTAAATCTTGTCCCTAGGAAGAGTCAAGTGTTACGTAAGCACCTTTGGGGGTGTTGCTGTTGTGCTTATTTCCCTATGTTAGCCAATGCTAATTTTTGCTTACCAGGCGGGGAGGAGTATAAATGGCCAAAATATTGCTTATGTAATACTTGAACTCTGCCCTTCAGGTAGAACAGAATTTTACATTTCTTATCTTTTCAATTCGCTTGTGTTGAGACTGCATAATTTTTAAGGGTAAGGGAGGGTTCAAGTATTACGTAAGCAATATTTTGGCCATTTTATACCCCTCTCCCTCCTAAGCAAAAATTAACATTGGCTAACATAGGAAAATAAGCACAACAGCAATGCCCTCTCTCCCCAAAGGTGCTTACGTAATACTTGAATTTTCCCTAATGTTGTATCAACATTGTCAATTATGTGGTTAAGGCTCGGGTCCGAGGCCTTCACATCCTAACAAGAGTTATAACAACCTCAAATATGAAATATTGGGACGTATATTTGTGATGGCGATACACTGAAAAAATTCTGTTCCACCTTTCTTGCAATTATAACGTTTTAAAGAAAAGTTCTTAGGAAATGTTTTATTGCCAGAATCCAGCGCGGGGATGTCTTTAATACTGACAGTCTTCTATCGGGGCGAAGAAATTTAAAAATTATGGGGGGGCTCAAGTATTTTCTCTATATTTCTCTCCATATATGTGTCTGATTTGGCGTCAAGCAGAACAACGTATGTTTGCTATCCAATGGGGTGGGCCCCCCCCCGATACCACCTTTTCACACGCGACTGTTCTTTTAGAACAAAATATTTGCAGAGAAAGACGCAGAAAGACTTATGCGTTCAGTTTGCTTTAACTGCTGTGTATCCCTTCAGGTATTTCTGTACTGCTAGTCTGGATTTAATTAAGTGAAACAAGCCTTGAGTGGGACCTATAACCATCGCTATTCAAACCCTTCCAGACGTTTCGTGGTTTCTTATTTAGTTCAAGCGTCACCATTTTATTTTCATTGGTAAAAAGCTATCGCCACTTCTTTCTTGGGGCGGGGGGGGGCTTACTATGGTGTAGTTGTCATGTGATTGGCTATTGAGTCGTTAAAATCCGAATTCGATTCCATTGGTATCATAGAACGCAAGGGCGCCGTTGGGGGGGGAGAGCGGGGGACCTGTCCCCCCAATGTTGGTGTTAGGGTTCCATATCCTCATTCAGTTTCAAACAAAATGCCTTCTACTGGCATATTGTCCATCCCCCCCAATATTTTTAGGCCGTCGGCGCCAATGATAGAACGTATGCCCTTTTCCAGGTTCCTACACAACGTGGAAAACTTGGAATTGTCAGGGAATTTCAAATTGTCCCTAAAAATCAGGGAAAAATGAGATTTTTTTGATAAAACCTTTAAAAGTCAAGGAAAATCATCATAACTTCTGTTTCGAATAGTTAAATCTCCCACGAATGTGAAACTATTTTCTCTATAACCGAAGTTTAGTAGAAAGTTGCTTGTGATTGGTCAGGGAGTTTTGCCGTAAAAGTCATGGAAAAACCTGGAAAAGTCAGGAATTTTTTCCTCCTCCATTGTGAGTGGGAATCCTGTTTTCCTGCTCACATTAGTCCGAGATTTGGTTTCTTCATCAATAGAGGTTCAGATTTCTGGGAAAATCGTAGATCCCGGCGAGAGCGTGACCTTAGCTATCCTTGCGCCGTAAAATGGATATTTTTTTTAAATATTTCATAACCACAAAAATATTTTAATTGCATTGTTCGTCAACACCATATTCATCTATAATTTTAAAACCTGTCGACTTTTATATTTTTGATTTTTAATGGCGATTTAGATTTATAACCATTCAGTTATAACACTCAAAAGTTCTATTTCTGATGAAAACTAACCTAAACTGGTATCTATTTTAGCCAAGAAAACTAGAAGGTAAACTACTTTTACACCTAACGGTAAAAACTATCCATCAGCAGGCACAAGGTATAAATCCTATTCATTTTAAACCGCGCTTTTGTGTAGGAATACTCGCTAGTCCAAATACAATCTCAATCAAATGATTATGGACCCGCCCTTACTTTGTATCTTCTTTGTTCTCTCTTTTTTTCTCACATCAATGCATGCATCATGATGCAAATAAGGAAATGCCAATTTAGAATGTGCCTAGTTTTCATCGTAGCCTTGTTGGTACAACAAGCAAAACAAAAAGCATACTTCGCAGTTGGCAGTAACGTGCATATTACCAGCTGGCTGTCCTGAATCACGGTTAGAGGCAGTACACGTGGAAAGTTTTCGTCTTTGATTCAAACGATTTCATCCTTGGCACTCCGAATCATAGCATACTGTACTCCCGATTGTCCGAGCCAATCAATGTAAGGGTCTGCACGGAAAGTCGAAGTACCTGACTAAATTCGAAAATAGTTGTGTTAAGGCATTCAAGTGAGAGGAAGTTGAACTTTTTTTTTTCGCTTTTAAAGGCTTTGGAACAAATAAAACATAAAGAAAAAAAAATTAAATAAATTATTAAACAC
The DNA here is from genome assembly GCA_006491805.2 of Dysdera silvatica. Taxonomy (NCBI): domain Eukaryota; kingdom Metazoa; phylum Arthropoda; class Arachnida; order Araneae; family Dysderidae; genus Dysdera; species Dysdera silvatica. The sequence continues at coordinate 99,964,053 of QLNU02015360.1, forward strand.
ATGCACCTAGTACTTACGTATAAGTTCCTTTACACTTAAATGCTAAAGGTGCATTATATAATGATTATACTCTACTCTCATTGACAGCACCCAGTATGTAAAAAAAACATGTCCCTCCTTGTTGGTCTACAAACCGTTTTATATTTTTATGTTCTGTAAACTTCCACTCCATCTATTTTAAATAGTAATCTTCAAACTTATTAATGATCATAATTTTACTTTAATTTTTCTTTATTTTTTATGTACCTAGATAAAGAAATTTTAAACACCTGAAATCGGGAGTATAAAGATGAGGGTGGGGGGGATTCTTTTTGATTTAGTTTGATGTGCTGACTTATGGACCTTGGCAATCCTCTCCGTACCGATGAACTAGACTTAAAAGCAGAAGCTGCTTTAATTTAAAAAAAAAAAAAAAGTGGTAGAGGGGACTTCCTAGAATTTGGCAAGTAGTAATCTATTTGTCAAAGTGTGTGCGCGTGTCTGTTACGATTTCGTTTTGATTATCTCACTCTCACGCTGGTTTTATTCTGACGTCACTTATCGAATAGGGGGAAAAGGAACGCAAGTAAGCAATTGATATGAACCGAATAATGTCGTTCGCCACTGAAACCATGTTTCATTTTTTTTCTTCTTATCACCCAGATTCTCTCAGCACCTAAATTTGGTATCACAGTTCCTTTATCATTTTACAATTACTTGTGTGTGTGTGTGTGTGTGTGTGTGTGTGTGTGTGTGCAAATGGTAGAACAGGAATGGATAGCACCCCCTTCCGTTTTTTTTTTTAAACTAAAATTTAAAGATTCTTAGTGTTTTAAGAATGCGAGTGCGTTTGTACTACTGTTCGTTCACGAAAAGAAGTCCGATGGAACAGTTAGAAATAATGGGAGGTGACCTCACAAACGGTCTAGTTCATTACAGCAGAGGAGGCCGACTCCGATTTCAGAACTTGTTTTTAGTGAACGTTTGTCGGCGCCAAAATCAAGTTCTGAAATGTGAGTCCTCCTCTGCTGTAATGGGATAGGCCGTTTGTGACGTCACCTCCCGTTATTTCTAACTGTTCCATCGGATTTCTTTTCGTGAACGAACAGTATACACACTGCAGCCTAAAAGTTGAGCCTAATCTCTATACTTGTGAATATTTTCTAGAAAAAATTCAGAATGAAACGAAACTTGGTATACTTACGTAAAAAGGTAATGCAAGTACAACAGTAACAACAGGAAAGCAAGAATAAAAGATAATTTTATGTAGAAATTATGTATTCTTTTTAAAAAATGGTAAAACGTGATTTTCGTTTTTCGTAAGAAAAAGATTAAAAAACGCCGATATGTGAGCATGAATAAAAGGTATGATCACCTCTTACAGCCGCTACGCAAGTCTTACATCAATATTCCATACTTTCTCTGATGTTGTTCATCAGCTGTGTGGGCAAAAGTTCCCATTCCTGAAGTAGTGGGGTTTTTAGCTCTGGAGTTGTATTTGTTGGGGCTAAGGGGATGCAGTTGTTTCCCTGTTTACAAGGGCTGGCAACATTTTAGAGGTGGTGTGTGTGTGTGCGCGCGCCAAAGTAATACTGCAGTTTTTCATTCGGTCTGCCAGCCTATAACAATCAAATTTAAACGTTTTTGACTATTTAATTATCAAAACAAATTGGGTATTTGTTTTGTTATGTATTTGCTTCAAGAAAAGTTTTTTTTTTTCTTTTGAGAATATCTTTGTACACTTGACGTATAATTTACGACAATCTAATAACCCAGTGCTCAGACAACGCAAACTTTTTACGCTGTGAATCCGTATTCTCTTCTCTCCAAGATTATTTTTTTTATAGAGTTAGGAATCTATCTCGATGTTTACAGCAGACATTTTGGCGGTATTGGTTAATCACAGCACTGAACTTCTACAAGCACTATAATACTGCTTTGTTCTGTAGTGGTATGACAAGCAAAGCAGTTTGCATCCCCCTCACGTCTGCACAGAAACGCGCGCGCTTACAGGGGAATTCAGAACATCAGCAGTTGAGTTCAACAGTGGGGCAAGGTCATGTTCAGTGACGAGTCCACATTTAGTCTGTAAACTGATTCTCGTCGTTAATGATATGGAGAAAACGTGGAACTCTTTTTCACCCGGGAACATCACAGAAAGACATAATTTTCCTTCAGCGAGAATCATAATATGGGCAGGCATCATGCTGGACTACCGTATAGACCTCCACATCTTTGAGGCGGGGTGTGTTACTGCTCAAAGATACAGAGACGAATTCCTTGAGCCTTCCGTTCCCTGTTTTGAGGCGCTGTCGGTCCTGGTTTCATATTCGTGGACGATAACATGTCTCCACACCGTGCGGCCCTGGTCGGCGACTTCCTTCAAAGTACAGATATCCAGTGCATGCAATAGTCTTCTAACTCTCGTGATCTTAAACCTACAAAGCATGTATGGGATATGTTCGGGAGATAACTTGCAGCCCTTCAGCACCCACTAAGTCCGTTCCAGAATTAGAAAGAGCTATATTACATTATTATAGCGATATTACATTGTAGGACTCAGTGAAGTTAGAAGAAAAGGTGAAGAGTTGGTGGAACTTAAAAGTGGACATTTGTTTTATTATAGAGGAACGGAAACTGGAAGAACAAGTGGTGTTGGCTTCTTAATCAACAAAAGAATTAAAGACTACCTTCTTGAAGTCGAAAGCACGTCAGATCGAGCAGCGAGGCTCGTTGTTCAACTAACCCAGCGATACCAACTTCAGATAGTACAGGCATATGCACCAACATCAAGCCATACCGACGAGGAGGTTGAGGAATTCTATGAAGAAATCAAACAGCTACATACCAAGGGGAAACAACACATCAAGCTCATCATGGGAGATTTTAATGCAAGAATTGGACAACAGGAACAAGGAGAGACATCGGTTGGTAAATACGGATACGGGGAAAGGAATGAACGTGGCGATCAACTCATAGAATTTGCCGAAGCTGAAAATCTTAGCATCATGAATTCATTTTTTAAGAAGAAACTACAAAGAAAATGGACATGGAAACACCCCAATGGAGGAACCAGCGAAATTGACTATATACTGGCAAACAAGAAATCAATTATTGAAGATTGCAGCGTACTGAACAGATTTAATACTGGAAGTGATCATCGAATGGTGAGATGTAAAATGCACTTAAATACTAAACTAGAAAGGCAGAAGCTCATTAGGAAACAAGTATGTAAGAGGGTGGATTTAAAGAAATTAAAAGAAAATACCGAGGCATTCAAGTTGGAATTAAAAAATCGCTTTTCTGCACTGGAAGGACTTATTGAAGAAGTTGACATCTCAGAAGCAAATGAAAACATTGTTAAGACAATAATTGAAACTGCTGGGGAAATTGGTGGTGTAATATGTAAAAAGCAGAATAGCAAATTATCTGAGAAGACGAAACAACTCATGAAAAGGCGAAGACTTATGAAGGTGGACAATCAAAATACCAGTCGCAAGATCGAGTATGTAGAACTTTGCAAAACTTTGCGCAAAAACATGAAAGAAGATATAAGAAAATTCAATTGTGAGTTAGTAAGGAAGGCCATTGAAAGCAACAAGAGCCTTAGGGTTGTTAAAGGGAGTTTGTCTATTGGGAAGAAACACATCATTGCATTAAAAGGAGAGGATGGCACTGTAACAAGAAATAGGGAAGAAATACTTAGAAGAGTTGAAGAATTCTACAGAAAGCTGTATGAGGGAAACAGTGGATTAAACGAAGACTCTGAGATAGTCGAAGGAACAGCTCCTAAAATCTTAAAAGAAGAAGTAGCATTTGCAATAAAAAGTATGAAGAAAGGAAGATCCCCTGGCGATGATGGCATTACATTAGATATCTTAAAAGAAGCTGGAGAACATGTAGAAGACATACTTGCAAAATTCTTTACCAAATGTCTTAACAGTGGTAACATACCAAACCAATGGGATTCTGCAACAGTAATTCTTTTGCATAAAAAAGGTGATAAAGAGGATTTAAAAAATTACCGACCAATTAGCTTGTTACCTGCTATTTATAAAATCTTCACAAAAGTGCTAACACATCGCCTGCAGAAAAAATTAGATGCAGCTCAACCAAGAGAACAAGCTGGATTTCGAAGTGGATTCAGTACAGTGGACCATATTCAAGTATTAAGAGAATTAATTGAAATTTTTCAGCTGATAAATTGGAATAACAAGGGAATAAAAATAAATGGTGAATATTTAAATCATCTGCGGTTTGCTGATGACATTGTTATTTTTTCAACGAACCCATCAGAACTCCAAGACATGGTACAGGAGCTCTCAACTAGAAGTAAAGAAGTTGGACTCAAGATGAACCTACAAAAAACTAAGATCATGTTCAATAATTTCGTAGAGGAAACAAAAATACAAGTTGACAACATTGAGCTAGAAATTGCTGATTCATATATTTACCTTGGCCAGCTGATTTCAATGGATGGCAACATTATGAAAGAACTCAACAGACGTATTAAACTTGGCTGGAGTGCATTTGGAAGAAACAGTTTTATCCTGAAGGGGAAATTGCCTTTGTGTCTAAAAAGAAAGGTCTTCAACCAGTGTGTATTGCCAGTCCTCTCTTATGGATCAGAGACATGGAGTCTAACAGTTGGAGCAATACGAAAGTTACAGACAACGCAAAGGAGCATGGAGAGGTGCATGCTTGGAATAACTAGGAGAGATCGAAAAAGAAACACTTGGGTGAGAGAGCAAACTAGAGTAGAGGACATCATTGTTAAAGTAAAAGGGCTGAAATGGCGATGGGCTGGGCATATTGCAAGAAGAACTGATCAACGATGGACAACAGAAATTCTGAACTGGATTCCAAGAGACCACCGAAGACCTAGAAAACGTCCTCAAACTAGATGGGTGGATGAAATAAGAAAACAGGTTGGGGTGACGTGGAAGCGAATTGCTCAGGATAGACTTGTGTGGAAAGCATTTGGAGAGACCTTCATCCAGCAGTGGATAGATAATGGTTGAATATGATGATGATGATGATGATGATATATTTAACGCGCGTTTTCCCTTCTTGGAATTACTTCTCTACATTATCAATATAAAATAATCAATTATGTTTGATTTTGAAGTGTAGGGTATTAAAGCTACACTAATTTTTAATTCCCTCTATCCTTTTATGTAAAAATAGTGGTTACTATTTTATATAATAACTGGTTTGTAATTGTATGAATTGAGTAATTAATTTATCATGTAAGCCGAATATTATTTGCTATCTGTTTCAAAGTAGACCAAAGTTCTCAGGCAGCTGGAAAACTCGGAATTTTCAAGGAATTTGAAATCATGCCTAAAAGTTAGGGAAAACGATATTTTTTGGTCAAATTTGAAACAGTCGGGGGAAACAATATTTTTTGGTCAAATTTGAAAAAGTCGGGGCAAACCTTCGAAATTCATGTTGTGGGTAGCTAAATCTTCCACGAATGCGGAGCTGTTGTTTTTTTCGCCATCTTAAGTTCAGTTAAATGTTTCGTTTTAGTTAGGAAATTTTGTAAAGTAAGGGAATCTCCACCACACACACTGTGAGTGGGACCTGGAAACGATATATGTTGTATGTTGAATAATATTAAGTTTATTGTAATCATATTTTGATATCGTTCACTTTGGACTTTGCTTCCTGATAACTATCAAAAAGAAAACTATCTGTAGATGGCGACCGTTTATTTATGCATACCAAATTCAAATTATTCTTTTGCCCAATACAAAAAACTTATCCGCGGACATCTAAAATTATGATACCACAGCTCTTTTTTTTATTTAATAATTTATTCCTTCTATACTTATACTAATCAATCAGCTCTTTTATTTTATTTACTTATTTATTCTTATTTCCACTAATTAGATCCAATTCTAGGCAACGGAGGCTTTGTCGGACTTCGAAGTCTCTTTTCTGCCCTTTGCTGCGTAGACAGATCAACTTGACTAATAAATTGTAAGTCATTATTACTTCGTGAAAATAATTGCATTCGTCTGAATAAAATTTGATTTCATTTAAGATTGTAATCTGCATGAAATCTAATTTTAATTTTCTGTGCGTACGTAATAAATAGATTATCGCGATTTGCCTATCATCAAATAGCGCAAATAGAATCGCTGCGGGAAAGATGAGCCGTAAAATACTGTACGTAATTTGTTAACGTCCCCGTAAATCAAAAGTCGATGTGTCAAAATTAGTTGAAAATTGCAACTCATGATCCGGTTGATCGCGGTAATTTTCGATGATAGCAGAAACGATGGCTACAGGGAAATAATTACGTGGCATTAAACATACTCTTATAGCACTTTTAAAGTTAATATAGAAAGGTCTTTTATTTTGGTATGTGTTTTTGAAATTGTTCGAACTTCAGTTTTTTTTTCCCTGTTATTTTAATGTTATTACCAATTTGAAACTATTCTTGTGAATGTGAAATAGGACAATTGCAATCCCTGTTCATTTTGTTGTTATCATACCGTAACACTGTTTACAAAAAGTTGCAATGAAATAGAAGACGATTCCGCCTGTAATTTCAATGGTCGCTTGCTCTGAAATGTAAATATATTCAAAATTTTAAATTCCGGGTTCAGAACCGGGAACACCTTTTCTAATAATTGGATGAAAATTTCGGAATTCCTGTTAGTGGCATCCTTTTACGATTTGCTTTTGCTTTCAAAGGTTACACACACGTTTATAACAAGCCTAGCTTGTTCGTTTACAACGGAGGTGTAAAATTTAAGAACTTTGAGAGAAATAGAGTAATTTAGATACTAGCAAAAGAACATATTTCATGAAAGTGTGCAATATTTTTATGTACACTTAGATACAAACGTGAATGAACCTAAACAACATTTTTTGGCGCCACAATTTATCAAGTAATCGGGTGTTAATCGCGTGTAAAAGCAAATTCAAATCAATGATTTTCTTAGTAACTCGAGAATACCAGCTTTTGCGGTGTAGCAAAATGCTTGTATCTGAATTGTATGTGCTGTATCTCAAATCAAATCAAACTTTATTCAGACGGATTCAAAATTATTTTTTACATAATGTGATAATTATTTACAATTTATCAGATAGGTTAATCCGTCTTGACAGCAAAGGGTAAAGACTTTAGGGTCTGACAAAGCCCCCGCTGCCCAGGATTGGATATAATAAGCGGAAGTCATAAATACAATATACAAACTAAACATACAATAAATAAACTAAATACAATAAGATAAAAGACTTGGTTGTTTAGTAAAAGTATGGAAGGTATAAATAGAGAAAGATGTAGTGATATTATAATTCTCTATCCAATAGATGTCTGCGGATGAGTTTTTTATATTGAGCAAAAGAATAAATAGATTTAAGTGAGTTAGGAAGAAGATCCCACACCCTAGGGCCAAAGCAACAGATGAGCGAGAGTCCAAGTTTCGTTCATGAATATTCTGGTATCAGATGGTTAAGATTTCTTGTAAAGTGGGTATGATTAGGAAAGCGTAGTGAAATGATATCAGAATGAATCTCATTTCGTATGGTGTTAAACATGAAGATGGAAGTTTCGTACGTAAATAATTTTTCGATTAATACTATATGATGATCGTAAGCTAGTTCAATAGTTCTAGAAGTATGAGATTGATAATATAGTAGGCAGGGGAATGTTTTTGCAGTGTACCGACCACCCATTTACCAGCGATGTCAGATATGTCATTTGCCTTTTGACTATACCCCCTTTCGAACTCAGCCGTAGCATGAAGATTTACTGATCTACACTCCGTCCATACAACTCGAATTTCTAACATAAAATTACAGTCCCTGGATCTGGGTTGACATCTGGAATCCGACCTTTGACATGTGTGAACCAGATCCGGGGATAGGATGGTAACAGTGACTTGAGACCAGAGAGGGGCCTGGACGCCGAGAAATACGATACCATTAGACAGTCCTCTCTGGGCTGCCTGTACATAGAGAAAGTACAGTTATTTTCAATGAATAAAATGTGATTTTAAATTAATTCTTCCAAGCGTCAATTGCCTGTCTCGAATTTTACTAGCTACGTTACATCAGTCTGGTAAGTCTAATGAGATTAGACTTGGAAGTGTTTACCCATATCAGAAGGCAATAGTAAAGAAAAGAAAAAATCATAGAGTAGTAAAATTCAAGAAGAATTGAGTCGGATAAATAGTAGCCAACGTTTGAAATCAATCCAATATTTCTACTAATTATTTTACAGATATTGTTAACGTGAATATCCTATTTAAGGTTGGATTGAAGAGTTACACAAAGAAAGTTTATATTTTGTAATAATGGGATCATTGTATTATTTATACTGAAATTAAAATGTTTAGGGTTTATATTTTTTTGTTGGTAAAAAGAAGGCGTTTAGTCTTTGAGGTATTGAGTATTAGACAGTTACTTTTAAAGAAGTTAGTAAAATTCTTGATATTTTTATTAGCCAAAGAGATTAGCGTGTTGATTTCGGTGCTTTTAAATATGATACTAGTATCGTCAGCAACCCCCAGATAGGTTTATGAGGAGTTGGTAGATAGAAGATATCATTAATGTAGAAGTTGAATAATAGAGGCACCAAGATCGATCCATGTGGAACACCGCAGAGTGTATGACGTAATGCATAGCTGCAGCCACATATGTGCACAAATTGTTCTTTGTTTGTCAAGTGGTTTCTGAGAAGGGTGTTAGGAAGGCCACCGACACCGGCCAATTCAAGTTTGAAAAGAAGTCTTTTGTGATAGATAGTATCGAAAGCTCTTGACAGATCGAAAAATACGCCAACAGCAGATTGTTTACAATCAATAGCTGAATAAATAAAATTAGTGGCTGCAAGTAGAGCCTGTTCAGTGGATTTGCCTTTAATGAACCCCAACTGATTTTGATGAATTATTTTATGGGATGAGAAGTAAGTATGAAGTCTATTAAAGAGTAATTTCTCGAAAATTTTTGCAAAAATTGTCAGTACTGAAATTGGTATATAGTTGGGAATGTCAGTTCTAGAACCCTTTTTATATATGGGAATAACGTCAGCAATTTTAAAATCACGCGGTAGGATTCCTGTACAGAAAATAAGATTATAAATATGAAGGACAGGAAGTTCGATGATATCTAAAATGTATTTTACAACAATGGGGTGAATCTGATCAAGACCTGGGCCTTTTTTGGGGTTAGTTTTTTTGAGTATCACCGACAGTTCATAGATTGTGATTGCTGACAGAAATAATGAGTCTTTTACATTGTAATTAAAGCAATCTTTCTTTATAAGTGTCACATCACTTTGATTCTTAATTAGATTGAAGGGAAAGTCAATAAAATAATTATTAAATGCTCTGAGTATTTGTTTCTGATTAGTGATGGTTTGTGTCTCGTCATGAAAATTTTTGAAACTTGATTGTTGGTGGTTTTAGTTTTAAATAAAAGTTCGTTGAGCTTTGACCAGATCTTTTTTTATCCGAGTTGATGAAAAATTTATTGAAGTACAAACGTTTGGCCAATTTAAATTTAATTTATTTTGATATGTACGAAATGCGGAAAGATGATCTAAAGACTTGCTTTTAAAGAATTTTGAAAACAGTTTGTTTTTAAATTTGATCTCTCTCAAAAGTTCATTAGTGATCCACGGTTTTGTAATTCGTTTAGATCTGAATAATTTCTTTTATACGAAAGAACGTGTTGTATAGATCATTGAAGATTCCGAAGAAAAGACTACAGGAGTATTGGGCGTTGTTCGATATAAGAACTGGTGACCAGTCAACAAATGAAAGTTCATTTTTGAAGAGGGTTAAGTTAGTATCAGAAAGATCCCTAATAAAGAATTCATTTTTAACCTTTGAATGGTGCAGATTTTGAGTATGAATGGTAGGAAAGATTGGAAGATGATCGCTAAGGTGATATGCGAGTATTCCAGAAAGTTGAAATGTGGTATTTGTTATATAGTAATCGATCAAAGCTTGACAATTAGCTGTGATTCTGGTAGGAGATTTTATAGTAAATTCAAATCTGCAAGTGAAAACAATATCTTTCAGTTTATTAGCATTGGAATTATATTCGGAGCTAATATCGATATTAAAATCACCCATGATGATTAAATTTGATTTATTTTCGTTGATTTAATCAAAGAGGCTTTGAAGAAATTTAAAAAGTCTTCCATATTTCCATTTGGCGGTCTATATATTGAAGTGATAAAAATTCCAAAAGATTTTATTGCGACAATTTTTATTTCTTGAAATATACCACACCATTGAGGAATGATGGAATAAGTTAGTGATTGGTGCACGTAAATCGCTAAACCTCCACCACGGTATTCACGTCGGTTTTCTGAAACTAATTCATATTGGCTAATGTTTATCAGGTAATCCGGACGAAACCATGTCTCGGTAACGCAGATAAAGTGTGTGAGGAGGCCGATTTCAATTAGTAAATCATTAAGTAGGAGAACTTTATTATAGAGACCGCATTCGTTTAAATGGAGGAGGATTAAATTATCTCGGAGATTTTGCATACCAGCAAGTTTTGAAGGTTCGAAATATTGATCGTTAGAATTAATAATGGAATCCATGGGTGTATGGAAAGTAAAAATAAATAAATAAATAAATAAATAAATAAAACAATAAGCTTAAAATAAAAATATATGAAAGAGGTTAGTGAAGAATCAGAGTAGTAGTTAAAAGTTGAGAAGAGTAAGAAAATTCGATTAGGAAAATACGTTAGATTAAAGGAAGTTGAGAAAAAATCAGCTAAAAAAGCTGTTAATAGGTAGTAAGTTGAAATACAGCGAAAGAATAACAAGTTCGGTAACACAAATAAGTTTTAAAATGAACAGAGATCAGTTAAATAAGACAAAAGGCTAGAAGTAAAAAAAGAATATGTGCGAATGTCTTAGGTTAACAGAATCTGGTATAAAAAGTATGTTCACTCTGTAAACAGTTTGTAAATACACATGTGCACTATAGGCTGAAGAAAATACATATGAATGTACGTACGTACGCACATACATATATATATATACATGCATGCGCACGCACACACACACATGCATACATACATACAAACGAATAAACAAACAAACAAACGTACACACGCACCTACGTACACAAATAGACGGAAGCCATATATTGACATTAAACGTTTTGAAATTGAAGCAAGCGTAAATAAATCAAACAACAATGTCAATCAATCAACGTTTATTGGCGTAGTGATACCAACGCCGATGGTATGGCGTGATTAGATGGTGAAACGTTCGAAAGAAAATAAATATTTCTGCCTTCGGTGGGACCTGAACCCACGACCTTCCACATCCACTTCAGGTCCCACCGAAGGCAGAAATATTTATTTTCTTTCGAACGTTTCACCATCTAATCACGCCATACCATCGGCGTTGGTATCACTACGCCAATAAACGTTGACTGATTGACATTGTTGTTTGATTTAATCTGCGTAGTGTTCGATTTATATAAAATAAATAAGCTTAATTAAGCCATCGATAGAGGATTAAAATATGGTAATTAATAATAAATCTATTATAATGGGGTAAAAGGATCAAAATTATAGAAATGTAACAATTATGATCGGACCATTTAACAAACGATAATTACTAATTTAAGGAAACAGCAAATGTTGAGACTACGAAGATTTACATGAGATATACGTACGTGCACACACGTACAAATAAAAGAAAACCACATACATACACATATATGGCATTTATATTATATCTTATGGCATTTCGGTGTTTAATTAAATTTTAGTTTCAATTGTTAATGCTCTGCATATATATATAACCCCCACAATATGCAAGTGGTGGTGGGGGGAGCGTTTCTCTATTCTCTTAAAAACTCTTTATTCGCACGATGTCCAGTGGAAGATGGTTGGACAACTTTCTATGCAATTTTCGGTTTCGACGTGAAGTTTAACGAATTAAAATAGAGGACGCTGCTGCCTAATACGATTCGCAGACTCTAAGTAAGTACGGGAAATAGTAAAAGAGCTCTAATTACTTTGTTTGTAAAAAACTAATTTAATACTTCCTATTTTTTTCCGCTTTCTAAAAGAAAGTCATTGAATCGTGTACCTTTCATTCGGCTCTTCTTAACGTTTTCCTGCTTTTTTTCAATTTCTTTCTTATATTCTTAAGTAGTAGTTTATTGCGTTCCAATGCAAATTGTCAGGCATTAGGTGTTTTATATTACTGTTGTCAGATTTAAAAGCTAACTGTTTTGATTAACCCGGATTTTATATTTTAATAAAATAGCAGAGGGATTTTCCGAAACATAAAATATCTGTCTTGAAATTTGAAAAATGCATTTGAAAATAAATTCATTGCTTCTCCATTTTCCTCTGTCTCTCACTGTATGTTTACGTATATAAATTTAAAAAGTTTAAACATAAAAAACCATATCAAATACATATTAAAAATATTATCATCGGTCATTCGTAACATAATCCTAATTCTCCCTCTCCTGACTACATAAAACGAAATCCTTTGCAAACATCAGTTTTTTCCCCGTCCTATTAAAACGTACCTTATATTTGCAATAAATCATTTTAAATTTCAAATATTTAAAGTTACCAGACGTTTTCAGCTTACGTCCCCCCCCACTGCGATATCGTAGGGCTCACGCCTTCTTACTACTTCGAAATAACGCTGACAGAGATATGAATCTAAAAGTTAACTTTTTACACGCAAAAAATCATGTGCAAAATATTAGTAAATGGCCTACATACAAATATAACTTTTTACCATGTTTGGCGCAGTATAGCCCAGATGCTCTTGCGCCATAAAAAAGCCAAACAAACAAACAAATATAACTTAAAATAGGTTAGTGCTGGAAAATTTTCCGTTTCAAAATTTTCCAGGAAACCCATATCACTAGTAAGGTCGCACACTTTTTGGGCTCACCAGGATATTCTTGAATCGCGTACAAACGCCACTGTTTTTGCATTCTGATTAGATTCTTTTAAATTATTCTCAATTGAGATATGATCTGTGTGGAGTTTGTGGTTAAGGTCAATCTGTTGTTGATAGAGTTGTTATTGTAATTGCTTTTGTCTAGACAGATAATAATATTTTATTCCTTGAATTAATTTGACGACTACACTGCGCAGTAATACAATGATTGAGAAGACAACAAATTAATACAGTTGAAATAGTATATTTAAGCGGTTACATTTATTTCAATAGCCCTAGGTCAGTGGCGGTTCTAGACAAAGAAAATTTTTACGTATGTACACAGGCGCCGCAGCGGCGCCTGTGCACATAGGCAGGATAATAAAATCCGGTTACATTTGGGGGCATGGCCCCCGGCCCTAGCCTAAAACCGCCATTGCCCTAGGCTATTTTCATCGGAACGGCACCTTATACGATATAACGTGCGATACCAACAAATGTTACAAACGGCGTTTACACATATAGGTACAAATGCAAGGTTTACAATAAAATTAGACCTTGGGTTACAAGAATCGTTATTTTTTTTGTTTGTTTTTTATAGTAGAACGTGAGTTTGGTCTCTGCTAGTAGAAAAGTTATAAATAAATGGAAGGAAATAAGCCGTGCGTGAGTTCGTAAAGTTATCTCTGAATGTAGAATAATTATTCGAAGTGGAGAGAAAGTTCTTCCATATGGGAGAAAGGAAATTAGAAGGTAACTGGTCATCAATCTAGACAATATCTGCGTTGGCGATTACATGTATGGCTCTAAAAATATAAAGGTCAAGTGAAGAGGAAACTTTTTGGATGAGTCGCGCTTTATGCATTTTTACTTTATACACTTGGCAACATTGGCGAAACACGGAGAGCCCTTGGAATTCCTCTAAAAGAATACGATACTTACGTTCTTAAGTAAGAATTTCACAGATCTGCTTTGGCTAAACGCTCGTGGGAGTTCGGCCACAAATTTTTATTTTATAAAGCACAAGTCATCCAAAAAGTTACCTTTCCACTTGACCTTAATTTTTTTGAAGCCATATATATATATATAATCGCCAACGCAGATATTGCTGTTAAGACTACTGACCAGATACTTTCTAATTTCCTTTCTCCCATATGGAAGAACTTTCTCCCTATTTTGAACAATTATTCTACGTTCAGAGATGATTCTACGGACTCACATATGTGCTTATTTCCTCCCATTCATAATAGCTTTTTTACTACCAGAAACGTTTCTTCAAACTCACGTTCTACTACCATAGACGGCTCTTTTTAACTCACTATCTAATTTTATTGTATACCTTTAATTTGTACCTGTAGCTGTAACCATCGTTTGTAATACTTATTGGCATCGCACGTTGTGTTGTATTAGTTGCTGTTCTAATGAAAAATAGCTTAGGGCTGTTAAAACAGCTACGAACTCTTATATATACTATTTCAAGTGTGCTAATTTGTTATCTTCTCGATCTTTTTTTTTTTACTTTAGCTGTGTTATTTTATATACATAAGGGGACTTCAAAAACATTCGGTAGGGAATTGGAAAGAGAGAGCAAGAGCGATGTGCTCGTAACGGGGCTCTCTTTCTAGATAAATTAATTAGTGATGTTAGTATATAACTATCAATAGACTTGAAATTTAGTGAAGTGTGAAGATTAGGTGAAGGAAAAAGGAGAGTGCTTCATGTATATATATGTGTGTATGTATTAAAAATAATAATAATAAAAAAATGCAGTATTAAAAAACAATCCTCCCCCACCCGTAGTCTGCGTCTCATAAATAATTCACAAGGTTTCTGTTACCAAATCCCTATTCCAGATCAGCATTTCCCTTTCTCGGGACAGTGCTTTACACTGTTCATTAATTAACGAGTAACATGTAATTAGAAGGTCTTTTCTAATAAAATCGGATTATAATGGCTAAAGCTAATATGCTTAGCTGATTAAATTTGGTTTAAACGTGATTTTCAATTTAATATATACATGCTTAAAAATTTATTCAAATATGTATATAATAATTATAATAACGAAACCAGAGTTTTCAAATAATAAGAATTTAAAACACTAAAGCGCATTCATTTCATCTGATACTATATTGATCATCTGCTCTACTGATTTATTTTTTTTTTGGGGGTGGGGGGGATGTTATAAAACTAATATAATCGGAATTGGTAAGATTTGTAAGAAAATGGGATTAAAATTAAAACTTGATGATTTGGAAGTAGGTAGGTTTTGTTTGAGTTTGAGAGAACAATTTATGTATAGATGCTCATTGACCATATATTTAAACAAGGATTTGTTCGAGGGAAGAAATACAGAAAAGATTTGAGAAGAAAGGCTAAATATAGAGAAAATAGATTCAACAGGGAGATTTTGCATGAACATTTTGAATACCTTGCGAAAAGGGTGGTAAACGAGATGCCTACGGAAATCTATGAAGGGGGAGTGTGGGCAGATTTAAAATTGAGATGAAAGAGTGGATACATGATAACGATTTACTCCAGAGAAAAATTTTTGAGATTCAAAAGTAAAGAAATGGAGAAATAGAAATAAAAAAAAAATTAACTAAATATAAATAAAAATATAAAAAGGCTCCTCTTTATTAGGACAGCGATTATAATATGTCCTAAAAGATTTTCCTGGGACCTTGCTTAGTAGAATGTGTATAACTTTAACTTTGATTTTTACTAGATATTATAATCTTTTATTATTATTATTATTGATGAATAATTGTTCATGTCACGTATTGTAACTGTATTTTTTGTATGTTTAGGTTGAATGGTATTATGAACTACTAGTGTACAGTGTACAATAAAAGTTTATTTCTCTCTCTATAGCTGCTTTAAAAAACTTTCTTTTAGTTATTAATATTAAAAAAAATATTTAAATCCAAATTTAAACAGATACCACAATTAATAATTTAGCAATGCCACCAGGTTTCTCTAATATTACTTACTACCTACCCAATCATCAAATTATTTAATAGCAATATTTGCTTAAACTTGGGCTTAAATACTGGTTTGATTATTTATAAAAAATTATCTGTAATAAGATGTAATCTTTTACGTGTGATACGCTTATGCGTGTCGCAACGTTATATAAACGCGATTGTATTTTAATCTGCTTAGTTTATTACCGAGTACGAGCGGACGGAGAATAACAGCGTTGGATAAAAATAACATTAGATTCGTGATGTGGTGGTAGAGTTCTTTAAAGCGAAAGCTCAAGGTTATTAATACAGCGGCAACTAGTTTAGCGCACGCCATTTTAGTTTGTTAGCCAGCATTGGTAATGAACTATGACCATTCAGTTGTCGTCCGATTCCTCCCCCTTTCTTTCTCCCATGTTTCATCAACTCCAATAATTGACGTAGCTAGCTTTAAGGCGTAGGGAAGGTGGGGCTAAGTTTTTTCCAGGAATAGCTAGAGGTGGAGAACCTGCGGCCTTAAGGCTCAGTAAGCGGGGCCTTTTGGATGAGCCCGAATATTCCGAACCAGATCCATTTTTATTAATATGATTTTGTCCATCTTATTTTTTATTTATTTACTTTATTATTATTAACTTAACATATTTAAAATACAAAAGATAATAGAAGTATAGTAAGGATAATCTAAAAATTCAATTTTTAGATAAAGGTGCAAAGAAATTGAAATATTTATCCAAAAACACGTTTAATTACATATTATTAAACAAATATATTGATAGTAAAGAACGCCACAAATATATGTATGCTTTAACTAAAATATTAACTGTTTTGTAAGTAGTCCGATAACTTTATGTATACAGTCGATTCCGCTTAATTGGGCCAAATCTCAAGAATCGGAATCCAAACCAAGAAACTAATTGCAATTTACATCGCTGAATTGGGACAACATTCCGTTTAATTGGGATAAAAATTTAAGATTACAATCAATTTGTGTAAGCATATTATGTTACACGTAGTCTAAAAAACGTGTACGAACAATTTAATATGATCTGATCTTATATACAGTACACTAGGAGTTCAGATACATATCACTTCATGCTTACCGTCAGTTGTCAGCGCTGGCACGCTCTTGACGCATATCGGCGTCATAGGTCTCAGCTTGCGAGCGGGGTAAAGCTGAAGGTGCGATCAGTTCCAGCTACATGTTTTATAATTTATATTATGTATATTAATTTGCTATATGTATTGTACATTATGTATGTAGTATTCAAAAAACATTCATTGTTTAATTTTATGTGAAATTCGCCTGTTTGGGACAGCCGTTTAATTGGGCCAAAATGTCCTAGTCCCGATGTGTCCCGATTAAGCTGAGTCGAATATACACACACATATATATATATATATATAAAATATACACATATTTTTTATATGTCCAATATCTACAGTGGAAGCTCTTTTAGTAGCTTTCTTTGGTTGTTTATTCCGCGAAATCGGCTTTCCCGATCGAGATGCTCATGTTGAGTTTTTCTTCTGGTGGATTCAGGGCGTTTCGTTGTCCTTGTCTGCCAGGACGGATGAAGAAAGGAGACATTGGCGGTGAAGCTAAAGTCTTGTAGGAAACAGACTTGGTCCGATGAAATGCATTTATAAAATTTGCCGAACTAACCAAAGCTGGCTCTGGAACTCATAATCTAATAACTTTTTTTTTTCTTTTGAAGAAAAGATCCGAATCACGGAGGCAACGTGATATCAGAGACTTTTTTAAACAGTAAAGCTTATGTGTATTTTTTCTTGCCATAGAGCAGCTTATTACAACTTGTTTTAAATATCATTGCAGTGTATTAATTTTTCTTTGGTATTCCCGTTAAAACCATATTAACGTTCGATAATCCGGCAAGGCCGTGGTTCCGAACGTGCCGGATTAAAGAACCCTACTGTTTGAAACTACGTTATGTTATTGTTTGTTTTACGGCTCAAAGACTACAGTGGTCATGCTGCGCCGGGACCTACTGTTTTCCGAGGAATCCGAACCTCTTAAGGCCTAGGGAACCAAACCCCGGACTACAGTGAGCAGTGCGATCTTTATGAGATCTCTGAGTAAGCGTTCTTTTTGCACTGCTGGGAGTCGAACCCGGATTAGCCGCGCAATAGGAGAACGCGTTACCACACTGCGCCACCGCAGGGCGAACCCTACTGTACTTACTTTGGTTTCGCTCTTAAGGTTGAAGTATAGTGGAAAGCAAATGTGAACGTTTTTTACCGAAAGCATTGAACGAGTATCTACTAAAATGGCGGCACCGTTGTCAATTTCAGTTGAAGCAGGTGACAGAATAATCGTAGTTCTGCTATATCAGATTGGTGGCGTAAGAGAGGACTCATGTATCCCAACACCCCCGGCAGTAAAATATATGTATCCGCCAATTCACATAATCTGTTAAAAAAACACTAGAGTCCCCCCATAATTTATGAATCTCTACGCCCCTGTATCTAATTGAAATGTCTTGAATGCGGCCTTCTTGGATTATGACTAACTTCATGCGGCCTTCCAACGTGAAAAGGGTTCCCTCCCCAGCCCTGGGTTATGCCACTCTTAGTTTCCCTTAATTACACTAATGACTCCAATATACAGGGTGTTCAGCACCCCTCGGATAATAAGTACACAGCGGTATTCCTGGGACAATTTTGAGATATAAAAGTGGTCTGCATTTAGGTGACAGGTCAATACTTTTTGTGATATTCGCCAAAATAGTCCAACCAATGAGGAAGCTGTCTGCATCTGTTAACACCTTCGCTGGTTAGTTTAAGACGAATTACAGAAAACTTGTTTCTGCATGGGTGGGGTGTAAAGCACTAAGCGGTTTAATTGGTAATTTAACTGCAAAAACGAAAAGTACGCGCAGTTTTTTTAAAGCCAATTGGATAGATTTTACGTCAAGATTAGTGATTTTAGTATTGTAACCGTTTGTTAGGCTGCTATTATAAAAAATTGAAATAATTAGTAAAATGTAAAATCAAATATAAAAGCTTATAAATGTAAATAACTTGAATCGTTGGATTGTTTAGCTAATCTAAGAACATTACTACCTGAGACAGAAACAGTTTTTTGTTTTTTTTTTGATTGAAGGCATGGGTGGGGGGATTATGAGAGGAGGGAGGTACTCATAAATAAAAAGCGTAATTAAGGGGTATGGGAAAGAAAAAAAAAGGTGGAGAAATGGTCTAATCTATAGAAATCGGAAATTACTGCTACGTGATACTTCTCCTGTATGCATATCTGTATGCAGGAGCAATGTCTCGTAGAGGCGATGCTTTACCTGTTTGCATTGCTGTATACAGGAGCAGCAGCACGTAGGGGCGACTTTTTGAATATATTCAGGGAAAGTAGGAGAATCCTCTCAATAGATGAAAAACGAATGATGTGGTTATACGCAAAATAATTCCCGATAGTGACTGGTTAACCCCACAATATGCGCTTATTAACTCAACTGATTTTTCGAATATAAAATTTTTACTTTCAGGGAGATTATTGTGGGTCACCCTGTACATGCATTTCGTTGTAGGGGTAGTGAGTGGCACATGTTTTAGTCATATTCCTATTCTAGGAAGTAAATGAACCTTGAATGCTTGCTTGATTACGTGTTACATTAGACTTGCCTCATTAATGAAACAATAAAAATAAATTTGTGTCAGTACGTAGTTCTTTATACCTGCATATGTCAGGGTGCTGAGACATATTTATATGAAGCGAATGGGGAATTTTATAGGTTTTCATCGTTAATTATTAAGATTCGCGCATCTTGTTTAGATTTTGCATAATCATTCTTCTGTAAAAATTATTGTAAATAGTCTAGATCAGCGGTTGTTTAACTTTCCTAGACCGCGGACCCCCTTCAGAGTTCACTCACCCTCGCAGACCCCCAAGAATTAACTCAAAGTTTAAAGCCCAGAATTTGCATCATACATATTTATTTCTAGTGTTTCATCACTAATTTTCACTATTTAAGGAAGGAATTTTTCGTTCCCTCATAATTTATTCTTAGCATTAAAGAGTAAATGCTCGTGTCTTAGTACTTTTCCGAACTTTTGTGGGGCACTGGGAGGATCTCGCGGAACCCCTGATAGAGTCCCGCGGACCCCCAGGGATCCTCCAACCACAGTTAAAGAACCTCTGGTCTACATAAAATTTAAATGTAGTTTTTAATCCTCGTATCTTGCCTTCGTTATAAGATTTACGACTTTGATAAAGCGTCAAGCCTTGGAGCAAAATAACCATACAATATAAATTAGTACAGACAGGTTTCTCTTTGGCGCAGAATAACAGTTGTTATCCTTGCGCCATAAAAATACAACCAACCAACAGGTTTCTCTCTCTCTCTCTCTCTCTCTATATATATATTTACTATAGAGATGTTATAATTTATATATCGATATTGTAGTTATGACATCGATAATTCACGCATCAATCCATTGCTGCCTTGATAATCCATGTATATGAGGGGGCGCCTGAAAGATTCGTATATCCCCAATGAGTGAATAATAAGGTTGGGTAGGGTGGGAAGAAGTTGTTTACGGAGGGCGAATTGTTGGTTATTGATAAGTGTTTTGGATTTACCAAGGCAGACTATTGATGTGGTGTTTAAGTATTTGCGATATTTGCGATAGTGGCAGACGAGGCAAGGGAAGCCGGGGAGTTTCAGCAGTTGCTCACAGGTTGGTGAAGTGGGGAAGTGTGTTGTTGGCTACTGTTGAGGTGGGATAATATATCAACAACTGTGGTATGTGCCATTTGCGTGGTTCATTAAAGTGTGATCCATTGCTGGGTGACTTTTCGTGCCTGTGTTGAAAAAGATCTTTTCCATTTTATCGCATCGTTGGTGCCGAGTATTGCAACTGACTCAACATGACTGGCATGTTTCGAAGGTTACCTTCACTGGTCACATTTCAGTTTACTTATTGGCTGATCTGTGCATATACAAAATCATTTATGTCGAATTTGCATGTTTATCTTCATCTAACATTTAATGTCATTTCTTTTGATCTTAATGTTTAAAATTTTAAAAATTTAGTTTAATTAAAGGTTAAAATAATTTTATTAAATATTTATTCAAAGTAGAAAAAACCCGTATAAACGGATTTATTCCTCTGAGATAGAACTACCAAGCATTTTACCAATTGTGAATGTGACAACTTCTCTAGTATTTCTCATATTTGGAATATAGTAGGTGTAGAACGCCGTACACACACACACACACGCATATATAAAATCTGTGACACAATGGCCGCAATTAAATTAATACTGTGTATATATGGCGGGTTCCAAAGGTTTGGTTAAAAAAGCTGTCTAAAATAAATCTACAAAAGCTGTCTATAAAAGGAGAAATTACAATTTAGACTAAAGTAGTTTCTTTATCTTGCTTTTCAGTTTCGTTGGCAGTTTTCTCCAGTTAGTATTGTTAAAATATAAACAATTCAAATAAACCTACGGTTACCTACCGAATGCGGTCGTGGAAATTTTACCATATTTATGTATAATCGTAATAATCGATTCCTATATAATTTCCTTAACCTACTTAAAAAACCCTCTTCCCTTTTGTGAGTAAAATTGTTTTCTTTTCTTTTTACCAATGTTAACCTGTAGTCAATACTACGCGGTCATTGATTTAAAAAAGGCGTATTGCCGAAGTCATACGAATAGTTAGGAACCCAACACCCCAGTGTAGTAATGCTATCTGTAGATAAAGTAACGCGTGTTATTGTTCGAATGACACTATGACTGCAGTACGCGCGACTTCTTGGCGCAGAACACATTTTTTCTCTCATAAAATTTGTTTTTCTGAAGTTCTGGGTCTTGTCCAAAATGTGGGAAGCATCGTTAACAGAAAGAGATCACATAGTGAAGAGAAATGTCCACAGAAGTGATTTGATTTACACTATATTTTACGATGGCGAATATCTGATCATACTTTCTCTAACGTGATAGATTAATTATCGACTTGCATTTATGTGATAACAAACCTAACATTTTTGTATTGTATTTCATTTGATGGGTACCATTTTCACCAGTGGCGCAGCGTGTTTTGAAACAGTGGGTAATCTCCAATTGTTTATCATCCCCTCCTCACTCATCCCTAATAAACGAAATCGCAATGCTATCTGTCTGTCTATACATGTACAATCTACAATGTGTATAGTACACCAATAAGTTTGTAATGCGAGGTTTTTCTGATATATTACGGAAATGGAATAACATAAGAAATTGATGTTTTGTGACATTTAAAAAAGCGGAACTACAGATAACGATAAACATGGATTTATTTTGTACTTAATTTAAGGTTAATTTTGAAGAACAGGGTACTTTTAAATGCTGCTTGCAGCAATAATACATTTTCATTTGGCAACGTACATAATTTTTTTTTATAAAATATTATATGATTGGTGTACTTGACGTTGGAAATAAAAGTTACCTTTTACATATACTACATTATTTTGCTTTTTATTATAGAATCCAATTTGCTAACAAATCAATGAAATGATTTAAGAAATGGAAATATATAAAATGTTTACATTAAAAAAACATTTTTTTAAATACTATAACATTATTTAATAGTTTAAAACTGTAATTTATGAAATTTATGAGAAAAATGTTATTTAAATTATAATAAATATGTACATTACAGTTGCGATAACAAATTTTGACTTCGAAAGTCCCGATTTTGTTGCGGTAAAAGATTGTGCTCTACATTAGGGAGGATCGCTCTTTTTTGATGGTGTTTCCTAATTATTCCTTTATTATAATATTCTTTGCAAATATAACTTTGAAACACCGCCAAGACTTCTGTTTCTCTTCGGCCGAAATTTGCTGTTAGAGAGAGCTTCTATTATGGGTCCCGCCGCAAAGTGAGAGGAGTAGTATTGTTGGTTCATGGTTTCGGTGTTTGGCCTTAGATTTAAAGAGATAGAAGTTTGCTTCTTCCTTTTCGTTTAAAACTATTTAATTATATACGTCAGTGACGTAACGTGACTTTAGACAGTGGGTAATCTAAAAAAATTGCTCGTTAAATCCGGGGTCCAAAAAAGGCTTGTTCACTAAAAGCAGTTAAACTGTCTTGCGCTTAATCATTATACCAAACAAAATCCATATTTTCTTCATTATATCAGAAAACTCGTTAAACGCGGGATCGTTATAGGTGTGAGCCCTACTGTATTTTACATGCCCCCCTCCCCTCCAAATTTCCTCTCTGGATCGACCGCTGCTTGATAGGTGCTGAATTGTTTTTCAAACTTTTAAAACACGATATTTTTAAAGTTAGTGATCAGTTGATTGTACAAGAAACAGTGTACGGTTGGAATAATTGATTATCCCCAGTAAAATTGTTTATGTTGGTTTCGCTCTTTTGGCTTTACTATATAGAATAAGATAGATTTGACGCATGTATTTTAAATTTAGAAGGCAAAGGCATGTGAGAGTTTTGGTACCGGAATTTATCGATGAGTTACAGTGTGACGGATGTGTGTGTTACGGATGTGTTACGGATTTGTGTGTTACGGATGAGTTAAATCTATCCTGGGATCACTTCAGTTGTTGTTGTTAGTAAAAGAAAGACTGGGAGAGGAGACTCATTTATATATATATATATATATATATAGTGAATATCGTACCTTGTCTAGGGAGAGTGCATATTTGCAAACAATTTATGAAGTCTTCTTTGTAATTAGAATTACCTTTTTTGTTTTTTTAACATCATTCACATTTACTAACAGAGGCGGATGTGGGATTTTGTCCTCTGTACGCTGAGATATTTTTCCGCCTAAACTTACAAAACGTAACCAGGGGTTTTAACAGAGAGGACGTAACAGATTTTGGCGTTTTTATCAAATTCTTAATTTGACGACCCTGGCCAGAGTCGTTTCTGGCTTGTTGGCCGCCCAGGTGAAGGAGAAAAAAAAAATATATATCGCCGCTCTTATTAATTTAATATTTCATTTAATTAATAACTTCGTATGTGCAGTGTTTACTTTATATCTATATATGCATACTTTTAAATGGTTATTATGCAAATGAAGATATTTTTTAATTTTTATTTTTACAAATAGAGCATGTAGATCTTTGATATTGATTTTGGTCCAATGGTAAATAATAATAATAATAATAATAATAATAATAATCAGTCTGTGGCTGCCTTAGGTTCAGCTGCCTAGGTGCGGGTTGCACCTATTGTACCCAGGGGTGGACTGGGTCCTCTCAAAGGGCGCATACCTTGGATTATCGAAGGGCGCGAGTCCTTACCTATTCGGAGGCGAGAGTCTTATCGCCCATGAGGGCGCACCGGCCCGAGGGCTGGCTGGCCAGCGGCCCAGATTGCACCCTCCCTTGCCCCTGACGGTTATTTCAAATTCGTCTTTCCGCAAGTATTCACGAATTTTGCGCTTTGGGTCCTCTTTCAAGGAGGCACCCATGGCAGCTCTGCTTTTGTCATTGTTCAGTTATGCCTCTGAATAACAATTCGAAACCAATAATTCGATCGGCCACCAAAAAATTCAGCCCCGCTTTTTCCAAATTTCTTGGTGGTGTTGGGGGGTATAAAATTAAATTGTTTAAATTTTTAATTAATTTTATATTATTGAAAATAAACGCGTTGTGAGTTCAAATATAATATATAGCTGTCCCTCCATAATTAGTTTAAAAGTAATCATGAACGGAAACCACAAACCCAGGATTTCGGAAAAGGTAAGCCAATTTGCCCCCACCATTAAATCAGTGAACATGAGTCCGTCCTTTTGGACCTATGCTCACTGATCAAAAATGATGTAAATGCCTTAATTAACTACTTAATTATGCCCTTAAGCTGGAACTTAATTGTACATGTATATCAAGCATGCACATTGATAGGCAAAAGAAAACTACGCAAAGGAATCACTCTAAGATATCATTTGAGATTTTAGCATTTAATAAAATAAAACACATAATGATTAATTACAATCCATTTTCTGGGGAAACATGCCCCAAGTTTCTTCTGGACAACAGTTACAGGTGATAGATCTAGGGTTAATACCCTGAATTCATAAGTTACAGTGGCGGACCAGATTCCCCAACCAATCATTTACACATTAGAATTTTTTCCACATTCGACAACAATAAGAATTTGACCACCTACCCATGCTATCACACTTATTTTAAACATCGTTTTGCTACCATGAATGAAATACGATTAACTATCCCATTGATGATGTCCTTCACATGCTGTCTCGCATGCTTGACAATTTCCAGTTGCCTCCAGTATGGTAAAACAATCATTTTCCATACCTGTGATGACTAAATGGCAACACTGCTCAGGGCTTGGGTAGGGACTTTCCGACTTTTTTTATCTCTGCTGCATTGTTAGGTCAATCACTTAATTTATGGGTAAAAGAAAAATTTTTTTTTTCATATAATTGCCTACGTGTAGTCCGTTCGCGGAAAATTGGCGGGTAGTACCGTTAGAATTCAAGGGCGCTGACATCACAGACGGCTTGTTTCATTCCAGTAGAGGGAAGGGCGTCTTTCATAACTCATTTTTCGCGCGCGAAAAACAAGCGGAATAGTATTTTTTTTTTTTAGTTTCAATTCAGTTTACAAGGCCTTTTCCCATTAGGGGTACCCTCCATTATGCAATGCATTTCTTTCATTGTATTCCTTCAAGTGTTTGCAACAATATTCCTTTTTTCCATTGCCTCTTTTATCCCTGCCATTCATGTTTTTTGTGAACTTCCTCTTTTTCTTCTCCCTACTGGCACATACTGCTGCATCTTTTTCGGCCATCTTTTATCGCTCATTCTCATTACGTGTCCAAACCATCTAAGTGCCATTTGCTGGATCTTTCCTTCAATGGTTTTATTGTTTTCCACTAACCTCAAAATGGTGTCATTTCTCACTTTCAATATTTTTTTTAAATAAAGGTATATATTAGTTATAAGGATTGAGGTTTCATATACATGCGCGTTTGTACATACATTTTTTATACATCGATCTTCCTATTTTGATATGTGGGGATGGGTAGCATGAATCCTGCTTTGTTTTGAGTTTCGGTTGGTTCGCCCATTTCGCTAGCTACGTAAACGAATGTGATTAAAGCGTCCATTAAAATTCTGTCACCAGTTCTATATTTAGTATGTTTGAAACGTATTGGTATTTGGCGAACAGAATTTCATATGTAGATGCGAATTCGCTAGACTAAGAAACCTTGGTGTATGTGTGACCATAATAAGGGATAATAAATGTCTGATGTAGATTTTTGTTATTATAAAAGAAACAAACCATGGAATCTAAATAGAAGTTACGAATTTGTGAAAAAGTTAACCTAACAGATTAAACAATGTTGGCAAACCTCCTGCCATTTAGTTTGTTTTTCAACTGCAGCCAAGTAGAACGAATTATGTTTTCTATAGTCTTAATGATTCGCTTTCATATTTTCAAAATAAAACAAAAAGAGATGAATCTTGGCGTGCGTGTTTGGAATGAAATTTGGTCCAGCGTTTTACGTGTTTTTTCAACTGTTCCGTCCCGATTGTGTTTATATTCATGGCCCGAGAACGACTAGAGCGAAATTCTAAATCTGCTAACCTTGGTTGAAAGCCACCCATTTTTAGATTTCGTACAACTGTTAGCACGAGTGCTTGCGTCTTTCCTTAATTTATCATTAACGATGCACGCCAGCCACCCGGAAAGCTCTAGCCGGACTTCTCGATCGAAAGTTACGTGACTTTGGAGGGACCGTTGGTGTAATTGAGCTTACACACCAGACTGTCGTCTTTCAATATCGAAACTTTCGGCTCGCTTTGTGCTTGGCATCGGATACATGTCCTTTTTTTGAGAGTACTTTACTTTAGTTCGCAATCAGCTTGTATTCAAAGGCTTTTGACGTATTTGTTGGCTTTCTGCCATTTTGCACTAACCAGTGGCTGTTGGTAAACGCTACTAAAGGCAGTTTAGAAGTAGCGCGTACAAAAGCAGTCTGCTGCCGTCGTCGAGTTGTCGTCTCGGTGGGGGATTAACACTTTAGCTTGATGTATTTCACAAAATTGCGATTTTATGAAGGCCGCCTGTTTGCCCATGATTATCATGAACGTTATTGATTTCAGTTTTGAACCGAAATTAATTGAAAGTAAGTAGAGGCGTGGCGAGAAGGAAACGGTGGGGGGTGGGAGGGAAAGGGTGCTACTTGTTTCTGATCGCCCTATTTTTCACGGAGGCACGCGCAATGCTGCAATTAGGCACTTATGAAAAATAATCAGGGGTTTATGTAAAAGACTCGAAAGTGTCGGATGCAGTGCCGCACCCAGAATATTTCCTAGGGGGGGACCAGTGGTGCAAGGAATTTTTGGTGGAAAAGTAGCCGGGGGTCATATCAGTTACTGTTCTCTTTTGTGTTCATTTGTCATTATTAAATTGTTAGTAATTCTACAGTGCAAGATACTCAAATAATTAAAAATAGTAGTAGATTTTGCATATACAGTTTTACAATGTTCAGTCCTTGTTTTCAAAAAAAAAAAAAACAAATCACTGTTTTAGTAATAGGTTTAAAAATAAGCCTATTGTGCAAAACTTGCTTTTGCTTGCCCTCTGTCCACTACTTGATCTACGGAAGCCTTTTTTCCTTTTGTGACCTTTAAAAACTCATCGGCTTTGTGAACTGAATCCTTATGATAGAGAAAAGTTCTATGTTGGCTGAACTTCTTCAATGGCATTTTCTTCCAATTATTAAATTCTTTTGAAACAAGTTGACCTGTGGCTTGTGTTGATCTTAAACCGACTTAATGAGGTGAAAAGAGAACACACAAAATTTGCTATAGGCACTGTCTTCCACTTTTGAGTAAGCTAGATAGTTATGTTTACTCAATTCAGAAGAGCAGAACTTCAGACTGTGGTGAGATTTTCCTTGACTTTATACAGCACTTGTGACGGTCGTGGGAAAATTGCAATTTGCATATGGTTCCCAAAGATTTTTTAGCACTGTTATCTCATCTCCATCAGTGAGGTTAGATTTCTTGACATAATTAGAAATATCTGCAGTCAGAATTTCCAATTTAATTGTTTTGGTCTACCTTTACCTCCTGGAAAGCATTTAAAGACTGCCCCAACTCACTGCTGTTGCTTACCTCAACAGCAGTCTCATCAATGTCACAAGAGTTTTGGGACATGTCATTGAGATCGTTACTACTTTTAGTTTTACTACTTTTAAAAAGTAATTTCAGTGTCTGTTGGCGTAATAGATTTTCAGTTTGTTAGCCAAGGGGTGGGGGCCATGGCCCCGTGGTTCGCTATTGGTCGGATGAGTGAGAAAGAGTCTTTCGTGATCTTTTGTCTGGCTTCGAGTGTTTATCGAGATAATGTCTTTTAAGAAATCAAAGAATAAAAACGAGAACAACGGGTTTTCTGGACAACTAATTGTAGCTCAGCAAAATCAGCGTAACGTTGAGTAGAGAACATGAAAAATTAGTCGTAACATTGTAGAATGTATTAGATAGATGTCAGAAATTGACTCGAACGAATTCCAGGTGATCAACACATTGACGGCTTACAGACATGCATGCTTTACATGTTGGTTATAAGTAGGGCAGTAATTTTTTCGTAGGGGGGGAAAAAAAAAAAACAAGGTTCAAGAAACGATCGAGGGGGAACTCTCGAATTTTGCCTGGGGGGATCCCAGTTTTGAAAACGTAATACAAATAAATGCTATTACAGTGAAACCCCTCTTAATGGACACCCCTGAGATACAATTCAGTCAGATAAAAATTTCTTGTCAGAAACTGATTTACAATAATGTATTTCAAACCCTTGCTTAGCGGTCACCCTCAGATAGGGATACGGATACAGTTTTCATGATTCATTTCATTAGAACAGAACCCTGTAAGGACGAAATGCGAACTTC
This sequence comes from Dysdera silvatica, assembly GCA_006491805.2. Classification (NCBI taxonomy): domain Eukaryota; kingdom Metazoa; phylum Arthropoda; class Arachnida; order Araneae; family Dysderidae; genus Dysdera; species Dysdera silvatica. The sequence continues at coordinate 99,992,804 of QLNU02015360.1, forward strand.
GACGGACAAAATTCGTATAGACAGAAATTGAACTTCGACCTTCACGGCGTTTCTCACAACAAGAAACTAAGGATAAACAGGATAAGAGCTAAGAAGAATTTTTCTTCCCATTAACAAAGATTAGCAATTGAGTCGGATTCGCCTATTGAAATGGGTAATGTTTAACAAAGATTTTGATAATAAATCATGTAAGGATACACTGCTCGAAACTAATAAACAATTATCAACACAAAATTATCGCAGTTCAAATTTATTATCGTTTACTGGACCACAGGCGCTGACTTGAAAAATTATTGTGGGTTCCAAAAATTTTAAATCGATTGACCCACGCCCTTTTTAAAAGGATTCAAGTATAATTTAAATTTCATTATCAGATTATCTGGTACAATAAGACACCTGAAATGTTAAAATGAAGCAAATTATAGTTAATTATAGAAAAATATTTTTTTTTCTAGATAATTATATAATCCCCTAACTGTATATACATCCTTTAGGTTTTACGATTGCTGCCGAAAATACTCAAATGTGTCCAGCCCCCCCCCCACCTCTTTAAGAGGAAATTGACTGAAATAAAAGCTAGATTCCCCAGGTGCTCCAGGGGTGCTTGGGAGGCAAAGTAAAAAGTAAAGAAAACTGTGGATCCCCAACCTATTGAATGATAGGGTGGGTCAACTTACTGGACAGCATATTTTCGCCTTTATCACTATGGCCGCTAAAGATTCTCGTCTCTGTGTGTAGAGCTACAGACTAAACTTTTGTATTTTCTATGAACCCAGACAAAATGAAGAATTTTCTTTAATGAAAGGTTCAGGGAACAGGGTATAAATAATGAAAATATTGAAGACTTGATGACGAAAAACTTTGTGCATGTATTTCCGTACGTGTATTTTCCCCACGAGCAAAAATATTAGGGGTTCGAGGAACCCACAACAAAATTATTGAGGGTTCAAAAAGTGTCTCGAACCCATGAAGTCGGCGTCACTGTGCTCGACTACCACACAGCTCCTGTAAGCGTAACGACGGAAAAACCGTGAATTTAATCTCGCAATTAAAAATACATTTCGAAGGAGGAGGACAGCTGAGTAAAAAACCACCAAACGGCTGTTGATCAATTTTTTTTCTTAGGTAAATAAATTTTAATATTTAACGTTTTGTTGTAAATTTACTTGTTATATTTAATAATACATACAAATATACAAATACTTACGTTCGCTATCTTAAACTTGTCTTATGTGTTTACAAATGCTCAAGTTTCGGAATGAAGTACAATGAAACCTGGCTGAGGTGGAAACTCACGGGACCGGAAAAAAATTCCATAGTATGCAGGTTTCCGCCTTATGAAGGTTACATGGAAAATAATTACATGTACATACGTAGTTAAATTCTACAATAATTTTTGCCACCCACGTATATTTAGCTCAAACTAGAGATTTTTATATTTGGAGAAAAAGAGACGCTTTCCTCATCCTGGATTCGAACCAGGGTCCCCGCGTTGAGCCCGCGGTGTCTTGACCTACTAGACGAACGGAGTCATGTTTAGTCCCACAGTAATCTCAGAGTAGGTGATAAAATTAATTAATATAAGTCCCACGAAAAACTCACGAAATCTCGTTCTATGTTGACCATTATTTGGCAATTGTGTTATCCCTGTGAAGGGTAATAATATCTTACATGGATTAAATTCAGTTGCGAGGATGACTGCATAGATTTTTTATTCTTTGTCTTATCTTGCGAACTTTAAGACTATATTTATTTTCCTTTCGATAGAAATATTTATTTTATCACTGCATTTTATTTTTATTAATTTTAATTTTTGCACTATTTTGTGGGTTTAGTAATTACGATCAATATGATGCAAAATTTCATGCAAACTATACATGCTTATTTCATACAAAAAAGTTAGTATAGCAAATTGTAGAGATAAAATACTCCCTTGTATAAAGATAATCTCTCTCTCTCTTGCGGTGGGTTTATCCATGAATTGATAAAGTCTACATGAATGACTTTTCGTTCTGGTTAATAATGAACGTTTTTATTTAAGAAGTGGGTGGCACTGGCATACGCAAGGGGGGGGTGGTCGCGATTATGGTTGTAACCCCCATTGCGATGAAATTGTATATAGTATACATGTAAATATAATGGAGTTGTAGCTCTGTAACCCCCCATTGTAAGCCTGTAACCCTCCCCTTATGAACTTTCTGGGTATTCCTATGGTGGGTGGGTGGTGTGCAAAATGGTGGTCATACAAGCATGTGCGTAGGCAGAAAGTTCATAAGGGGGGGTTATAGGCTTAATGGGAGGGGTTACAGAGCTACAACTCATATATTCCTATGTTAAATATACAAAATTTCATTGCAATGGGGGGTTACAACCCCCAAAACCGCCCCCTGGCTACGCCTATGTGGACAAGGGCATTCTATATCTGTAAAATGTCTTTTGTTTGTCATCCCCCACTTTGCTATTTGCATTGTATTACAACCCTCTTTCCTTTTTCTGCTGAGAAAATTTTCTTCCTGCCAGCGATTTTCCGCTTTATGAAGGCTTTTCTCTTTAACGGGATTAAATAGTGCTTTCCGTTTCCGCGTTAGACAGTTTCCGTGTTAGATAATGTTAACTACCATTGACTTTTGAAGGGACCGTAAAAAAATTCCGTGTTGAGCAAGTTTCCGCTTTATGTAGGTTCCGCCTAAGACAGTTTTCACTGTATTTAAATGTAATATTTCATCTACTTCAGAATGACCTCCCTCTTTTACGGCCAAAATTTTATGTCCGGCGAGACTCAATAGAGGAATTGGTTCGCTGTATCAGCATAGTTCCAAAATTGTTGATGGTGGGTGGGGGTCGTCTCAAGCGCATATAACGTACATTTCTACATTACAATATATGTAAAATTACAATTTACTTTAAATTATTGGTGTGGGACTCGGGGCCCCACATCCCAATATAACTCTACGCCTATGACTATTACGTTATAGTAAGTAGGATTACACTATCTGTGCAAGTCCACGTTCTAAGACTGACCGCGGATATTAACGAACCCTATAGTAGCTGACTTCCATTTATGTATATGCTTACGATAAAGCTTAATTGATAAATTACGCACAATCAACCATTACTAACATTACGTTATAGTAATGCACACGTGTAATATATTCTGTTATTAAAGAAAGTTAAGTAAAATAAAATTGACATTTGTTGCTACGAAACAAAAAGTGGTATGAAATTATGTCACCGTCTATGCATGCAAACAGGAAGTAAGATTATACAGAGCTTTGAAAAAGCTTTTCTTAATTTTCAGATACAACAACATCTCTCCATAATTCATTTACTGTTTCTTGCCCTTGCAGTATTATACTAATGCGCAGAATGATCTTTGATGTCCTTGCGCCATAAAAATACAACCAACCAAATATTATACTAATGTTCTTTCTTTCCAATGAACAGAAATCTAACGTTTTAGCTTAACCCTCAAGGTTACTGTGGCGCAATGCAAAATATCTTTCACATACCTAGTTTAAATACATTTTTCTGACAAATTTCACTCAAAAGATTTTCTGGTGACAGATACAGTAGGACTCACTTATAACGACCCCGCGTTTCGCAAGTTCCCAGATATCATGAGGAAAATATGGATTTTGTTTGGTATAATGATTAAACGCAATACAATTTAACTGCTTTTAGCGAACAGGTATTCTTTGGACCCTGGATTTAACGATCATTTTGTTTTGGAGATTACCTACTGTTTGAAGTCACGCTCCGCCACTGATATGTATGTATGTATATATATATATATATATATATATATAAGAGAGAAATACGAAGGAAAAACTACTTTAAGCTCACCACGCTGGCAAGGTGCTGGCCAGCTGAAGTCCGGCGCTTATTGTGGCGGAACCCGTTTGTTGTGTCACCCATTTTACAGGATTTTGAGCCATTTTTTGGCGTTTTCGGTCAAGGAAATAACCCCAAATTTCGCAATCAATTTTGGGGGTAAGAAAGCTTTCCTGGAATCTACTGTTGTCAGTAATCAAAATTTTAGTTGATAAAATTGACCGGGGCTTACCGCAATGAGTAAAATTCGGCACCTGTTGGAATGTGAAAAAGGGATAAAAACATAAACAAGGAAAATAAGAAAAGAAACCGAAAATAATAAAATTTCACAAGGGAAAAGAAAGGAAACCAAGGACGTAAAAGGAAATATAAAGCTGAAGGGAGGGAATAGAAACAGAAAGAGAGAGAAAAGAAAAGATAGAAGCATAAAAAGGGTAAAAGTAAACAAGTTAGAAAAAGAAAAAAAGGATCAACAATATGACCGTGATAGAAGAAGATTCTGCAATTCTGTAAAAATCCTACCATAAGTGTTTTTTTTCTCTGTTTTTCTTTTTTGCCACTTTTACTTCTGTTTTACTTTCTCTTCTATTTTTTTCTCCTTTTATGTTTCCCCTTTCTACCTTTGCCGTCGTACTTTTCCTCTTTATAATATTTCCGTATTTTCCTTGCCTTTGATATTTATTCTGTTTTCATTTTCTTTTATTGCTCGTGTTTTTTTCCGTTCGACCAGTGAATTTTTGTAATAAAATAACTTACCAGGACAATACACTCTGCCACCACACATGCTCAACTACTCAAATTGATGGAAGGAACATGATTCTAAGTTTCAGTTGCCAATACAATCCCTACCCCATCTCAACACTATTGAGCATTTGTGGGAGGAAGTGAAAATCTCCAGTCGTAGCTTAGAAACACAACCATCCAGTTTGAACGAACTATCAACATGGGCTAGATATGTGGATCGGAAATTTTTCTGCACAAAATTTTCCGGAAAATTTTTCACCCTTAAAATTTTTCGGTCTGAAAATTTTAAAAATAAATTTTTCTGTTTTGAAGAAGTCATTACTTTCCCTTTCCCCTTTCTGTATCCTCTTCTTTTGTATTCTTCTCTATCTGTGTATGTACATAATTTTAAAAAGTTTAAACATAAAAAAACCCACATTACATACATATTAAACATATTATCATCGATCATTCATAACACAATCATAATTTCTCCCACTCCTGACCACATAAAACAGAATCCTTTGCGAACATTAGATTTTCTTTTCCCATCCTATTAAAATATATCTTACATTTTCACTAATGGTTTTAAATTTCATCAAATATTTAAAGTTACCAAACATTTTCAACTGATGCCCCCTTCCCTCTTTTTGCGATGTCACAGGGGCTCATGCCCTCTTACTACTTTGAAATAACGTTGCAGATAGGTACATATATGAATTTAGAAAAAAGCTAATTTTTACACGCAAATATATTACGTATAAAATATGACTAAATAGCCTACATACAAATAAAACTTAAAATGTGAAAAAAAAAATCTATTGCAGAAAAATAAAGGTTTTATCATGTTATGATTTATTTTTTCACTAATAATTTTAGGAATTTATATTTTTTAGTTTTGAGTTTTATTTATGTATTTAGTACAATATGATATTTTTGTATTTGTTAAACTAACATTTTTAAAAGTACCAAAATATAAGTTACCGGTATCATTATCCTATCAACCCCTGACTCTCTTACTGAACTGTTATGTAGTAACAGGTTAAAGTAATATTTACTAAAAAGTAACAATAACGAGTTTAACCAATATTATTATTCCAAAATTTTCTGTGGACCAGTATTTCTTTCTGAGGGGGTAAGTATAGGGTGCGGATCATAGTTTGTGTAGTGATATAGAATATAAAACAAATGTTATTTAATAAATATTATATTACACTTACATTAGATATTTAGTAATTGAAGTGGTGGAAAATTTTCAGTTTCAAAATCTTCCGGAAAACCTACATCGCTAATCCTACTCTATATCGCAGTTTCTCAAATGAGGCCACAAACCAATATAAAAATTTCCCTCATCCCCTCAACGTTTAATTAATGCGCTGCTTTTCATTTTGTCATAACTGTATAAAATAATAAGAAATTTAATGCAAATTCCTTTCATCTCTCCTTCTCTACAACTTAGAAAAGCGAAGTCCATCCAGTTTGAGGAAATTCCGTACCTCCTCTTTCGAAAATTTCAGTTTCCGAAAGAAATCAGTGGAAAGAAAGTGAGGAAACTAAATTCGTAAAATAGAACGAATGTGTAATTTTAGTTCGTAAATCGGGTAGCGGAAATTCACATAGTTCAATAGGATATTTTTCGGAACCAATCCAGTGGTTTGTAAAAACGTCAAATTCGTAAATTGGATATTCGTAAAAGCACGAGTCCACTGTATGTTAATTTCTCTTCGACTTTATATGCATTTATTCTTCAGTTGTTCACTGTTCCCCTCTTCCCCAATAATAATAATAATAATAATATATATATATATGCATACACATATTTTATACTTATTTTTTATTCGAAGAATTTTAATAATTATTGTAATTGTTAAGAATTAATGTTTTTTAAAAATATATATACATCGAATAGTGTGTAATATTAGCCTGCGAACAAATTAATTTGCATTTTATTCATAAATATCTCGTGTAAATGAGAGAGATGGGGTTGAGGGAAATCTCACACCATTCTCGAAATGATTTACATGCAGTGAGAATATATTTGAGGCGAAGGATCGTTTAAGCGTCTGGCTCCAAATTTTTATCGAGATATTGTTTTTTAAGAAGTAACGTAATTAAAAAATTAAAATTTTGGTTTTCTGGGTAAGTAGTTATAGCTTTATTAAGTTAAACTTCAATTAATGACGAGCTACACACCTGCATAATAACATTTAGCATATTGTGGTTGATCAAATGATAAAGGAAAGAAAAATTATGTTTGTGACTAAGATAATCTCGAGGTTGAAGTATGTTTTATTTGCGGATTATGTCTACTTCATATTTATACCATTTAGTAATGTATTTTTTTTCCTATAGAAAGGGAAATCGAAGTGCGCCAATGAGTTGGCAATGCGGGAGGGAGAGGAGTGTTGAAAGGGAAAGTTCTGCTTTTAGGAACCGTGAGAGGAAGGGATTTAATGGCCAAAGCGCTCTGTCGTGAAGGGAAAGGAAGGAAGCCGCAGCGCACGCCAACTAGATACGTAGTCCTCCTGGGGGAAGGAAGCCAGAGGCTTGAGGCTTGCCCTTAACTTGTGTCAGTTCTTTGCCCTGTGGGGGAGGAGGGGGAGGGAGGCATCCAATGCACGTGAAGAAAGCCTGTGAGACCGACGGGCATCTACTGGAGAAGGGTTTCTACTGAAGAGTCAGAGTAATCGAAAGGGGGAGGGCAAATGTCACCGACGGCATAAGGCGGGGGAATAAAGGGGACGCCTACGGATATGCGCCGCTCTAGTCTTTTTTGTGCACTTTTGGAGCTGCGAGACTTCTTCGTGTTCACTACCTAGAGCGCCCTGTCCTTCCTTGCCTTTGTAATTCAAGGGTCTAGCCCAATGGTTCCCAACTCAATTGAAGAAGCGGATCACTTTGAAAAATTCTTACGAGTTGGCTGCAAGACCTTAATAAAAAAGGGAACTGGGTCTTTTTTGGGGAAAATGTGTTTGTACAATCTTTCTTTGGTAAAAAAAAAAAAAGAAATAAACAGAAAAAGAAATAATAAAATCTAATAATACAGTCAAACCTCGTTAAGACGAAACTCACAAGATGAATGCTTTTAATACCGGGCGTTTTCAAGTTCTTTGGTGTAGACTATTTTCATATACTATCAATTTCATTTCTATATTAGGCACAATATTTAGTAATTTTTATAAGTTTTTTAATTATTATTTCTTTTTAAATAATGACCCGTCTAGCGGACCACTTGGGACTCCTTCGCGGGCTACCAGTTGGGAACCACTGGTCTAGCCAAATGGCCATTTTTGCTGACCTTCTATTTTTTGTCCATTACCAAACGATTTACTTTTTTATTTATTACAAATGGTTCCAGACAGCTTTTTTCTTCTTTCCCTTTAAAGGAAATTCCGTGTTGAGGTAACTGACCTTTCCCTATTTGGCTTAGGGCAAATATATTTCGTTCCCAGGTCAGTCTTAATTTTTAGATAAACGTTATTTTCTCGGAAATTTGCATTCATCGTACTATCACCATCATGCATTCTTCTTTTATTCCTTTTACGTAACTAGCTGCCATTTTTATGAGTTAACAAACCATCACATTTTTTCCCCCTCACCGAAGCAATTTGTGTAGTGATAATGCAGGTGGGAAATTTATTGCAGGCGGCAGGAGCCGAACTATAAACCTTTATTATCGAAATTAAGTTATTAGTATGCGTAAGAGTTTACGATTATTTCAATTTCATTTATTGCTGTAAGAAAAAGATTATTAAGGTCGGAGAACAGGCCTTTTACTGGAATATAATGTTTCGGGTTTTATAAGGCGTTTTTGTTTCCTTCCTTCTATTAATTTAATAATAAGTTAATACTTATATTTGTGCATTTGTCAATCAGGATTCAAAATTAGCGGGTGCATTGTGCACATGAAATTTTATATGTGCACATAAATTTTTAATTTGGGTGCATGCAGTGCACCTAACTATTCAAAACTATGGCTACTTACGTTTATTTTTCAAGAACAGTGACCTATGGACTAATTTTATATAATTTTCTCAATGTATCTGCATTTGCTTTGAATTTTTTTTTATTACATACGAATGTTCAATTATTTTGAAAAGTTGCATTTTGTTGTAGTTTACATGCTTAAATATAGTTGCTACACTTGCATTTTACCCGTTTTTAATGTTGAGGTTTACTTTCTATTCTGTTAGTTACTTATACACCTAACTAGTATTTTATGCACCTAAGTCGTAAGACTTGGGTGCATTTGTGCACCTGATTTAAAAAGTTAATTTTGACCCCTGCTGTAAATAATTAGATTGATACTTCAGAAATAAAGTGATTTGAATTTTATAATGAATTATGTTCTCATGTTTTCTGTAAACATTGTATTGCGCCGTTCTGTGTATTGCGTAAAATAATTTCTAAAGTTTTGACGTTGATTTTTCTTTGCAGATAATGGAGGCCGTATTTGTAAAACAGTTGCTGATCTCAGAAGTACGCTGATTTTGTTTTATTCTTTGAAAATGTTAACGATTTGAACAATGTTTGAAACTTTTCGAGATTTCTTAATTTACATTTGTAAAAACAAATTATATATATATATATATATATATATATATATATATATATATATATATGTATAATCAAATAATGGTAAAGCACGATAATATTAGCATTTCCCAGCATATGTAATAAACAAATACCTTCATTCCTTTTCCCTTTTGAGAGAAGGAAACAAAACGTGTTGAATATGCTAAACAACAATAAACACGATGCTGTCAAACGATAATTATATCAGGTAAAAATTGCATTAATATTGTTAACACCTGTTTCAATACTCCCATCACTAAATATAAAATTCACCAGAAACGCTCGCAAGTGCAAATGCAAAAAAAGAGAGAGAGGGAGGGAGGACTAATGATTATCTATAGGCCTTTCCACTGTACGACATTTCAACCACAGTTCAATTTGTACGCATTTTTCAAGGAAGGAGGAAAGTAATAATTCCCCTCCCCCATCCTTACCCTTTCATCCCACGTGCAATCTTTTTCTTCATTTACTTCTCCCAATATGTTTATCATTATATGTAAAAGAATTTTTTGGTGTATTTCGGACTTGATTCATTCATACCCATTATACCTGCTTAGACTTTCCATATTCTGCACTTACCCGAACCGTCTTGCGGTCATACAAGCCAATACCACGTCAAAAGATGAAAATTTCACCTAACTTTTCTTGTCTTTTTTATCAAATGCTTCTTGTTTAAGACACCAACCATATATTCCCTCATGACCATGAGACAAACAAAACATGCTTTCATCACAAAGATGTACTCTTTTCCAATCCCATTGATCACACAATGGTCTTTGCTCACACCATCGCACTCTGCTAGCATTTTGCTTGGAACTCAAGTTGCTTCTCGTCTTTGGTACACGTGATTTAAACCATAATTTATGAAGTCGTATCATAGTTGTTTGTTTAGACACATTCATACTTACAAGGAGAACCCACAGTGAGTGCTCCGTCGATTTTGATGAAAGTACAGCCAAAATAAGGAAAATACGTATCTCGATATTCGTGCCAATGCGCATTATTTTCGAAGATATGCATTTTTAAAGATTTTGCATCCGATATATAAGCTTAAAATACGACCTCCTCCGCAAACCAATCGGTAGCGTAGTTGGTACGTTATCGGCTTCGTGCTTTCGCGTTCGATGCCAGCGAAATCGGTCAATTTTTTTTTTTAACATGTATCCTTTTTACATTTTTATTTATGCATTTTTATTAGTAAAAATACTTCGCTTACAATCGGATTTTGTTCATAAACTTACTTTAATAAAATTCATATTTATGTAATTAAGTTAATTGTACGCTTATTGCCAGTGATAATTTCTACTCGAATTTTAATTGCTGATTATTAAAAAGTTGAAAAGTAGAAAAAGTTTTGGTGTAGCCATCCAGCCTGTTATGTAGTTAAGTAGATCCAGCACACTTTAATAATGTTTTTACAAATGACGACGGCACCTCTTCTTCTACTGTTGAAGTAATTCCACCTCATTGTACCCCATACTGTTTAGCCTCGTGATGTGTACTTCTTCCGTCAAGTAAAAAATTTCATTAAAAGGTTACAAAATTGTGTTGAAATCTTACAAGAAAATAGTCATTTAAACACGCGAGCAGATAGATGCTTTGAAGATCCATTCACTTATTCATAATCAACTTTCGGCGCCGAATTTTAAGAATACATTACAGTACTCTTGGTTTGTTGCAAAGTTAACAAACGAAAGAAGCGTCTTTGAAAATGTAGATGGTATTTGTTTTCCAGATGATATTAGACAAAGAAAATCAGTTGTTCGAACAATTCATTTATAAAATGCTCACGTTGTAGAATTTTTTTATGTTTTTATTGTTTTTATGATAATTATCATCCAAAATTGTGTACCAGTAGACAATTCCGACACCTCCGATAGTGATACACAAAAAATATGTTCACGTCAGTCAGTTTTAAAATAAAATTGATTGCATTTTATTAAATAAAATGTTTCTATATAAAGGAAATGCATATAAATGAGATGCACATAAAATGTTTATATGTTATAAAATAAAATTATGTTTATATGTTATAAAACAAAATATCGGCATACATTTGTCAACAGATAATTATCTTTCAAAAGAAATATTAGGCATAATAAATGTTAATAGAGGATGACTGCAAAGGCTAATAATGACAAAATAAGACGAATTAACGCAGTTTTCTTTTTTATTTAATGGAATTGTTAAAAGTTTTCAGAAAAAAATCTTTCCATCCTTAAATAAAACAAAACTGCGTTATTGGTGTAATTCCATCCCTTCACAGGTCGGCAATGATTTACGCAAATTTTATAAAAATTTATATTCACATATAACTTACAGCTAACTCCTAAACTTTTTTTACCTTTACAACCCTTCAATTAAAAATTAAAATTCGTGTAAAAATTATAACTGCGAAAAATAGTATCACAGAATTAAATATATAAATATGAATTTTATTAAAGTAAGTTTATGAACAAAATCCGGTTATAAGTAAAGTAGTTTTACTAATAAAACTACATAAATAAATATGTAAAAAGGATACATATTTAAAAAACAAAATAAAAAATGCGATCGATTGCCGCGGGCATCGAACTCAAAAACACGAAGCGATAGGCCTGTAACTTACCAACTAAGCTACCGATTGGCCTGCAAAGGACGTTATGTTTTAAGCTCATATATATAGGAATCAAAATCTTCAAAAATTCATATCTCTGAAAATAAGCCACATTGGCATGAATGCCGAGACACGTATTTCCTTATTTTGGCTCTACTTTCATTAAAAAAATGCGGAGGGGCACTCACTGTGGGTTCCCCTTGTTAGTTCTTTTCATTTCCTGTGAAAATGCCCTATACTTCAGCAGCAGTTTTCTTCACGATATTCGTCAATATCCTCTCATTTCTTGATGTAGTCATTAGCTTTCGACTACTATAGAAGCGATCATTTTGAAAGCTTTGGTTATTATAATACTGTCTTAATACTCGACTCGTACGTGTTCATGCTCGATAGAAGAAAAAAATAGAAAAGCCTTTTTTATTTTGTCCTTTCTTGTGTAGATCTTCTCCATGAAAACCTTAGAATTGGTTTTATGCTAGATTTGGTATTAGGTATTTCATCAATATGATGCATAAGCTCAGTCGAGAAAAATTATTTTAAGTTTTACGATAAAAGTACTCATATATGATTTATTCACATTCTTCAGATTTTTTCTGTGCCGTTCTCTATTTTTTTTACTGCACTTGCTAATTTAAAATTTATTTTTCCAATCTGTAGATCGTCGCTTCTTGTTTAAATTAATCATAATTCCATAAGCAAAATGCATATACCCAAAATTGGAATTGAAGTCTATTGATTTCTTTTACTTTCTTTTCCAGCCCAATGTTCTATCTGTAAGCATTTCTTATTAAAAAAAAATTATTTGATTATCACGGGCGCCCTCAGAATTATATGCAGGGGGGTGCATCCAGGAAAAATTCCAATTGAATAATGTTGTTGGACTAGAGGTTTTTTTTTTTTTGTGGATTCAGTCTTTTTTTCTCCTTTTTTTTTCATAAGCCAAGGGGGTGGAAGTGCACCCCTTGCACCCTCTCGGGGCGCCCATGTTGATTATATAACATAACGTAGATAGACCATGATTTAACCTTATGATCCTTACCATCAAGACTTGAATATATATTATACTTTATTCTCCTCCAATTCAATTCAACATTGTCGACCTACGCAATCTTTTGCATAACTAATGAAAATTGCTCGAATGACGTTTCCTCATGCTCATTAAAGAGGCACTACCTCTTTCGAGCCACCGTACCTTTTGACGTTTAATAGTTGCTCTCTTAAAGTAAGAAATTTAATCTTCCACTAACAAATTGACATGCCGGATCCAGAATCTTGAATTAGTTCCAGTCGTTCAAAGCTTTTAGTATGTTACTTTTTTATTGATTTAAATTTCTTACTTTGCCAGAGTATTGTGAAACTACCTAATTGATATTGGCTTGGAGTAACTTCAAACAGCGAGTAATCTCACATTTTTTTGCTCTTCCCCTCGAATAAAAAGTCACTATTCATATGTAATTTAACTTGCTAGTTGATTAAAAATATTATATATTGAAAAAATTATTTTTTATGTATTCTTGGTTAAAACAATTTTCAAAATTGAAATATAACATACTCTTAACTGATACACCATAAAGTTCTTGATAAAGGAAGGAAGTTCTTGATAAGGAAATAGAAACACTCAGATGAAAATAATGATGTAAAATAGCAGAATTAGCAAATGCAACACTTTCAAGCGCACCTTTGATCCATCTCCCTAAGCTGAGATGGACTTCGCTGCCATTGCTTGGAGGAGAGGGAGTTTGATTTTTTTACGCAATTTGTAATTAAAACTATTACGTTCTTAGTTGTTATCACGTTTATCAGCCTCATCCTCGGTTTGACTATAGCGACGAAAGTCTTTAAAACCGGGCTTGAAGAAAGATATTGCATTTTGTGAATGGTCCCTATTCCATAGAAAAGTCATTCGCGTATTTCTATAAAAAATCGGCATAATATTCTATTAAAAAAGATTTTAAACCTAATAATAACGACGGTTAATAAATACCAACTGTGTAAACATAAAAATAACGATTTGTAAAAGAGATCATGCCCCCTCAAAAAGGAACTATCACTAACCTCCCCAAGTCATCTTATTATGTTGGCCATTTACTTCATGCTTGAAACTTTTAATACCCTTAGATATCAGTGTTTCTCAAAGCGTAGTCCGCGGATCATTGGTGATTCGTGACGGCTTATCAAGTGATCCGCCATGTCTTTAAGAAATTTTAGAAGGAAAAATAAGGACATAGCATGCACGCGTATCAAACATTACAGCTCAGAAAAGTGCTCGTTCGTGATGTGTAAAAGTTCAATGCGGACAATAAAATTTCTAAACGTAACATCCTCATGGATATCTACGTAATTTCAGACACTTATATTGTGATGTAAAAACTTGACACTGGATGCGTGTTTTAATACAGTGGGACCTCTATATATCAAAGTTGACGATTTTATATTTATATTTAAAAAAAAACAACACTTCGACGTATGAAATACGTTTTAAATATACATATATTTATGTATATAATACTTAGAAACATGTTTCGTAATCAATGCACTCTTCTTAATAAATAAGTGAACGTAAATTCATTGTATATAAATTCTGGAGAGGGAGAAAATAAGAACTCACTACTTAATATCCTGAATTGATCCAGACAAAGAGAGAGTATATATATATATATATATATATATATATATATATATATATATATATATATATATATATATATATATCAATGAACATGACTAACTATAACAAGCATGTGTTAAATGAAGCAATAAAATTTAAAAAATAAAGAAATTGGAGATACGCATGGACAAAAAATGGGATAGTAATGTTGAGAGAAAGGGAGGACACAGAAATTTTCCATATACAGTGGGGGGGGGACGAAAGTATATTTACACTAGAATGTTAACACTTCCCACCCGTATAGCAAAAAAAATATTAACAGTAGAATTTTTCAAATTTAATGGAATAAGTACAAACATATGTCTTTATTTCTTGAAAATTACAAACTTGTAACACAAATTGGTTTCATATATTTAAACAACATTTGAACCCTCTCCAGAATATGAAGAGCAAAATTAAGTTTACAAATAAATAAAACATAAAAAAAAAAAAGTAAAATTAAAAGCAAATTTCTGTGTCCATGTAATTTACATATAATCTAATTTGCATAATCAACGATTCATGAGAACGTGAGTCATGGGCTGATAAAGGGTAGAGTGAAAATGGTGAAAACACGGGAACTATCGGTGATTGAAAGAACAGCCTTAACTAAAGACAGAGTGGATGGCAAATTATCCTACAGACAGTTAGGAGAAAAGTATGAAATAAGTGCAATGGGAGCTCAGAAAATAGTGAAAAGATATGAAACCAATGGACACGTTGTAAGCACCCAAAGGACAGGTCGAAAACCAAAGTTCACAGAAAGGGAGCGCAAGACGATTATGAGAATCATAAACAAAAATCCATTTACATCAAGAAGGGAAATTCAAGAAACATTTCAAGATCAATTCAAAAAGACAATATCACGGAGACAAATTTCAAGGGTGTTAAACAAGGTGGGATATAAAGAAAGAATTACACGTAAGAAACCTTATATCTCTTCCAAAAATAAACAAAGGAGTTCAAAATTTGCAATTCAACATGCTGATAAGCCACTCAAATTCTGGGAAAATGTGATGTGCAGCGATGAAAGCAAGTTTGAACTATTAAAACAACAGAAGAAAATAGTGTTTAGAAAAGATGGAACAGCGTTTAATGTCAAGAATTTGCAGCCAACAATCAAACACCCATCATCAGTTATGGTTTGGGGTTGTTTTGCCAACAATGCAACGAGAAATTTGGTATTCATTGATGGCCTTATGAACTCCCACAAGTATAAGGAGATTTTGGAATCAAATTTAACTCTATCCAAGGTGAAGTTGGGATTGAAAAGGGGTTGGTCTTTCCAACAAGACAATGACCCCAAACATAAATCTCGTATTTTAGTTGCTTATTTTGCCTCCAAGAAGATAAAGATGATCGAATGGCCATCTCAGTCACCTGATTTGAACCTCATTGATCATCTTTGGGGTATTTTAGACAACCGTGTGCCATTATCATGTCCACAAGCATCCCTGCATTCAAGACTGCATTGTATGAAGCTTGAAGCAGCATCCTACCAAATGTTATGACTAACTTGGTCCATAGCATGCCCCAACGGCTCCGCGAAATCATTCGGGCCAAGGGAGGCTCTACCAAGTACTAGATTTTTACTTTTTTGATGTTTTATTTATTTGTAAACATAATTTTGCCCTCATATTCTGGAGGGGGTTCAAATCTTGTTTAAATACATAAAACGAAGTTGCGTTACATGTCCGTAAGTTTCAAGAAATAAAAACATATGATTTGTACTTATTCCATTAAATTTGAAAAATTCTACTGTTATAGTTTTTTGTTAAACGGGTGAGAAGGGTCAATATTCCAGTGTAAACATACTTTCGCCCCCCACTGTATATTCTATGGAGGATCTTGACAATATGCAAGGAAATACTAAAAATAAAAAATATAATAAAATAAAAAAGGGGAAAAATTAAGGATAAATTTTAGGGGTAATAGAGTAATAGAATTAGGCAATAATCAATTTAAGAAACAGGTATCTGAACTGAGGATCCTCTATATGAATGCAAGAAGTGTAATGAACAAAATGGAACAAATAGAAAATTTAATAAGACCAATGCGTCATCCTGAGATTATTTGTATTACTGAAACGTGGAAAATAGAAAATTCAGGAACATATATAGAGGGATATAATGGATACTTGGCCTGCAAAAGGGTTGCTGGTA
>QLNU02015360.1:100018234-100076460 GCA_006491805.2 Dysdera silvatica
AATGCATATTAAACATTATGTAATCTTAGAGTACAACTAAATATTACTCACTTGAAATACAAATAGTAACATTAAGTCTTTTTGGTGCCAATATTGGTTAAGAAGCGTGACAAAACAAAAGAAGTGCGACTGATATCGCCGAGTTTCTTGTGTAAGTGATTCTACTCAATTCCCTCACCCACCCGCGGGTCTCTAGAATATCCAAAAGGGGGCTTGGCGTTGTGACTAATTCAACAACACGTTAATTTTTGTTATTCCGCGCCATGTGCACTGGGAAAGGAAGCTGTGATTCCAAGAAAAACATTTACGAGAAAAAATTTATATGTAGCTGAGATGTACAATCCAGAACTAACTTGACACCTCGTCGATACTTAGCTAGCCCCGAAATTTTAACACCATGGTGTGACAGGAGTCAAACCACAACGTGTGTGTGTGCAAAACTAGAGGAAACATCCTCCCCCCCACGCACAAACTTTCTTTTTGAAAATTTTATTTGTTTTTTCTGTTCTCGCCTGTAACATCGAAGATAACCACCGGCGACACCAGGATAAGCGATACTCCATTTAGTTCCATTTGTTTGTTGCTGAGTTTATTTCGATTCTCGTATAGCGCATTAAGCACCTAAAAAGTGTGTCGTGATGCCGCTCCACAAATACTGCCGCCCTAGGCGGCCGCCTAGTTCGCCTAATGGTCGCGCCGGGCCTGTGTGTGTAATTGGCATATACCCACAAAATTAATTTTACATAAGTCTCACTCCTATTTCTTTTCCTCTTGGGCTAGTAACTGGTAAAAATTTCGAAGAATTTATATATTAACACGTGCCACAAGAAGGGTCAAAATTCAAATATATTAATTCCTAAATTTTCATAACAACGCTTTTAATAATTTTGTTTTAAATTTAAAACAAATATGTAGGAGTATGCATAACTAAAATAAGGCTTATAACTACTTAACTCCAAAAAAGGAGTTTTTATTTACATTAAATTATAATAAAAGATTTAATAATTTTTAACAATGAATGCTTTGAGGATGATGGAAAATGGCTCCGGTAGTCTTTTACGACTTGCATTAGGCATTGTTTTTGCTCCTCATCGTGGGTTATAAGATTGCTGTATTCTTCCATAAGCACAATACTTCTTTCTGTAATATCACTGACAACTGTAAAGTTTATGACTGCTGTAAGGCCATGTTGATTTTCATGAAGAGAATTTTAGATCACAGGATCATGAGCAATAAAATCGGACGATATTTTAAAAAGTGAGTGTGTTTTTTGACACAATGTAATTCTTTGTGTGTAAATTCGGTTATTTTCTCAAAATGAAAATTTAAACGCTTGGAGTTAGAATTATTTCTTTTCTTTAAATGCTTTGGCAATCTTTACCTGTTGCTCGAAAATAATTGTGTTATCAATAATGCGAAAGACACTATTTCTTCGGTAAGATAACACAAATGACCATAAAATTTTGTTTACGTTGCTTAGGAAATCTTTTCATTTATTTTACTGTAAAAATAAACGTTCTTTAGAAATATCAAATCTTGGGATGATGCTTTGTAGGCTAAAGGAGTACTGTGCCAAATTTTTTATGTTTATCTTTACAATAAATGCATAAATATTTCTCAATCCTTGCACTTCCTACTGAGTCAAACGAAATTCATTTGAAAAAAAAAAATTTTTCAAGCAATACATAACTTTCACCACCCGTTCTGGTATGATGAAAAACACCAGGTAATCGAAATTATTTTCGCTTTGTGTCCGCCTAAAAGTATTATAACTAACTGCACAAGCTCTTTATATTTGTTTCTTGTCTGTTGAATAACAACTTGTTCTTTGGCAAAATGTGGTGTAATCTCTATGTCTTTACCGATACTGTTTATAACAAATTGATCAGAATTTCAACAGTATATTTAGAAACGTCTAGATTGGCCCAGACTTGTTGAAAACGTTTAAATAATCCTGTTTCGGGTCCAGAAGACGTAGCAATGCATTTTTTTTTATCAATGCTAATAAAACTTCAATCCTTTCTTTCTGCATCTGAGAAATTGTTCGTCTCCTTCTATTTTAATAATTTCCAAGGCATTAGCGTGAGCAATACCGAATAGGTCCTCATGTTTTTCTTTAAAGTTATATTCTTTTTCGCTCCTGTGTATCGTTCTTTCTTTCACAATGCTTTTTTTAAGAATTATCCTTTCCTTATGCAGGGCTTACAGTTTAGCAATGCAGTGCCAAGGTTTTGTACATGGTATTCCTGCTTTTTGCCAAAACTATTAGTTTTAGAAACTACCAAAACAAGCACTTTCACGGAGACTTGCTTTTACACATCTCATATTATAACACTTAAGGTACTTGTTTATTTGAAGGTAATTTACTACCTAATATTTCATTTCTCTTCCAATGAAATACGGGGTGCCCAGATATTCCAGGAACGGTGGTATATCTCGAGAAATACACTTCGGATCGAAAAATAAAAAATACGTGTTCAATATTTTTAAAAAAGCTATCCAATGACGCCAAAATTGACTCTCACACCTCAGGGGTGGGGGAGGGCAATTTTGAAATCTTAAATATGGAACCCCCATTTTTTATTGCAGATTTGGATTCTCCAGAAAAATTATATAACTCTGACCCACGATTTTTAATTTTTACTCCCACAAACGGCGCTATAGTCGATAAAAATGGAAGATGGGTAGAAACGTTTGAAAACGGGAATATCTCGAGAAATATAATTCAGGTCGAAAAATAAAAAAATACGTGTTCAGTATTTTTAAAAAACTATACAATGATGCTAAAATTTGGGATGATGGGGAGTAACTTCGAAATCTTAAATGGGTACGCCCATTTTTTATTGCAGATCAAGTTTTTAGGGAAATAATATGTAGTTTTCATCCTAAACATAAGAGGCGCAAACAGGGAGTCCGCTACACCTCCCAAATATCTTGACATACATCCCTAAAACTCAAAGTTCATATACCCGCTAAATATTCAAATTACAAGAAAAAAAGCGAAAAGTATTACGTGAATTCTTTTTCTATACTTTTTCTGCATATGTAAATTGTAATACTTTACTAAATTGTAATTTTATATGAAGCATTTTTAAAAAGATAAATACGAATAAGGATACCAAGAGGGAGATAGGTACCATATGAAGTAAAACCTGCTATCTCAAAAATCATCAACTATTCATGAGTGAATTATATGTCCAAGAAGAAATGCTTGAATTTTGTTTTCCTTCGAATAAAAAAATGAACTTTCTTCGTGTAAATATGGACGAATTATTTCATAACTACCGAATATTTTATTTCGTTTCTTTTCTGGTAAGTACATTTTATAAAAAAAATTAAAACCTTTAAGGCAAGTTTAACACCCCTCCCTTAGCAAATATCCTGACAAATACTCTGGGCACAAAACACAACTCAGGGAAGCTGATTTAGTGCAGAGACGATTGGGGCATAGCATCTTGTGCCTCTCATGCACTGATTGTAAATACTTGTGCATCATGGACGGTTTTCGAAGAGGAGCTGTGGGTGGTTTGCAACCCTAGATTCCATATATATCTAATATTGTTCTTCTTAAAGGGTACTACACCCCTTAAAAATTTTCCCACGAATTCTGATTCACCCTGTATATATATAACCCCCTCAGCTCTCTTCCCTAAAAATGCATGAATTGTATTTAAAATTTCTTTCTGTTTCTGAAAAAAATTAATCATATTTGGCGATCCAATCATATGCTTTGTTTAAAATCACACGATCTTACTGATTATCCACCTTAATCTAAATCCGTCATAAAGTTCTAATAATTTTTTTTTTATATTTTATATGTGCAACGTGTACAATTTAGCTGTACAGTATACAGATTTTGGTTGAATTATAAGATTAATCATATAAATAATAAAAATTATTATTATTTATTATTAATCTTATAATTCAGCCAAAATCCGTATATTGTACAGCCAAACTGTATACCTTGCACATATAGAATATCAAAAAAATTTAAAAAAAAATCTCCTACAATCATTTCATTTAAAATGCTCTGCCATAGTATTAATGAACATATTTTTAGTTTGCTCTACTTTGCTCTCCTTAAATGATTAATAAAATTATGGAAAAAAATTAACATTAGTTTATATTTTATTCTTATCCTTTTTGGCATTATTATGTAGAATGTTAAAGAATTAAAGTTAGTACGAGAAGATCACAAACCCATAAAATCAAAATGAAAAGTTTCAATGTTTATTACCACAGCCGCCCACAAAATGATTGGATGCCCATATGCACACGGCAGATCAACATGAATAAAGACTGGAAAACTACAGGTCATTGAAAAAACCTACATGATTTCATAAACTAAACGTTTTTTATAGTCTGACTTTATACAGTAGGTAAATGTGATGTACCTAGATAGAAACATAATTGTGGAGAAAAAGCAAAAAATAAGCAATATGATTTTATTTTTATACAAACTTCCATAACCTGAGACAATTAGAGCGCAGAAGACAATTATCAAATATTACAAAAAAATATATACCCATGAGTTAAAATAAGCAAAAACATCTAAGTGAAAATTAAAGCTGAGTAATATTATCTGATAAGAGAAAATTAAAACATAATATTATAAGGTTTAAGAACATACAGTGAAATAAATGTTAACTATGAAATACTAACCAAATGCGAAATATTAAAAAAGAAAAAGAAAATGCATAAATCTATTATAAAAAAATAACATACCATGCAATGCTTTTGTAGAATATAACAAAACAGAACTACTTTAAATTCAATGAAATTACCTATCTCGAGATCTAATAACATTTTGATTTCTGATATTTTCATAACTAATTTAGACAATGCACATAGCACAACATATAATAAAACAAATTATAGCACATACAAAAAGAACTAGGTCACGAGAAAATGAGAAACATTTTCAACATTTGAGCCACTGTTTCCTCAAACTTTCACTTAGATATGTAAAATGCTATATTGTATATGATTTTTTTGTGTGTATATATGCACATAGAAGATGTTTTCAGAAGTCAGTCATACCTAAACATTGTTTTACTGAACTTGCTACTTTTAAGGAAAGAAAAAACTGAATTCTTTACATAAAATATATTGCAAATATGTATATTGCTTATTTGTATCTTATGGCAAAAAATGGCAATGTATAGCATTAAAAAATTATTCACCATTGAAGTATAAAAGAAGTTCCAACTTTAAAGCAAACAATTTATCTATAAAAAAAGTTCATCATGAAAGTAAAAACAAACATTTGATTCATCAGCTGAAATCAAATAAAAATATCCTTCAAAATCATGAAAAAAGTTTCTTGTATTTTGAATATTGCCTTGCTTGATTTTGAAAAAACAACACTGCCAATTATGAAAAAAATGGCATACTGATAGAACTTCATATTTCATTCTTTCACAAAATTCTAATTAAAAAAAGTACAATAATATATGTAGAATATTTATTAAAAAAACTTTCCTTCGAAACTTATATATATATATGATATTTAAACAGTGAATGCCTAAAATAGTGGGATGCTATAAAAAACAATTAGACTTTGCTATTTCATACAGAAATTTCATTTTTACCTTTATAAACAGAAATACAGATTTCAACTGACACTTTTATAAGTGATAATTAATTTACATGTAATCATCTAAGTAAAATGCCACATTTTATACCTATTCAGAAAAAGATTAATGCAAATGAAGAACACACAGCTGGTAACAAAAAACTAAGGAACAATAGTTAACCCTTCAAGGACCATAAGAATTCTGGATGTTCGATTTTGAAAACAAAGAAGAAGAAAAAGTTACTGTTTGCAATCACATTGATTTAAAGTAATTGAAAAATTAATTTCCTAAAAATCATAATTCATTATACCAATTTTCCAGAAAAGCATGGGTCCTGTGTCTTATTATTGCAATTACGAGGGGAAAAGGTCACTTAAAGTTTAGGATTATTTCATATCAAATCATAGTTTTTGTATATTTCTTCAAGTGATGTTAGTCACCAAATATAGTGCCCCAATGAACACAACTAACAATTTTACTACTATCTGTAAGTTTGACCAGAAAGTTAAAGGGTCAAATGGTGGACATTGATGAGAAAAACTCAATGGAAGGAGGTTCAACAAATTGCAAAGCAAACCATACTCATCAGATGAAAACAGTAATTGCGTGCCTCGAAAAGAAAACTTAGGAACCTGATAGAGAAAGATTTCCTACTTGTCAGCTGCAGAAATCCAATTGCTAATGGAGACCGGATTTGTCAATCCCTATATATGTGTGTGTATATATTATGTGTATATGTATGTTGTTTGTCATAGACTAGTCACTGCTTCAGTCAATGCAGCAGAACTATACAGAAAAATCAAACATCAAGAATCACAGCATAAAATTTCATGTTTGTATGTAAGAAAAAAATATTTATATATATTTATAAATTATATATCATATATGGATATTTTGAGTAATCATGTTTGTGTATTTTGGCTATTAAACCTATTCACATCAGTTATAAATATATAATTAAGGGTTAGATATGATTGGGCATTGCCCGTTTCTCACTAGCCAATTAAACGTCAGTGTTTTGAGTGTTGGACTTTTGGGGACATAAAATTAACAACATAATTTTAAAAACGTGTGTTTTGGCAAAAGTGAAAATTTGCTTTGAATATATATTTAATAAGACACAAAAAACAACGTTTTAGAAGCGTATTTATGTCAAGATTGAGTTCGAGCTACGCGTTTCGGGCGATAGATGTTCGCCCTTCTTCGGGAGTGAACACGTGGAATATCGTCAACAAACGAGGTTGATTCGCGGATGTAACCAGAGTTGAGTTATTAAGTGAAATGTTGACTACCAAAAGTAGGAAATGATGTAATACGTGTTTTTGTGGTGCGGCCACTCCTCCCAGAAATTACCAAATCGTGGAAAAATTGGCTGTCTGTTAGTAGAGGTGGCAATTATGGCGGGACTATGGACTAATATCAGAAGGAGTTAGGTGGAGTACATTTCGCCAAGCTGAGCTGAAGGAAGGAGTTGAGCTGTGGTCATTCACAATGGAATCACGAAACATGTTAATGAAGAAAGCTTCGGCGAAGTCCAGTTCAAGTGGTGAATGAGGTTGGTGGATGATACGAGCGTCAAAAAAGTTAAAGCGATGGTTGTGTTCGTGGCTGTGAACAGCAATGGATGATTTGTGCACCTCACCTTTCTCAACGTATCGGCGATGTTCTTTCAACCGATGCATGAGGGCACGTTTTGTCCGTCCGATGTAGGAAAGTCCGAACTGGCAAAAAATTTGATACACGCCCCAGCGTTGGAGTGTGGAAATGTTATCTTTGAGTCTAGAGGGCAAAATCTTGTTAATAGGCGAGAAGGTAACTTTGAATTTGGCTTGCCGAAGGACTTTGGCAATGGCGGAGCTAAGTTTGGGCACGTAAGGGAGTGTTACGAAGCCAATGTAATTATTTGAAGATATTCGACTAAGAGATGTACTGTAAGAACGTTTTGAGAATTTGAAAACGGCAGCATCGATAATGCTGGGACAGTACCCACGGATGCGAGCGATGGTCTTAAGCAAAGAAATTTCATCAGATAAGGAGTCCGTTGACGAACAGAACTGTAGAGCCCGGAAGACATAGGTGTAGAAGGCGGACATGTTTTGTTGATACGGATGGAAAGAAAGATTATGTGGAGGGAGAGCAACGCTGAAAGGCTTGCGGTACACCGAAGTATCGAAATAGTTATGATGTTTATTAATCTGTATATCCAAAAAGTGAAGGGAATCATCTTCTTCAATTGCGAGGGAGAAATTAAGCGCAGGATCCAAAGTATTGATGGTGGGAAGGAGTGTTGAGATTTGATCTGGAGGACTGTCCCACATAATAAAAATGTCATCCATGTAGCGATCCCAGAGTTTAAACTTGATAGAGTTGAGGAGATTGGATTCAAAGAAATGCATATATATGTCACAAAGGATTGATGAAAGTGGGTTACTCATAGCTAAGCCACTGGTTTGTTGGTAATGTTGTCCGTTGAAGACAAATGCACTAGAGTTGACACAGATTGAGGTGAGATTGATAATTTCAGCAATTTCTGGTTGCGAAAAGTGGAATTCGGAAAGACGAAGTTTAAGGCAATCAAGTGCACCAGGCACCTGCTCCATCGCCACGTTAGATGTGAACTCCATGTTCACCAACATACCAGTCGAAGGTGCACTTGAATGCTTCGTCGTCTTTCTGAATTCCACTTTACACAACCAGAAATTGCTGAAATTATCAATCTCACCTCAAGAACATCGCTGATACGTTGAGAAAGGTGAGGTGCACAAATCATCCATTACTGTTCACAGCACGAACACAACCATCGCTTTAACTTTTTGACGCTCGTATCATCCACCAACCTCATTCACCACTTGAACTGGACTTCGCCGAAGCTTTCTTCATTAACATGTTTGTGATTCCATTGTGAATGACCACAGCTCAACTCCTTCCTTCAGCTCAGCTTGGCGAAATGTACTCCACCTAACTCCTTCTGATATTAATCCATAGTCCCACCATAATTGCCACCTCTACCAACAGACAGCCAACTTTTCCACAATTTGGTAATTTCTGGGAAGAGTGGCCGCACTACAAAAACCACGTAGTACTTGACTTCCTATTTTTGGAAGTCAACATTTCACTTAATAACTCAACTCTAGTTACATATTCGAATCAACCTCGTTTGTTGACGATATTCCACGTGTTCACTCCTGAAGAAGGGTGGACTGTTATCGCCCGAAACGCATAGATTGAATTCAATCTTGCCATAAATACGTTTTTAAAACGTTGTTTTTTGTCTCTTATTTATATTGCGTATTGTTTCGTCGAATATTTCCACGTATATATTTAATGTCAAAGAACGATTTTTATTGTCTTGCACAAAAATAAATAAATAATAATAACAAAAATAAAATAAAAAATAATAATTATTATTATTTAGTTCATCATTTGGAAATTGCGTGCGCTGCTTCTCAGGTACTCAACAGCACTCATATTTTCAATCTAAATACAGTATCATGCATTCACTTATCTGTATCTGATGAGGGAACCTCCCCAACATGACCGACAGGGATTGGAACTAAAGTAGGCGAGAAAGGTCTTGAAAAGTTATTAGACCCATATTTAAGCTTTTTTCAGACCGACCGTATATTTCGGAGATATGGTTCACCAAAATCCGAAAACAGCCATATTACAGACCTTGATATCTCATGATTCCGTGGATGGATTTTAATGATCTGCGGCTTTTAAAACAGGTTATCGAAAATTACTTGATACGTGTTTCAGCAATTTTCCAGTAAAACTCAAAATTTTGAAATATTAACCTTCAAATCTTTCGACAAAACGGAAAAATAATCAACCCCTGTTTGGTGGTTTTTCAGCAAAAGCTCGCTTTGAAAATGCACTCTTCAACGCAGTTCGAAATCCAGATAGGTTCGCTTGCTAGATATGTATTAACGTACAGAGCAGTTTTGCTGCCTGTAAATAAGAAATGAATTTAAAAGTTTAAAATAGTTATAAAGCATGTTATAATATTTTTTACTAATACATTTAAAACAAATCACGTAGGCTTTTCTGGCCGTTTAAGCGAGCATAATAATTGTTATTTTCCCCTCCGATAAATGAATTCAAAACAAGTTTAAAGAGAAAAATTGTTTGAAAATATAGCAAAACGAGTTGAGACGTATTTGAGCAATTATTATATTATGTACAGAAAAAAAATGATTTTGTTCGTTAGATTTCGTTCCGTCAATCGTACTGCGAGTATTTTAAGGGGTCACCTTCCTAAATATTATTAATATTGATTTTAAAATATGAAAGAAATTAATCATGCGTTCATCAATTTCAAAAATCAAATTAGATTTAAACCAATTATGATTTTTTATTGATTTGATGATTTTATTATTTGATAGTTAATAGGGCTTTGAAAGGACATGCATTTAAAATTTTTGTCATTTTCAGTAATTTGAAATTATGAATAGCACTATTAATCCCTTCAATGTTCATCACTATTTTGAACACATTGTAAACTACGCGTATTCAATTTTTGAAAGTAATGCAAATGAAATTATTCAAGAAGAAAAATGTTTAGCTTTCGTGCTTTTTAAAAAACTTGCAATTTTAATTTCCTCTCTCAATTTTATTGAGGATGAGGAAATAGTTTAAGCAAAATGTGGTATTGAGGACCCTACGCATGTTCGGTGATTAATGTAAGTGAAAACCAAAGACTTGGATTGCAAGTCAGAATAATGTTTAGTACGAACACTCGCTTCAATTATCGATCGCAATGGGCGAGTGTATCTCTGAAAAAAAAGAAAAAGAAAAACACTTCACAAGACGTACAAAAACCAACCCCTTCTTCATGCGGCGTGTATTGTTTGAAATTACCGAGCTCAAAGTTATTAAATGGGTAGATAATAAATAATAAATTCACAATAAGTAAAATATCCCATTTTCGAACTACTAAAGCTTAATATCTTCAACGTGTGGTTTTGATGAAAAAACAAACACAGGGTTGATTATCTTTCATTTTGCCAAAAGATTTGAAAGTTAATATTTTAAAATTTTGGGTTTCACTGGAAAATTGCTGAAACACATACCAAGTGATTTTTGATAACCTGTCTCATTATCGGCTTTGCTTGTTTTTCCAAAGGCATACAAGAATTCATTATGTACAAATTTTTCTTTTTCATGTTCAGATAATAATTTCTCAGCCATAAATAAAACACACCGCTACAAACTCAAGAGCCACCAAGACAGTTTACAAGAAACTGTGCACATAAGTTGAATAAATTTAGCATCAGAATATCCAAAACATTGGCTTACGCCAAAATGGGTTAGGCACCCAATGGGCCACACCATAACGAGTTTGGCAGCTACCTAATTGACTACACTCAATCGTCCTATTCCATATAATTAATCCAATAAAAAGCTCCTTTGTGTTTTATGGTACAAGGAGAGCAGAGGTCAAGCTGCACAGGGATATGCAGTTGTCTGAGGAATTGAAATCTTTTAAAACTAAAGAAACTAACCCCTCTAACTACATACAGTGAGCAGTTACTTGGTAAGTTTTTTTGTTTTGTTTTTTTCAGGTGGGGGGGACAATTAGGAGTCAAACAAAGATTAGTGGCATGCTGGGCAAATATGTTACCACTGTAGGGCCGTCCAATATCAAGTATAAAACTTCTCAGATAAAATGTAATTTAATTATGAGACCAGTGTCCTATTGTCATTAAAGGGTTAAGGATATAGAATTAACCTTCAAACTAAAATTACTGCATGTGCTAAAACTGAAGCTATTCACTGAAGATTTTTGCAATTGTTAAATTATACAATCTTGTAACATAAAAATATTAAACATAATTTTCTAAAATCTTACCTTATAATAGAATTAAATGACTGTTGGAATGATTTGACTACGATATGTCAAGGGCTCATAAAACATGAATGCTAACACTACCAGAAAAGTAGCTTCAAGCTTGTATAACTTATATAAGATAAGGAGAGGAAATTCATAAAACTCATGTCCTGCATAAGATAAGGCAAGGATAATAAAATGAAAAGCAATAAAATCCATGCATAGTAGTAAATGAAAGTTCCAACTGGTCACAACACATTCTGCTTCTGATGTGATTCTTGGTACACAACATGACACATAAAATGAATACAGTACATTGCATTAGTCGACTTTATGATTCATGAGACCTGCATACGGGAGAAGAAAGAAGAAATGGTCTGCGCTTGTTTCCCTGATATATTAAGGCTGTAGTGATGTGCAGAATAATTATACAACTTTCTTCTCCACTTAGCTATAAAGGTTTCTTCATACAATAACAAAATCAAATATCTATTTATATATAACGAACATTTTTTCCACATGATTTCGCTATGAAGCCTAGCATTCCATAGTAACTCATTTTCAACCTGTTGCATTAGAAATGATGAGGTCCACTGAATAAGAGTTCTTTGATTTAGAATAACATTATATTCATCAATGTAATCTTGCATTATGTTCACACAAAGACTGTTAATGATAGTAATAAATCTTTATGGATGTGGCCGGACTACAGTGAATCATTCCCACCTTTTTCTGTATGGTTTTGAAACAAAATTCATGTGATATAAGCTAATTTTTTTATTTTTTTTTACAAATCTATTATAAAAATTCTCAGTAGTCAGTTGAATAAGAAAGGCATTCGTTCCTTAGGATATCAGTTTTTACTAAATCACATGACTGGATGGCTGATAATAAAATACTGTCCAGACAGACTACAACGATTGAATTTTAACAACCATCAGTCGATTGTTACAGCTGTCTTGGTAGAAAGTCCTGACTTACACTGTTGGTGGGATGCAATTTCATGGCACAGCAAAAAAGAAAGAAAAAAAGAGAGCTAATGAACTTCTGAACTTTCAGGTTTGGGAGCCAAATGATTTGGGGTATCTTGAAGCGTTGAGTGAGGTTGTGGATGAGGCGTAGAGATGGCTGGTGAAGTTGATAAGGGTTCTAAGGTGGTGGAATGAGGAACCCCCATAGGATTGTAGTTATATCCACTGGCTCCATTTACACCTTCGCCATATCCACTACTAACAAAGTACTCTTTGTTTACACAGTTACGAAGGGAGTCAGGTATGCGGCCTACAATGGCTCGCCTTATTTCACTTGCAGCCATTTCACGCAATTCTGTAGAACTGGCATCACTATACCATGCTGCATGAGGAGTACAAATGAGGTTTGGTGCATCTTTTAATGGACCTACAAAAATAAATAAATATATATATACACACACACGCAAAACAACTTTTGTAAGAAAATTTTCATCTTACATTGTTTGTAAACTACAATGCAAAATTAGCTATTATGAGACAATGTTAAACATAATGACAGAAGAAAATCAGGACAGGACACAGGCGTGGTTTCAGGATTTTTTTATGTGTGGGCCTTAATTGGGGTAACTGGGGTTCTTCCCAGTGGCGTGCCAAAAGGGAGGAGATGTCCACAGTGGGTGCCACGGAAGAGGTGGGGGGCGGCATTTTCGTACATTAGCTTTAACAAATATAAAATAAAACTTCCATTAACGGATACCTTTTTAGAACGAAAACCTCCGAATAACGAACCTATCTCTGGGACAATGTGGAATGACTCCCATAAAAAACGTATGTTATTTTAACATGCATAATAGTTTTCGGTATTTATTTTACATAAACAAATACTTAAATACATATTTGAATTACACCATATATCTCATGGTTATACTCCGAAGTCTACTATACAATACCTAATAAAAAAAATAACACGCTTCAGAATCAACTTGTGTTTTAATATTTTAGCAAAGCTGATTTGGGCTCTGAAATGATGAAAAAAATGAATATTTATAATTAATACTTTCTCATATTTCTTCGCAATTTTATCTCTATTTCTGTTTTTTCTTCAATCTCTACTATCCTCTTATATCTCTGCTCTCCACTATCCTATTATCTTTCTATTCCCTACTATTTATTATCCTCTTTATCTCTATTTTCGCTATTTCTTTCAACATATTTCTTCATTTAATGAATATTTACAATGAAGCTGAAGTCGCCGTCCTTTTTGAGATGCAAATTTATAAATTACTGTATCAGAATTAATCATGAGGGCATTACTGAGTTCACATTCTATGGATATAATGGCTAAGTTATGCAGGCGTTTTCCAGTCATGCTTGCTCATAGGTATGTTTTAATATGTGTCATGGTGGAAAAATTCCGTTCAGCCGAGGCTGAAATAAAGAAATATTTCATATAGCCCTTATATTGATTTACACAGGTTTAACTGCATTCTGAATACATTAACCTAAGCATTTGCACGATCCATGTGAATGTTTATGTTCATGTCTGTATCTTTGTAGCTCATTTCTTCATTATAGAAAAAAATAAGTTTTAAAAAATGGATTTATGGCAATAAAATAGAACATTTAACAATAAATGTGTATTTTACATACAAAAGGTTAAACACTGGTAAAATAGCAATGAAAAAGATCACTCAAGCTTTCGGACGCATCAGCAGCAGTCCTTCATCAGGAGTAATGATTACTCCTGATGAAGGACTACTGCTGCTGACACATCCAAAAGCTTGGGCGATCTTTTTCATTTGCTATTTAAATCACTATTTAACCTTTTGTATGTAAAGGACGATGCCAGATGTCTATGGGATTTTGCCTACGGCGTTCCACAACAAATCAGACGCCATTCGACGCGTCTCACTGAGTAGATAAAATGTGTCAATGCAATGGGCGCAAAGCTGTCAGATCATGAAGTAACGAGTTATAGGTCATAGAAGGTCATCTTGTGAAGAGGATCTCCAATGTTATTAGGATTTTGTCTATCAGTGTTCTACAACAAATCAGATGCCATTCGGCGGGTCTCACTGAGTAGATAAAAAATGTCAATGGGCGCAAAGCTGTCAGATCATGCAGTCACTAGTTAGAGGTCATAGAAGGTTATCCTACAAGAAGGATCTCCAACGTTATTGGGATTGTCTATTGGCATTCGACCAACACCGATAATTTTCTATGATCTCTAACTCGTAACTGCATGATTTGACAGCTTTGCACCAATTGGCATTTTTTATCTACTCAGTGAGACACGTTGAATGGCATCTGATTTGTTGTGAAACGCTGATAGACAAAATCCTAATAACATTGAAGATCCTTGTCACAGGATGACCTTCTATGACCTATAACTCGTGACTGCATGATCTGACAGCTTTGCGCCCATTGACATATTTTATTTACTCTGTGGGACGTGTCGAATGGCATTTGATTTGTTGTGGAACGCCCATGGGCCATTTTTGGCATTCCCCGTTCTTCCTTGATACCTTGTTTCTTATTTCTAAAATAAAAGTATATATCATACAATTTGGATAATCATGGTAAGCGGAAAAAATGGGTTGGATAAAATAGACAATGGCAAAATAGTTATGGAAACAGAAGTATGGTAATGGTCTTTAATTTCCTAATTGAGGAAATGCATGATTATTAAATGAAATTTCTTAATAGCTATAGAAATTAGTTGGTACATCAAAGGAAATCATCCTTATCAAACCCTCTCGATTTGCATATTGCTATCATGAAAATATAACTACACAAATCAGTAAGATTTGATACAGAAATGTACATGGAATTTAGTAGACGTGGCTTCAATAGCAGCCAAAATAAATAATAAAGGGCTGCGGCACCCCTCGATATGCCCCTGATAGGTTGTCATGTTAAAGGCACTCATGTATACTCTGTGCAATTTGGTAAATGTGGCTTTAGTAGCATCCGAGATAAAGGCACCCCTCGATATGTCCCTGATGATAATCGTTTTAAGAGGGTTGCAGCTGTGAACATTGCAGTTATTTCAATTGTAATTAAAATTATGAAATTTGTGGAAGCCCCCTTTTTCTATGATCGGCCATTCTTTCCTCGGACATTTTTTTCCATCAGCCCCTTTTTTTTCAGGCCATTTTTTCCATGCCCTTCTTTCCATCAGTCCTTTTTCCCCTAGATTCTTTTCCAGTCTGAGTACCCCTTATTTACTAATAGTACATCGCTTTTTTTTTTTTTGGTAATGAGAAATGGCGGCCAACAGAACAAAATATTTCTTCGTTCTTAACCGAGTACTCAATCCATGCATGTTTTTCATACCAGATACTGTGCAATAATCTATACTTATCACCCATGTGTCGGCGGGAAAAGTCAAGTTTGGCTGTGTTGGCCCTTTATTACAATTTTCGCTTAAATCTAGAATTACTTTTCAACTTACAATGGGAACACACAGTGAGTGCCCCGCCGATTTTGATGCATTTTTTTTTATGAAAGTAGATCCACCAAAATAAGGAAATACATGTCTCGGCATTTGTGCCCATACTGCTTATTTTCGGAGATATGAATTTTTAAAGATTTTGCATACTATATATGAACTTAAAACATAATGCTATCTGTAAGCCAACCAGTAACTTGGGCGGTAAGTTGTTAGTTCTTCACGCCGTGCTTTTGTGTTCGATGCCCGGGGAAATCATTTTTTTTTTTTAATGTATCCTTTTTATGTATTTATTTATATATTTTTATTAGTAAAAATATTTTGCTTACAATCGGATTTTGTTCATAAACTTACTTTAATAAAATTCGTATTTATGTAGTTATATGTTAATTGTATGCTTATTGGCAGTGATAATTTCTACTCAAATTTTAATTGTTGATTATCAAAAAGTTGAAAAGTATAGAAAAAGTTGTGATGTAGCCATTCAGCCTGTTATGTAGTTAAGTAGATCCAGCACACTTTAATAATGTTTTTACAAATGACGACTGTACCTGTTCTTCTACTGTTGAAGTAATTCCATCTCATTGTACCCCACACTGTCAACCTAGTGATGTGTACTTCTTCTGTCAAGTAAAAAATTTCATTAAAAGGTATATATGAGATATATGAAAATTTTGCATATTTTCATAGCATTCTAATGCTGTTATATAAGTTGGTAGCGGATGAATGGGGCTAAGTCTGTATTGTCCAGCCCCCACGTAGGCAGGAGGCGCCTTTGTCTCAGCACCCCTATAAAATGGAATTTGCAAATTGTTATACACTTATTTCCAAAAAAATGTTTATTTCTTTAATATACAAATACCGTATATACGTACGTATACACGCATGCATACAAATGTAGCATTGAAAAAAAATTATCGTTTTCAACTACATGGTCAACCAAAAGTTTGTATAGATTTTAAAAATTCATAAAAAAAGAAGAAAATTCATCGCATTTAAATTGCTGTTTGGCGATAAATATTATCTGGATGTGGTTTTTTTTTAACACAAAAAAAACATTAGTTCAAAGATCACTGGCAGGTGGTGCTTCGACCATTTGAAAACAATGAAATGAATACTGTGCATTCTGCAGAAACTTATTGTTTACACCACAGGTGGATCCAGAGAGGGTTCTTTGAGGGGGAAAATGTAAAATACAATAGGACCTGGTTATAACGAGATCTTATTTAATGAGTTTCAGGATATAGAGAGGAAAACATGAATTTTATTTATTGCATTGAAAGCTTAGTCAATAATTATTATTTAAGTATAATCAATAATTATTATTTAAGTATAATCAATAATTATTATTTAAGTATAATCAATAATTATTATTTAAGTATAATCAATAATTATTATTTAAGTAAAATCAATAATTATTATTTAAGTATAATCAATAATTATTATTTAAGTATAATAATTATTATAATAAGTATATTAATTATTATCTAAGTTCATTAAATTGTGTTGAAAGCTTACAAGAAAATACTTATTTAAACAAGTGAGCAGATAGATGCGTTGAAGACCCATTCACTTATTGACAATCAACTTTCAGCTCCGATTTTCAAGAATATGTTACAGTACACTTTGTTTTTGCAAAGTTAACAAACGAAAGGAACGTTTTTGAAAATATAAATGGTATTTGTTTTCCAGATGATATTAGATGAAAAAATCTAGTTGTTTGAATAATTCATTTATAGAATGCTCATGTTGTAGAATTTTTTTATGTTATTTTTATGATAATTATCATCCAAAACTGTGTACCAGTATACAATTCCAACATCTCCGATAGTGATACACAGAAAATATGTTCACATCAGTCAGTTTTAAAATAAAATTGATTGCATTTTATAAAATAAAATGATGTTTATATGTTATAAAATAAAATATTACATACTAAAAATACATTTTTCAATAGATAAATATATTTTAAAAAAATATTAGGCGTAATAGATGCTAATAGTGAATGACTGCAAAGGCTAATAATGACAAAATAAGACGAATTAACAAAGTTTTCGTTTTTATTTAAAGGAATTGTTAAACGTTTTCAGAAAAAACTTTCAATCCTTAAATAAAACAAAACTGCATTATTGGTATAATTTCATCCCTTCACAGGTTGACAATGAGTACGCAAATTTTATAAAAGTTATATTCACATAAAAACTTACAGCTAACTCCTAAACTTTTTGTACCTTTACAACTCTTCAATTAAATGTTAAAATTCGTGTAAAAATTATAACTGCGAAAAATAGTATCACAGAATTAAATATGTAAATATGAATTTTATTAAAGTAAGTTTATGAGCAAAATTCGATTGTAAGCAAAGTATTTTTACTAATAAAAATACATAAGCAAACATGTAAAAAGGATACATAAAAAAAAGTGATTGATTTCTCTGGGCATCGAATACAAAAACACGGCGCGAAGAGCCGACAACTTACCGCCCAAGCTACCGATTGGCCTGCAGAGGGCGTTGTGTTTTAAGCTCATATATATTAGGCGAAATCCTTAAAAATTCATATTCCCAAAAATAAGCCATATTAGCGCAAACGCCGAGACATGTATTTCCTTGTTTTGACTCTACTTTTATCAAAATCGGTGGGACACTCACTGTGGATTGCCCTTGTTAGTCCAGCTTGTATTCACGTTAAGATGAAATCTTATAGCGTTTCAATCTATATAACCCTTTTTAATTATTCCCACACTTTTGAAATATCCTCGTGAAGGAATAAACGTTTTACAAATTACATATTCTAACCCTCATATACAATATATAAATACACACTTACCCTTCATATAAAAATTGTATCTAAAAACAGCTCTATTGCAATTATATTAAAAAAAAACCCACCTATTCGCATGTTGATAAAAGTTCAAATTTTTTACCTTTCGCAAAAAAAAATATTTAGGTGGGCCAAGACCAACCCGGCCC
The DNA here is from genome assembly GCA_006491805.2 of Dysdera silvatica. Classification (NCBI taxonomy): domain Eukaryota; kingdom Metazoa; phylum Arthropoda; class Arachnida; order Araneae; family Dysderidae; genus Dysdera; species Dysdera silvatica. The sequence continues at coordinate 100,037,034 of QLNU02015360.1, forward strand.
ACCCACTAAAACCGCAACTGACAGCACAGTCTTTTAATTTGTAACTTGTCACCACTCACGGCATATCTGTGAGATGTTTTGATATTACATGATTATTTTTCCTATATTTTTTTAATTGAAGGACTAAACAGGGTATTATAAAGAACTAACATTTCTTGAACATAAATTTTTGTAAAACAGATTATTACAGTTATAAATATGCTATACATTTCTTAAACACATTGAGTATCTGAGTACACATCAAGTATCTGAATGAAACTATTTGTATATAGCAAAAAAAAAATCTTGTATTTAAAGTAAATTTAAATAAAATGATTTACATCTTACGGATTGTTTGAAGTGTAAAGTGTGTGAAACTTTTTTTTTCTTACTTATTTAAAATGAAAATAATATTCCAAAAATATATAATTATCAGGGCTAAGATTTTGCACTTTTGTTTTTCATTGCCAAAAAGCTGCTTAAGTATATATAAATGTGTTTCATAAAAAACTAAGCAGATTGAAATACCTTCATCGGAACATTTTTTGCATTTTTCTTCTTCTCTACAGGATAGAGCATTTTTTTGTATTTTGGGTTATTTTAAGGGCATGTTTTGGATATTTTTGGTTCATCTATTTGCAATTTTTGATATTTTCAATAAAAAGAGTATTTTTGCATGAATTTCTCAGAATTTTTTTTTTTTTCAAAAATGTAGATTTGGCGATTTTCTGTGTTTTTTTTTTAAAGAATTCAAAATTCACCTAAAATCAGATCTTTGCAATTTATTATACTTTTATATATTAATTAGGGATCGACTGATGTTAAAATTTGGCCGACGGATGGCAGACCTTTTTTTAACTGCGATCTCTTTAACACAGGATCCTGCCAATCTGCCCTCCCTGAGAAAGCATCCCGCCCACTTCCCTTTGTTTTAATTTGAAATTCTGAGAAATTCCTTCAAATAACCACCCTCCTTTACACCTAAACTTTAGAAAAAAAAAATGTCATTGTCAAATAAAATGAATATGTTCATAAAAATATCATTGTTTTAGTTTATAATAAACCACATAAAATAATCGTTAATATCCCCTCCCTTCCATACTCTGTGATTTTCGATGGCAAGGTTTTTTCTTTAGTGGCTAGCTTAACTTTAAAAGCCAGGTAGGAGGTACCACTCTTTCAAAAACGATAAAGATAAACACTTGTGTGAGAGGTTGCTATATACAAGGTGCCTCACACTCTATATTTGAGCATGAGATGACAATGTTTTATCGTTTATTATTACTCCAAAAGGAATGCTCTAGACCATTGGTCGCCAACCGGTGAACCATAGACTACTGGTGGTCTGCAAGAAAAATTTTGTGGTCCAGAAAAATCTGGACATTATTTGCATTTTTAATGTTTGATTAATAATAAAACAAAAATAATATTCTAAGAAATTCTCATATTCTGAATGACAATTTCCACCTTTATATTGCACTAAATTCACGGAATGTGGTCTGCGGGATTTAAAATTTTGAACTTAGCGGTCTGTGATGTCTGAAACGTTGGCGACTGCTGCTCTAGAAAGGTCCCATGAAAAATTATCATTCCTGCATTTTTGTTTCCTTTGTGAAAGCCATGTTATAAGCCGCATGGTTTAAATTCCAGATTTGCTCATTATGTTGATTCGTGCTGTGGGAAGGATGGCAATAACAAAAAAGGAAACTAAAATGTTCCATAGAGAAATGTTGATGGTCAGGAGAGCAAAATTAAGGACTTTTAGGAACTGAAAATCATTTTCTAAAAAAATAACCACTTTTAAGGGCAGTACAAACTCTTGCACAAAAGGAAACGTCATTGTGACATATGACTGGATTAGTTAGAAGGTGTGTGGCTAATTCAATCTAATAAAACAAAAGAAATTATAGACTGAGGGCGTACTTAACTAAAAGAAGGTAGGTTGGAATAATAAAAGAACAATGTTAGATGCAAAAATAGGAATTTGACGCACAAAAATCTGTTTCAGCGTGGATACAAAAATTCAGTTTGGTGCAAAATGATGCAGTTTAACGGTTTTGGAGCAGTAATTTTAAATTGGCACAGTGCTGCGCAGTTGGTGCCGGAGTGTTATTCCTAATATTTTCCAAAGTTGGAGAAATCAATGACTTTTCAAGTATAATTTTCAATTTCAGAGACTGTTAAAGACCTTGAAAGCAAGAAAAAATTCAAGGACTTTTCAAGCACCCATACGAACCCAGATATATATATATATATATATATATATATATATATATATGTGTGTGTGTGTGTGTGTGTGTACATACAGGGTGACCATAAAGAAAGTTTCCCCTGTATACAAGTCCCTAGTGACTGCAATTTTTAATAAATCTAAATGAAACATGAGATTTAGACATTTCAAGGTATGAACTCACAAATTGTGCAAATAACAAGAATCGAGCTCTTGCAGTTACAGTTACCAAATTTCAAATGGCAACACCCTTTTTTTATCGTACCATGACCAGCACTGTAAAAAGTGAAAAAAAAAGCATTAAAAGTTTACCATTAGCTCTAAAACCGACTGTGCAAAAGCACTGTCCAACAAAACAGTTGTGAACGACAAAAGAGAAAAAAGACAACAAACAGCAGTGATGAGGCACGTAATTTGCATGAATCACGAGTAGCCTTCAAAGAACTCCAATTGGCAACAGCTAGTTCTGATGCGTCATCTCAACCAGCTACTAATAATAGCATTTATGGCTGGAAGTTTACTAAGCATTATGTTTTTTAAGCACAGATGTGAATTAAACCCAGGTTAATCGCATACTAGGGAAACACATTTCCGCTGCACCACCCAGGGCCACAAAAACTTTTAAATGCATCAACTCACTACTTCATGCACACACATAGAAATATGTAATGAATATGATGGGGATGGTTTAATTGAACACGTGCAAAACTGGAGTTATGTAAATTGTGTAAAATATCACTCTTATATAAGTCAGAGATTATTTGTACAGTGCAATCCTAAACTTACTGTATAGTGATGGTCTATTTAACTTATATAACTTTTTTTTAAACAGATCAATGTTTCAAGAATAACATTACAATAGTGATCAAGACAAATACTCAAAAATATTCATAGACCATACATTTTATAACTATATGTAAACAGGCTTGAAAATTTAAAAGATATCAATTAAATAAAATAGACTGCCAAAGCACATAGGAATAAGCAACAAAGAACATTTAATTTTTCACAGAATATTTAAATCCTTTAAAAAATCTCAAGTGTTCTATGAAAAATATATTTATATATTATATAATTTTCTTTATTATAAGAATTTATTTGAATATCATGATTTCAAAATTCTTTTATTTTCATATAAACTATTTCCTAATACATAAATTTTATCAATGCAATTTTTTAAATAACCTAAATATTGTTTCATCCGAAATAAAATATAAACTAGTTTTCTCTTAGATAATTAGAAAACACTCACATATTTTATCCATTTATGTGCACTATGCAGTACATTTTATATTAACTGTGTAACATTTTATATTAATGTGTGTTTTAATCTTCCAGAAAGATGGACTCATTTGTATTTTATGTCACAAGAGCAGCTAAGATCATACTGTGCCAAGTCCTACAGTTTTCTGAAGAATGTGAAGCTCTTTTGTCTGGAGAACAACACACTAGACTTAATCTATCTGTAAGAAAAGGCAGCAAATGCAGGTTATATTCTGGAATCAAACTCTTGATTATTTACATGGTAGGCATAAGACACTTTTAAAAAACCTGCTATGTTTATTTTGATTATTTTTAGTATATATGATCTATATCTCATTCTTTACTTTCAATGAATATTTTAATGATATATATATATATATATATATATATATATATATATTATCCATATGAAGACAAATGTACAGTATAAAATGAACAGCAGATACAGGGATTTAGTATGTTTATAAGTTAAATATGATTAATAGTTACAATATAAAAAATTACCAAAAATTTCACATCAATAAATAATTAAATCTGACCATATATGCAAAAGGTTTTTATAAAAATAAATACAATAAACTAGTTGATTGGTATACCTGCTAATGCATTGTATGGTTCATTCTCATGGACGTCTAAGGCAGCTGCTCTAATGCGGCCGTCTTTCAAAGCAGATGCCAGAGCACTCTCATCAACTAAACCACCACGGGCTGTATTCACCAAAAATGCACCTTAAACGAGACCATTGTGATATTAGACCAATGTGATGTTATTTATATATTAGAGGTATGCCAAATGGTTCACTGAATGAATCAATGAATGGTTTTGCCCATCTCCCATTAATGAGCAAACTTGTTCAGTGATTCGGTTATTAAACCATTTGGCACACCACTAGTATATATAGCCTTCAAAAACAAATTTTAAATTTTACTTCAACTAATAAATCAGTGTTTAATTTTCAATAGCAACGAAGTCTCATGGAATATTTATTAATGTATAATTCTATGCTTCACCGATAACCATTACATACACTTTTTTTGTATCAATCATATAAAACTTATATACTCTTTATACATATACACACATGTATACATACACATACATATTTTATTAACTCACACTGTTTCTATATATAGCTAATCTCTTACAATGTAATTAAATATAATGAAATTTTGATTACAACATAGCTGTCAAGAATTGGTTAGTAATACATGCTTCTCAATGTGTATTTCTTACAGTATATAAAATCTAAAGATTTCAGATTACAAACTATAAATACTACTTATATGCCCAAAAATCATTCTGAAATTTTAATAATATATCTCTAATGATTTATTTTAATGTAGTGATGCTTTTTTTTTATTAAAATCTTATTTCACTATAAAAATTGAGTATGTATATATCAAACTTCCAGTTTACAGGGAGTTACTTCTGCCCATTTTCAGAATAACACAAAATAATATAACTATATTTCCACTAAACATGGTGATACATTCAGAAATATACAACAAAACATTTGTGAGAAATGCATGTTAAAAGCATTAAAACGGTTTAAAGAACATCAGATCACAATGAAATCTTAGAAGACAACAACAGCCTAAGATCCTCATAAAGAAACTTTTAATTCCTAACTCATAGTCAAAACTTTGAAAAAAGGGTGGCATCTATGACTTTTTTTTTAAAAACTACAGTGAATATTCTGATAAAGTACCCTCTCTTTTTGTTAGAACTAGCACTTCTTCAACAGCACTGTAGCTGGGGAATGGCAAGGTGCATGCCAAGGGCACAGATGAGAGAGAGAGAGAGAGTAAAATTGGTTGAAATAACTCACAGGGAAATATATGTCAGTGACTAGGGGATGCAATTTGGAAGGTTCTGGCAGGGGCACAAGATCATCGAGCTACATTCCTGCTCTTCAATACAGTGTAAGAATCAAAACTAAGACACAGAGTGTATGTTACCAAAATTATAATATAATATTTATTTTAAAAAAGATCTTCATTGTTCTTTGATTTACATTGTGATCATTGTTAAAAACAAATACGGATAGTTTAAAATGAAATACAATAAAAGTAGTATAAATTAAACGATTTTAGAGAAGCTGCCAAAATATCTTTTACCTCATCCTTATTTCTTAAGTAAAATATTTAATTTGCAGGGCTACTGTCAAAAATATATCTCAGTACATATACTAAGAAATGTAAGATGATGAAAAATATATGTTTTCTTGAAAGCTACATGCGTGTGAGCCTCAGCAGGCATGTTTTTAGAAAGGAAAAACAATACAACTACATCCCATTAATGAAAAATGGTGAAATTTGGTTGAAAAGGAATATATAATAGTGAAAAGAGAGCATCTTTCCATTCTTACTATTCTCATAATACATACATATCAGCAGTCATAAGACTAAACATATTTCATCAAAGAGTTACGAGCAAGTTAGATTTAATATATCAATTTTTTATCCATTCTTTATGTGTAATATATTATTTGTTATCCATTCTTTGCATAATATATTATTTGTTATCCATTCTTTGTGTGTAATATATTATTTGTTATCCTTACTTTGTTTAGATTGTAAGAACTATTTGTAGCAAATTAAAAAGATTCACAAATACATTTTTATTTAAATTAATTTACAATGTATCATTAATAAATTTCTACAAATGTCTTGTTTTAAGCAGTTTGTTATATATGAGCATGTTCGACAAATTAGTTTTAAAATATGGAAAAACTTCTATAGCATCAATGCTTTGTTTTTATTTTTTTGAAGAAAAGGTGATTCTTCAGAATAAATTATGGGAAAATTTGAAAAATATATGCATATTTTGTAAATGAATTTCAAAACATGCATACGGCAATTCACTGTGTATTATTTGTAATGAATTTTACTGGTTGTTTACAGAAGAAATAAAGTACATAATGTATAAAGTTTTAATACATCTCAGTTTTTAAATAATACTACTAGTAAAATACTTAGTTACTTTTATTCTTGTTTGTTTGTTTGTTCATTCGTTTGATTGGATGATTGACTGCTACAAAATCTTCACCAGTAGGAGATTCTGAAGTTACAATGTCATCATCAAAATTTTTATACAATTCAACAGCAAAGCAATTAGCAAATGGTAAAATGCATTTTTGTTTAAACCATATTGTTAGTATTAATATACATATTGATCCATCACTGCCACATACTTAAATTTATCTGATGAAAAAAGAAGTAAAAAAATTACAAATAGCTTCTAGTATTTTGTCAAAAAAATTTCTATTACTACTAATACTAAAATAGGTACAGGAATATTGTTTGTGCATTCTGTTTGCTTTTTTAAGATCTTAAAGATACAAAGAATCAGTGGCTTTTGATAATTAACACAATATCATTGTTTTCAAACTAGTTTCTTATTACACAAATGTAGAATTTAGCTAGAGAGAAAATAAAATCAGCATAGCATGTAAACATAATATATAGTAGACAAACTATTAAAAAGGACTTCCTATTGGATCACAACAGTAAACTTAAAAAAAATCTTTTTGTGGAAAATGAAAATGCCATCCATGGAAAAGTGGCTTTAAACACATATCTGTAAAACTTTGAAAAAATAAGCTAAACATCTTTTCAATTACAAAAGAATATATATCAAACTTTAAGAACTGAGCAAATGTGGAAGCATTAACATGAAAAATTAAGATGCAAAATGTAAAGCAGTGTTAAAAAAAGGTACAAACAGATATAATGAATCTCTTCAATAGTAAGCATACAAAAAATATTTTTAAAAAATGTATACACATTGATAAAATTATCAAACTCTCTAAAATTAAACATTTTTAACATGAACCAAACTAGCTCCAATGAACTACAGCAGGACCCGCATATAACAAGGACTAACAAAAATGCTTATTATATACGCTCCTTCGATAAATCGATTTTGGAATTTAAAATTCCTGACATTGAAAATTAAGTCTGTATAAGTAACATGTGTGAGCAACATACATAACAATGATATTCAGATTTGAAGTTGCTTAAATTTTAAGGAACGAAGTAATATATTACTGCTTAAACTATAGAAAACCAAGCCACTAAAAAAAAAAACCAACCACAATATAAAAGAAAGTATGTCAGTAATCATTCCCAAAATAAACTTTATTTAGAAGTATTCAAAAACTGGTCTATAGATGTTTGCTTCGGTTTGCTTGAAGTACCTATGTTCATTAAATTGGCATCCTAAAACACATCTAATACATCAAATATATAACGAAACAATACAGAGTTTCACCAGGAGATTCCATAACAAACAGTTATTTCGACACTGGCGTAAGGTTTAAAAGAAGCCTTGACGAAGGGAGCAGTTGGCTTCCGAAACGTCGTGTTTTTAAAGCTTACGCCAGTGTCAAAATAACTGTTTGTTATCAAATATATAATCATTAGGATAATCCATTACCTTAAAAAAACATCTATTGTGAACTCCTTACTACAGAGGTTTTCAAACTGGGTGTTGATAGTTTTGGTCACGGGCATTATGTTTTTGGTCAATATTTTATATAGCATTTGAAAATGTTTATAATATGTAATTTGTACATTGGGGATGTCGACAATTTGTGAGAGATGAAAGGAGCCATGGGTCAAAAAGAAGTTTTAAAACCCCTACCATAATATATCTTCTAAAATGAATGTGAATTCCTGGAAATTCACCATTTTCAAATGCTGGAAAGTTTATTTCATTATGTTTACCTTAATTATAAAAAGACATGCATGATTACTAATTTTTTTTAAAGGATTTTTTACACTTTGTGTAAAAAAACAATATCTATTGGCAGTGTTTTACTAGCATGCTGTGCACAAATGTGTAACAGATGACATGAACAACCAACTACTTTAATGTTAGGCTGCTTCGATTGAATGAAAGCTGCAACTCCTTTGAATTTACCTATCATAATATTGGCATTCTCAGAACAGAAAGCAACACAGTTCTTCTATGAAATTTTAAGTTTTGTGAATTCCAAATCAATCAATTTGAAGATCCCTTCTCCTGTATTGTCTTCTGATTCTAACTGGAGTAGAAGAATTGAAGTAACCCAGGGTTATCCAACATATGTCATGCAAGTCACAATCCAGCCCACCAACAGTGCTAATCTGGCCTGCCGACAACCATTTGGGATAAAAAAAAATTCCAAAACAAAAATTTTAGATTTCTTTCAGAAATAAGGAAAATTTGCGGGAACAGCATGGGTGACCCCTTTCCATATCGCAAGTGAACAAATAAATAACCGGAAGAAACTCTGAAGGGAGGCATTTAGTAAGGCTTTTTTTTTTTAATGAAACTACTGGCTCACTAGCCATGAAAATTTTTAAGTGGCCCACTGCCCTAAAAGGCTGGACAACCCTGTTCTAACCTCACCTGTATCAGAGTAAAAAAAAAGTTACAACTAAAGGGTAAAGTTTATTATCTCCTAAATTATTGCTAAGGAAAACTTGCTGTTCTTAATTTTATCAACAATGTGGCCTTTTGTCCCCTTTACAATAGCTTGCGTAATAGCATCTGTCTTTGTTCTGCCACTTGAATACATTTGTGCAATATCTGAATTTGGAAACATTTTTGAAAAGTTTTCTATCATGGTTAGCTAATGAAAATTATATATTGTGCTTGATTAAAAATCAAGCAAATAAACACTCAAAATTTTATGATGTCCGAGTCATTTTTTGTAATAAAATACGATGCCACACTTTGAAGATTGGACTCAAATTTATTTAGTTTCATATATTTCTTGTAACCCATGTAGCATCTGTAATCATGACTGCGATGCATTACGTTAAAATCTTGTTTACACACAGTGCAAAACACAAATCCTTCTTTCGATAATAATATAAGGCACTGCCATAAGCTTAAATACTCTTTTTTAAACTTCTGGTAATTCTTTCACTTTTTTGCAGGAATTAAATCTTCCACACAACGTTTTAAATATCGATCCATTATGCCTACGTAAGACAAAATACATACAACCGAATTGGAAGTAACTAATTTCAAAACTAAATTCTTTTTCACTTTACAAGAGAGAGAGAGAAAACAGATGGGTAAAATGGAATGAATGTCTAACATCATTTACGTCATACTGTGGAGAACTGACATAATTCTGATATCTGCCACTTCCACTTTTCTTTCTGCACACACTCTCTCGCTCTCAGAATTCATACAGACAAAGCATGTTTTGTTCATATTTGTGTAAGTTAGTGGCGACGTCCAAAAAAAACCCTGGGTAGTTTTTAAAAAAAAATCCACTTAATTATGAATGAATGAATTAATTAATTACAAAAAAATTATCACAAGTATTTGCAAATTCAGTTTGAGCATGTTGACAATACCTCAAACCATATCACTACAATTCCCCATAATACATAAATTTAGGGGGAATCACTGAACTTGATAAAACAGTTGATAAAAGTCAGCTGAATTCTATACGTCCTTCAATCAGATGATACAGATTTATTCTATGCTGTAGAATTATGGCTTCACTTAGCAAAAAGTTTGGAATCAGAACCTTACAAGGAAATTGTGTTGAAAAGAATGAACAAAGCTATTCAACCATTCCATTATTTAGCAAACAAAATGAACCCTAAATATAGAGGGAAGAGACTGTCTACTTCCCAAGAAGATGCAGCAGAAAACTGGTTACTTGAAAAATATCCATATATGTTTATTTGTTATATACAATTACATATATGAAATATTACTCTGCAATATTTTCTGAAGCTGTGAATAGGTTCCCAACTACAAAGTGGTGGAACGTTATGGTAATAAGGACAGAAAAAAGGAAGTCTCTCTAGTAACTTTTGCAAATTCAATTCCAATTTATTATTATGTCCTGCAAGTTCTGCTGCCATAGAGCGAATTATTTCAACTTTTGGTATAGTATAATCAAGGTCCTGTAACTACCTTGGTGCAGACAAAGAAGTAAAGTTGGTCAAGATTTATAAATCTCTGCACAGTGGTATCACTGATATTGATAAATGAATTTCTTATCTTATTTTGTAACACTGTATAGTCATAAAATTTAATATATTATTAATTTCAATGAATCTATATTTTCTTATCAATGTAGTTTTCTATTAATAACACAAAAATAAGCTCAATAATAACTGGTTATTTTTATATATCTATAGTAAACATATAACATTTCAATAAAATAGAGGTATACAGCATTCAGCGCCAGGGTCGTGCCAATTTTGCCCGACTCAAAAAACTCAAGTGGGTTAAAAAAAAATTAATAAAAAAATAAATAAAAATTAAAAGAAAAAAAAAACATTTAAAAATCCACTTCCACAATATTGAGTAAATAGATTTCGAATCACAATATTGAATTTGGTGTGTTCCTATTTTATTGATATGTTATATTGTTACTATAGATACATGTATAAAATTAGCCAATTATTGTGTTGACCTTATTTTTATATTAATGGAAAAATATAGTCATTAAATTTACAAACATTATAGAATCTTACAAGTATAAAACTGTACAAAATAAAATAAAGAATTCATTTATTGATATCTGTGTTATCACTCTGCAAAAATTTATAAATCTTGACATGCCCCCTCCCCCACCCTAAAGCTTTAACTTACAATAATGTACTCCATTTCTTTACCTTGCCAAATATTGCAGTATCTTCAAATAAGGTCTAAATTTGGATGATATTTATTAAGTGGAATCAGTTAATAAACATCATCCAATGACAGCTAAATATATGCATTTATCCCTTCATGTAAATGTTATTACATACTTGAACTCTCACATCACTGAAGATAGTAGTAACACTGAAATAATGCATCCTTTTAGGGTTGAATAAAACACAGGATTTTTTTTCAAAAACCCTACCCAGGTGGGCTTATTTTGGGTTTAACAGGGTATTTTAAGGAATTATTATCATTAAAAACAGTTACTTAGGCTATTTTCAAATCTTTGCACAGATGGAAAATAACATAGCTTATCCTACATACTTTTAGTATCTCAGTCATTTAGAAAATGGTAAGGAAGAATTTGCAACCTCTAAAAATTTTAAAATTCAAACCTAGAGTTGCCATTATGTTCCATACATGGCATCTCATGAGTAACTGAGAGTTATTTACAATTTGTGTTGGGACAGAGGTGGGGAACTTTTTCATGTTGGAAGGACTGATTAGGTTAGCCCAACATAATAAGATCACACTCAAGGAACTACAATTAGGTGCACTTTAAATGTACATTATATTTTAAAAGTGTAACTACATGTACTAATTTCAAAAGAGGAAACTTGCTAAATTAGACATAACTAAATTTAAGACCAATAAATGTACACACTGAAATTTCAAGTTTAACTTTTCTCTATTCTTTAGAGTGAGCTGAAATAAGAACTAAGAAACTTGAACTTGGTTCATGAGATTGGTGATGGCACAGTTCTCAATTATTTTTTAACAGAATCTTTGTTTTTAATTCTTAATTTCTGTTTTTGGTGTATATCTTCCATTTTTCTGTAATTTTTCTGAAAAAATTTTACCTTTGCATTAAATAGGGATTTTTAAAAGTAAAAATTCCCAAACCAGCTTGAAAGTTGTTATTTTGTATGATGTCAAGTTTCTAAAAAGTCACTCTCAGTCTAAAATATATTAATATCCTTCATAAATAATTGGTGTTAACTCTGATATTCTATTGTATAATTTACCTTCTTTTTAATTTCATAAAAATATGAATAATATGTACAAGTGCCATTAAAAAAACTTATTTTATGGAATATTTAAGCACACACATTAGAAAAAAAGACTGTTTTCGAAAATATTTTTTTCTCCTATGTTAAGGTGGCAGGTATGTGATGGATATGAAATTACTTTTTATCGCAATCATGTGTTTGTTTTTTTTGTCATTTTTTATTATATATAAATAACAGAAAAACTGGAGGTATACAGTATACACTACATTACTATTATTCATTGTGTAAAGATTTGAAAACAATGCAAGTAATTGTTTTAATACAGGGTTGTACAAACTTTTTGGGCAGCGGGCCACTTAAAAATTTGTCATGGATCTCATAGGCCAGCAGTTTCAGCAAGTTCCATTACAAAAACCTTGCTAAAAGCTTCCCTTCATAGTTTCTTCCAGCTATTTCTTTGTTCACCTAAAATATGGAAAAGGGTCCACCATGCTGTCCTCACAGGTTTTGCTTATTTCTGAAAAAAATCAAAAATTTTTGCTTTAGCATTTTTTTTTTTATTCCAAACAGTTATCAGTGGGCTGGATTAACACTGTTGGCGGGCCGGATTGCACCTGCGGGCCATATGTTGGACAACTCTGTTTTAATAGAACCCAATTTTGCCTTAAAAAACAATTTTGCCCAATGAAATCTATTTAAACCTAAAAAACCTGTCTGGGTTGGGTTTAAAAAAACTGGTTTTATTCAACTATGATGTCCACACAGCATTAATCCCCCTCCTGTCCCCCAAAAAAGGAAATATATATTTCTCCATGTAGTTTTTATATTCACCAGAACATAAACTAAGAAATTCATAAAATCTGTACCACTGACAGTAGTGACCATACACTCCATAGTCAAATGAGAAAATCCATAGAGGGTATGCACTTGTTTGTAGGACATAAGTGGGGAAGTAGGGAGGTCACTAAAAGATCGCTATAACCAAGATATCTCACACTCTATATCTGAGCGTGAGAAAGTGACATTATACTGTTTACTTTTGCTCCAAAAGAATGCTCTAGGAAGGTCCTACAAGGAACTATATCATTTCTGCATTTCTCTTTGTTCCTGAAAGCTATGTTACGAACCTCATGGTTTAAATTCTACATTCATTCTTTATGTTGGTTCATGCTGTGAGAAGAATGTCAATAACAAAAAATAAAACAAAAATGTGTTATAGAGAAATGTCAATGGTCAGAAGAGTAAAATTAAGGACACTTAAGGACTAAAAATTGTGTTCTAAAAAATGAAGCACTTTTAAGGACAGTACAAACCAAGATAGCTAGAATAGAGAAAGTAGGTTCATCCGAGTGAGAAAGTTCACTTCGCTTGTATGTATATGTTTTGTATTGTATTATTATGTGTATGAAATCTGTTGTGATTTTATGTGTATGAAATCTGTTGTGATTTTATGTGTATGAAATCTGTTGTGATTTTATGTGTATGAAATCTGTTGTGATTTTATGTGTATGAAATCTGTTGTGATTTTATGCGTATGAACTCTGTTGCATCTAATATTGTGTGCAATTTTATATATTTTGATAATTAGTAAAACATTTGCTTTTGCATTAATTTCTTGATTTTTAATTCACTTAAGTACAGAGCCATAAGCAGTTTGGGCCAAGTGGGGCCCCGACTCTCCTCCTAAAAATACTTTTTGGTTTTATTATTTTTATCCAAAATAAATTGTTGTGGAATTTTATTTTAATTCTTTTTTTGTATGAAATTGTACATGACAATGAAAATTGTTCTTTGACGTTAAAAATATATTCAGAAGATATTTCTACGGTAGGTCTTGTGTACATGTTGTTTACAGGGGAGCAGGTCATTTGCCCAACAAGTTACCTGCCCGGAGCTTGGTTATAATGAGCATTATGGATATCAGTTAGGTTATAACGATATGATAGATATATACACTCAGTTTTAACAAACATGCTTGGTTATAACGAGAATGATCTATATGAGCTAGTTATAATGAGCATGATGGATATAAACTCGATTTAAATGAGTACGATGGATATTAACTTGGTTTCAATGAGCATGATGGAGAGGATGAGCATTCTCATTATTACCAAACTCATAACCATCATGTTCATTATAATCTAACTCAAATACATTATGCTCATTATAACCAAGCTCATATACGTAACTCTCATTATAACCAAGCTCATATACGTAACTCTCATTATAACCAAACTGATATCCATCATGCTCATTATAACAGAGTTCATATCCATTACGCTTGTTAAAACCGAGTTCATATCCACCATGCTCGTTATAACCAATAGTGTTCATTATAACCGAGTTCTCTCATATAAATCATGGTTGTTAAAATCGTTATATCCATCATGCTCATTATAGCAGACTTCATATGCATCATGCTTGTTATAACCGAGCTCCAGACAGGTGATTTGTCTGGCAAACAACTTGTCAGGAAAACAGTGTCAGGCAAACGTACCAAACCCTGTTTACAGAGATTTGAGCCTTCATCTACTCTATAATAAGGATAAGGGAAATGATAAATATTAGTATACCTCTCGAAATTTTCAACGCAAAATTTACGCTGAGAAATTTATTCATTAATGTTAAATATATTAGTCTGCTTAGATATGTAGTGATATTAAATATATTACTAAAATATATCACCAATATTACCGAATTTTAAGCCTCCAATGTAGCTTTCTGAGCTCCCACATCCCCCATAATAAGCGTCTGACTAAATTCCTACTTCAACAACTTGAATGCTTTTTCTTTTAGGTATTCTCAATTCCAGAAAAATCATAAATATGTTGATTTTATGTGTATTGGGAACCTGTGCCCATAATTCTGGATATAAAAGCGGTCTGTGGCTTAATAAAAATGCAAGAAACATTGCTATAATACATGCAAAAACAGATAATGTTCTAATTTAAAAG
This sequence comes from Dysdera silvatica, assembly GCA_006491805.2. NCBI lineage: Eukaryota > Metazoa > Arthropoda > Arachnida > Araneae > Dysderidae > Dysdera > Dysdera silvatica. The sequence continues at coordinate 100,052,132 of QLNU02015360.1, forward strand.
AAAAGTGAAAAAAATAGTACGATGAAAACACTTTTCAGAATGTGAATCTGATCTTTCCATGTACATATACGAACAGTATCGGTCCGCTCCATACCGATGATGTCAAAAGGTGTGTCAAAATCGACCAATATTAAGAAAAGTGTGGATGGACGTGCTATTCTAGCTATATGTTGTTGTTCTAGCTATTGTTATTCCAGCTATTGTTGACGTGTTGTTCTAGCTATCTTGAGTACAAACCCTCACACAAATGGGAAATGTCATTGTGATGTATGACTGGACTAGTTACCACATGTGTGGTCAATTCAATCCAATAATACACAAAGAAACTATAAATTAAGGGCATGCTTAACTACAGAAGATGGATTGGAAGTTGGAGTGATAAAAGAACAATGTTTGATGCGAAAATAGGAATTTCATGCACAAAAATCAGTTTTGGTGCAAATACAAAAAAATGAGTTCGGTACAAAATGACATGGCTTAGCAGTTTTTGAGCAGTTTGAAGAATAAATTTTAAATTGGCACAGTGCAGTGCAAGTAGCACAGGAGTATGATCCCTCTGACTTTATTCTCCTGCATTCCTCCAAGTTAGTCGATGATTCAATTCAAAATGGATCAGGCAGGAACTGAAACCAATAGCGAAGCGGCGATTGTGTTACTCCTATAGTGTAATAGGATATACCCACTGTCCATGTAGTAGGGTGGGATTTATAAATAGACAATTTGTACAAGTGACCAATATACCAAATTTTTAGGAGTGGGGAATTTTAAAAGGTGGCAGGCTTTTTCTTTTTCGATCTCTCTACCACCAAATTCCGCGAATCTGCCCTCTCCAGGATAACACATACCTTTCTTTCTTTCCTCTTCTTTTTTTTTAATTCTGTCACATAGCTACCTTCCTTCCCACTTAAACATTGGGAAAATATACAAAATTTCATTGTTAAATAAAATAAATCCATTCATAAGAACATCATTATTTTATCTTATAATAATGCACATAATATAATCAACTCCTCCTGTAATATAAGGAACTCCTCCTGTACTCTACACATTTCTGCAGCAAGTTTTTTTTCCCCCTAGCTTAAATTTGAATGCCAAGTAGGATGTACCACACTTCTAAAACCACCAGGTATGAACACTATGTGCGCGGCAGAAGTTAGGAGAGTGCACTAAAAGATCACTGTGTCTGGGTACCTCAAACTCTAAATCCAAGCATGAAAGAGAGTGGCATTATATTACTCAATCGTGCTCCAAAGAACTGCTCTGGAAAAGTCCAACGAGGAATTTTCATTCTTTCATTTTCCCTTTGCTCATAAAAACCATGTTAAGAGCCATATGGTTTAAATTCCATATTTGTTCATTATATTGATTACTGTGGGAAGAATGATAATAATAAAAAACAAAATGAAAGCATGCTATAGACAAATGTCGAGGGTCAGGAGAACAAAATTAAAGACTTCCCCAGATTTTAGGTTAAAACAAGAACTTTTAAGAACTGAAAATCGTTTTCCAAAAATTTAAGCATTTTTAAGGACAGTGTAAACCTTTGCAAAACGTGAAAAGTCAGCTTGACACATAATGCAACTGATTAGTACAAGTGTGATCAATTCAATCCAATAACTTAAAAAGAAATTATAAATTGAGCATGTAGTTAACTACAGAAGAGGGCTGAAAGTTGGAATGATAAAAGAACAACATTAGATGAGAAAATAGGAATTTTGCAAACAAAAATCGCTTTCGGTACAAATATTGAATTCGGTACAAAATTAAACTGTTTCGTAACAGTTTGGAACAGGAGTGTGATCCCTGTAATGAAAAAGTGAACTTACATACTTATCTTTACAAATGCATTGCATGTTCAAAGTTTTATAGTGATAAAACACTTTTTTCAAGGTATGTTGTGGTTCCCTTTTTTCCCAAAACAGAATATAATTATTTACAACCATTATCCATCCATTGCAGGATGAAGATGTGTTATTCATACACATATGTATGATGAAAGCATCTTAGAGGAAGTGGCTTAAAGCTAACCATGCTTGACAGATTGTTGAGTGTGAAGTTATTGATTAATAAGGACAAAACTGTAGCTGGGATTTACAGGAGGGGAGGGGTTCAAAAATTTTTACAGCATGTATTGATACAATCACAGCACACAAGGCTGTAGCCAAGTCCCATTAAAAATTTAGTTTGGGAGGACCGGTCACTAAGATCCCCCCTCTGGATATAGGTATGAATGAGGAAGCCGAACCTTGAAGCCACAGCATGTAGCCTCCTGAAAATGTTTACTCTCCTGAAAGTCAGTCATGCTCTAAGCTGCATAACTTTAATAATCATACTGGAACAGGAATTTTCAGTATAGTATAACCACACATACATGGACATGTGTATATGTAAAAATTTTATTATGCATATACTGAGATGATTTATTTACACTCAAATGATGATTCCTGAAACACTACAGGTATATCTTAGTAAAGTTTTAAAAACAAAACTGAAAATGAAGCTGTATACATAATATTAGGCAATATTACTGTAGCTTAGTAATACTTGTATTAACAAATTTCTCAATAAAGGTAAAAACATTCTTGAAGACCACATACCAAGAGTAACTAAACAGTGTGCTTGAAAAAGAATAGATCACCCTTTATATCTTAGCTTCTAGAAACCCTAAAAAAAATTTTAATGGTCATATTTTAAAATTTTTTGAAGGTGCTACCTTTTGATGTCATAGACATTAAGTACAGAATATAAAATAGAGATTTTGCCCTGCGGTGGCGCAGTGTGGTAACGCGTTCGCCTAGTACGCCGTTAATCCGGGTTCGACTCCCAACAGTGCAAAGAACGCTTACTCAGAGATCTCATAAAGATCGCACTGCTCACTGTAGTCCGGGGTTTGGTTCCCTAGGCCATAAGAGGTTCGGATTCCTCGGAAAACAGTAGGTCCCGGCGCAGCATGACCATTGTAGTCTTTGAGCCGTAAAACCACAAACAAACAACAACAAAACAAAATAGAGATTTCAATTATTTGTCTTATTTTAAAGAAGTACTCTTATAATATTTTGTGCTGTTGGAAAATTTATTTAATTACCTTTCTGATGGTACCAAAACGAGGTTCTTAGTAAGTAGAACATAACATGTATCACGAGTTGAATCTTTCAAAATACCATGTAGGATGATTTAGAACTTTACAGTTGGGAAATACTATGCAATACAGTGTTTTTAAAGATTCAGCTCATGATATCTTATATTTTACTTGACACAAAAAGCTTGTTTTGATACTGTCATAAAGGTAATAAAATAAATTTTTCAATGGTGCAAACAACCATAAAAATACATATTTAAAATTAGACAAAGAATTGAATTTTCTATTTTATATTTGCCTTCTTAAAGTTGAAACCTAATGTCTATGTTATCAAAAGATAGTACTTTTAAAAATTCATAATGGTCTCCTTTAAGTTTCCTACAAGCAGAGATATACAGGGTGACCCATCCTTTCTGAGACATGCTGTACATACATGTGTGTATATGTATATACATATATATACATTTCACAAAGTGTGTTCACAGTTATTGTTTTTATAAAAAAGCAAAAATTTAAAACACAAATATTCCATTTCTATTAAACTCCACACACACATACTTAAATCTGCTTTTCAAGTTAGTTATTAATTGAATTATAAAAATTATAGTTTCAGAGTACTAATTTTAAAATCCTTTCTGCACAGAAATCAGTTACAAAAGCTGAATCTATGTTTGTTACTTATGATTTTATAATGCAAGGACAGCAAAAGTCCATAGCATGAAAAATGTAGGGCAATGGACTTACATTTTTTTAAGGAATACAAAACCCCTTAAGGTCTTAATTAGGAAACAAACCTCCAAATTATAGTGAGCAGCTAATCAAGCATTTTTCTTCCTGTGTTTTTCTTCCATTATTGAGAATCAAATGGAGATTAATGACACACTAGGTAAACATATTACCACTATGAAACCTCATGACTAATTGATCCTGCGAGTCCTTTTGAGTGATCATTTGTATTAACACTTTTAGTACCCATCTCTAACAATTTTTTTAGTTCAAATATTCAATCACAATTTCATGCAAAGTTTGTAAAATGCTAGGAAATTGCACTGGCAAGTCAGAATTTGTAAATGCCTATTCAAACAAATTTTTGTAAATTATTTGTAGTAAATCTCCATTGATTCAAGGCAGACTTTCACCATTTTTTTATCATGAATGTCCCTCCTCATTCGTCCTTAAACATCCTAACCCATTTTCTTACAATACCTTTACTTATTATGCATTTTGTCCCTAAATACATAAATTTGACATTATATTTCGTATCAGCAAAAAAAAAAGAAAAAAAGAAGAAAAAAAAAGGATTTATTTTATCTAAAAAACTTCATTACTACATGCAAATTCAGTTTACAACTAGTGGGCAGATTGATAGTTTTAAAATGATTACGAACTCATAGCTTATGTCAATATAAATGAAATTGATGGATCACTTCCTTCTCAAGTGAAAGAACATAGCTACGCATATATGGCCTGCATATTGCCAAGTACATGAGATAAACACATGTGTGGATGGCACTTGCTTTGTAGACACACCTCTTACAACAATTATTACTGAAAATTGAATGTTTTGACATTACTACTATAATTTAACTGACATGCATGATTGAAAGTATATTAAAATAGGTAATTTTAATTAATGGATATAAAATGTTGCATAATTCTAGGATTACATAAATGACCTTTACCACATTTCTGATTTTTAAACCATTTTTTTTCATGCAATCATATTTTAAGATTATTTAAAAACATTAAAAAGACAATAACATAAATTTCTCTTTGTCTTCTTCACTCCTAAAATAATTATATGCTTGATTAATCTTGTGTGAGGCTAGGGACAATTCGTCACTTACCCAACTTAAAGACCACTGCTGAAAATTATACATCTAAAACTTCCAAATTTGTAGAAGGAAATTTGAATCAGTAAACTACAGTAATAATAGAGCAATGGTTTAGTGTTTCAAGAATTAATCCTACAGAAAAATCACATAGAGTCCCCTTTAAAATGAGATTAATACCTTTACTATGACCTTCAAGCCATGACCAATCTTCCTTGAAAATTAAATCTAAAGCTACAAGGCACAAAGGTACTACTTAACATGCTACACTATTGTAGAAGCCAATAAAGAGGTGAAAAATCAAGACAATTACACAATACTAATTTTTGCGTGAAAACGAAGAAGTTAAACTTAAATACTCCAAATAAATTGTCAGGTTTGTGCAATGAATTCAAATAGAAAGCTCTCCATTTCAGTAACAAGACTGCACAATGCATCACCTAGGAAAGAATCGACACGTTCAATGTGGTCTTAAAATCACAATACACTTGCACACAACCTAGATCACTGAGAATCAAGACCAGTTCAGTGAGTTTAAAGAAACTGAAAATAAACACTAAGGTACATATATAGAAAATAAATTGATTTTTTTCACACGTATGTCCAAATTAGATTCAGTATTCATTCCTTAACAAAAAACAAAAAAGTTGATGAAAAAGAAACACTGAATAAACTCAATAGATATAAACTCGTTTGTAATGTTCATTTGGAATGTTTTTATCCTGGAAATTAAATTACTACTGTGCTTGAAGAAAATGGTTCCCAATCAACGTGCATTTCACACTTTTGTTTGTGAATTAGAAATATAAGCTCTAAGTACTAAAATGCAAGAATTAACAATTCGACTGAATATGGTGTGTAGTAAGCTCTTCATTTTACTGGTTTTGTAGGTTGTTGCCATTAACTCAATCTGGTAATAAATTTTTTATAATTACAATTTTATTTTAGCAATTAGCAACAATACAAATCTCCCTTTTTCACATTTTGCAACTACTGTTCATTATTTAATTTTTGATAATTGGAAACAATATAACTGTATTCTGGATTCCAAAAAGAAGATTAATCTTCAATTAATAATCCACTTAAGTAAACAGATCATCTGAGGTTGCGCCAAAAAGGTATATTAAATTCCCTAATATTGTATTTCAATTACTTTAGCTTTGGCGTGAATTCTTTTAACAATAGAATATTTCAATAAATAATACTTCTTTTTTTTTTAATATGGATGAACCTTGCTTGGATTTATCAAAATTCATTTCGATATTACGGCTCGACACTTCAAGTCAACAGTACTATCAATTCTTTAAAACAGATATGCTGCATTGGCAACCAATGGATTTTTGTTCGATGCAACTGCCTACTACATAGGTGACCACAGACTACTGAAACTAAAAGAACCACCTTAACATCAAAGCTCCAAAGCAGCTTATGCAAACATCTTCATAAAATTGGAAGTAAGAACACTTTAGAAAATATTCTGAGATTCCAAAAACTGATGATCCAAAAAGCAGCACTTAACCTAAAGACAGTAAATTAATGAATTTTTACTTGAAGAATTTTCACTTTGGCTTGACAACAATGCTGCTGCCATTAATAACGATGCTCTAACCAAATTCACACATTCATTGCCAACAACAAAACTCTGTGACCAATAACTCTGTTGTCAAAGAGAACAAGGTTAGCATGGATGATGCTGGTGTTAGGGTGAAAATTGAAAATCCCCTTTTTAAAATAACTAATTAAATCTAAACACCCAGGAGCAGATAAATAGATAATTAAATAAAAAACACATACACTCTCTCTCTCTCTCTCTCTCTCACTATATATAAATATATGCTTAGATGTTGTTAAGTGTTTTTGTTTTTTCGATATTCTGCCGCCTGTTATTTAATTTTTTCAGATGGAGTTGTACCTCCAATTATTTGTACACTGCGTCTACAACACTATGCCAGATTAATTAACGTTCAAGAGGAGACACCTCCATTCAAGAGGCGGCACCTTCGTCCAAAGAAACCTTCATCATGGGCATAATAGGAAGTAAACAAGTTTCCTGTGCAAGGCATGCTTCCAAACAAAATCAAATTCTTTGTAACTTCTTTTCAAGAACTTTAAATTTAGTTGTTTTTTATGTGACAAACGAAAAGACTTGTTAAAAATGCCTGTTGAATTAACAAAGGTGTAAAATTTAAATTAATTTGATTTTTACTAGTAAAAAACACTCTTAAAAAAATTCTGAATATAAATAAGGCACTTATAATTAAATTCCTTTTCTTTTTAAAAGTAGGACCCCTTAACATACAAATCCACCTTTTTGTTTTTTTCCTACCTATCATATTTAATTTTTTAAACCCATTTTTAACTTGCAAACAAAATAATTTTGGCCAATCAGTGTACCTAAAAACTGCTATTTCGCTCCCTACAATATGGCTAATATCCATCAGCAACCGAAACCTATAAAAACTTAAGTTCAGACGAAATCCCTGGTCGAGGGGAAGTAAATGAGTCATCACAGCAATAAATAGCCAACTCGTGGCACCTGCATAAATAGGCAAGCCCACCCACACCGAGCCTGGGCTTGGCGTCCAGTCCAGACCACCACAATTGGCCAACAATTGCAATTTAGGCAGGCGAAATTGCCGTCTAATACGTTAACAAAAGCCAAATGAAAAAGTTGGCAATATATTGGCGAGAATAAGGATTTTAGCAGTCCTTATACAAAAAAAAAAAAAAAAAGTCTTCAAGATAGCGCTTATTTAAAAACGCTTACAAGTCTCGGTCAGCCAGAGAGAGAGAGAAATTTTGAAACACGAAGATGTAATTCAGACCAGGGGACCCCAACCTACTCCAAACATGGGCCATTAAGGGTGTAACATGTAAGTTAAAGTTATCTTTCTTTCTCTTCTATTAATCGATAATTATAAGTGCCTCCTCCCTCATTAAACTTATAATGAAATGTATAAATTTTTTCTGGTGGTTTATATACCCCAGTATGATTCTCATAGTGAAATGAGTATTTGAATTATTTTGTTTTTTTAATTACTTATATAAGGTTTAAATACAAAAAAAATATGCCAAGTGAAAAATTGATAGTATGTAGAATGGTTAATAGCTCCAAATGCTTATATAAATGGCACTGTTATATTCTAAAGGAATTGGAAAATATATTATCGTGTTTATAATATAAAATAAAAGGCAGTAATTATTGAATAATTGTTTCATGTCTGTTTTAAAGAACCTGTTTTTTTATTTTGTTTATGTTTAACACACAACGCGTTTAGAAAAATAACCCTAGTTATTCACTTAATTTTTACGGTCTTGCATTTGAAATTTTAGGTAAAAGTCAACCAATGTTTACTAACCAGTATCAACGGGCAATTTACAAATTTATTCTGGATAAACAAATTTAATATTTAATGTTATGGAAATTGTGTTTTAATGTTCTCAAATAGTAAAAATTAAATCAATAAGTAAACTAACTAAAAATTTAACCAAACTAATTATAAAATACCTATAATAAATCATTTACATTTCATTAATTATAATTATAATATACTTCATTTAATTTTCATTAATTATTCTATTTCACTTTAAATCATAAATGATATTAATGTTAAAAAAATTATTTTAAACCATAAATAATATAACAATATAAATAATTTTAAATAACTAAAAAATAAATATATACTAAAGTAAATAAAATGATTAAAATTCAAAAAAAAACCATAACACTGGTTTCACTATTTTTCTGCAATCCAAGAAATCTCCAAGTTACTCTAAGTAATCCAGACTCTTTTGAACTAAAAACTCCTTCACAGCATATAAATTCAATGAATTTTTGGAAAAATTCATTTTGAAATTAATGTTTGGTTGAATGGATGAGGCAAGAACCGAATGGGACATTTCCACTATGCGCAATAGGATGGGGAGAAGGAAGACCTCGATTTAAAATTGGCACCAAATTTTCAGGGTCATGATATTTTAAAAGGAGGAGACACATTTTTTAATAGTTGTCTTAACTGTGGTCAATCTCTACTATACAATTACATTGATCCCCTCTCCTTGGGAACATGACCTCCCCATCCCCCTTTACATTAAATTAAAATTATGAAAAATTCCGTGAAACACAGCTATTTCCCCCAAACGTCAGAAAAATAAAAAAAATGTCATCGTCAAATAAAATATATTCATTCATAAAAATATCATTATGGTCAAACCTTGTTAAGACTGACACCACAAAGGGAACAGAAAATCTGTTTGTATTAACAGTAATTCGTATTATTCATAAAGGATGAGAAAATCGTAATACTAAGTTATTTATCCATCTCTAGTTACCATATACACATTTTGCTATTATATGTTATTAATTTATTACTGTATTTTACTATAGCTATACACATTTTGCAACAAAAACAATAGTATACACACATACTTTTAAAGTGTACATTATGTATAGTAGATGGATTCGAAAAGTCCTTGTTTTATTTATGTACATATTATAGTTTAGTAAATATTTATTCGTTCTAGATTATATACTGCGCCAAGGAAAAATATTAAATTGTAGTAGTACACTTAAGAAGTTCAGCAATTGCAGATTGTTCTCATTTTCTGTTGGCACACTGTCACCAAAAATCATCAAGTTTGTCCACAGTTTCCAGTAAAGCCCTAGAATCTACCTCTTACATCATGGAACAATGCACAGTTTGCAATGCAGTGAAAACCTCCATCACACTAACAGGACTTTCGTTTGAAGTGCCAGAGTTGTCAATGTCTTTGTCAGTATCCGAAAAATAGAGATTACTTTCTGACAAGGGTTTTTATTGTGCTGTAAATGGCCTCAACTATTTCAGCGTCCATTGAAACACCGCACGTCATGGTAATGTTGTCTATTGAGACACATTCACAAAATGTAACAAAATTGAGAACACCACCATAAGCTTGTGCATTGGTTAGGTTGAATTCAACTAGTTCTTCCATTATAATGTCTTCTATGTCATTTTTAACGAATTTATTATAACAAAAGATATTATTCAGTCTTTATCGTATGTAAACTCCAACAAAAAATGTTTGTTATGCAATTGCATTTAAAAGTCACTACTCCCGCATGTGTAGTCTGTGGAAATTATCAACAAGAAGTTCTAATCTTATAAAGAGCATTTTTTTCATATAAAGCGAAGGAAATTTTTCAACAGCCATTGATTATCAGTTCATGATAAATGATATTTTGTCTTAACCATGTTCATGTTAACCACTTAGCCTCCGGAGCCGTATATATACATTTCAGTATACTATATTTTCATGTTTTTGTAGCTAACCAATTGATATACAGGTTTTACTCGTAAATGTCTTCTTTTTTTTTTTTGATTAGTTTAAAGCCAATTGTAGCACATTTGCAAATTTATTGGATAATGTAACTTCGAAAGAAAACGTGCATGTGTGATTATTTTTCTCAGACAATTTAAATGTTGGTTGCATAATTTTTACTGATTTAAACTTAGCAAATGCTATGCTTCTTACACCTCAAATTCAGTTTTTCGTACTAAATGTGGTTTATATGCAGAATAACCCAATTTTTTAAAATCCAATCGAACACTCAAATTTTCGTTACACATTAAATTTGGGATTGGGGTTTATTTCATTGATCAGTAAATGGCTGTTTCCAAACAATAATAAGAGAAGTTTCCTTTTCTTAGTTATTTTAAGAGAAATGAGTGGAAAACAGGAGTCTCTTAAGAACCGGGAGACCAGGGTGGCCGCACGGATTCCAGTTTGGATGAGGGCACCAAACTAAAGTTCAAATTTTTTTTAATTGATCCAACAGTAGAAAATCTCTCTAAAAAGGGAAAAATTTAGATGAATTTTTAGAGATATCTTTACAGAAATCCTTTCAGACTTTTAGCCACTTTTGTATGTCATATGGCTCACTTAGCACCTGTGAAAATTGTGGGGTGGGGGGGGGGTGCAGGGGGGTGCCAAAAAGCAATGCGTGCTAGGTCGCCTGGATTCAAAATTAACCTCGAGCCACTCCTGGTGGAAAGGGATGGAGGCTAGGTGGTTAAAGAAAAAAATAATATGGAGATTCCTATACAATTTGACTGGACTTCAGAAGACTGTTTGTATTAAAAGTAATTCATCTTGAGGATGTTTGTTTTAATGAGGTTTGAATGCATTTTATTTTATAATAATGAACATAAGGTAATCATAAATGCTCCCTCAACTTACTTATCCTTCATTATTTTCCCTTGCTGTGCAAGAATTAAGAAAATTGCCAAGCAATTTTCATAGTAGATTGTTAACTCAGACCAAGTAGGACAGTTGGCCCTTCAAAAAATGGCTGGGATGAATACTGTATACAGAGAGAAAGATAGTGAATAAATAAAATCTTTCTTAAAGGATACCTAATTACAAAACATATAGTGGGATGTGCAGAGGGGGACTAAAAGATCAATGTGTTCAACACTGCCTCACATTTTAAATCCGGTTCTGGGAGAGGGGTGATCCACTGCTCATTCTTGGTCAAAAGAAATGCTTTAGTAAGTTTCCAGGGGAAGTTCCGTTTGTTTGAGTTTTACGGCACAAGAACCTACAGTTTCCTGAGAAATCTGAACTTCTTAAGGCCTAGGGAACTAACCCCCAGACTATGGTAAGCATCTTTTTTGGCATAGTTGGGAGTCAAACCCAGGATAACCGTATGATAGGCGAAAATGTTAACACTGCAGGGCCTCAGGGGGAGTTCTGCGCTACTTGCTTATATGCATATTCCCATTATTCACAAAAGGCACATTACAACCCGCATGGTGTGAACTCCATGTTAATTGTTTATGTTGATTCATACTATGAGAAAAATGGCGGTTATAAAAATTGAAACTAAAACATACTACAGAGAAATGTTAAGGAACAGGAGAACAAAGTTAATGACTCTCCTTCCCCCCACTTCTGTTGCTGTTTGTTTGTTTTTTTGTTTTTTTTCAAAAATAGAGACTTTTACGGACCGAAAAATCATTTCCCAAAAAATTAAGGGCTTTTAAGGACTGTATGAACTCTGTCTTTCTTATGCATCATATGTGAGTTACATAAGCAATGTTCTAAATGAATCTGAATTGTACATGTTTTTTCCAATTCTGAACTCCTCATATTCTAACCAAATAACTCATTCTCACCACTCTCTGGTTGCACATTTAATACATCCACTTGAAGACCCAATAATTGTACTCATGAACACTCTTTAGCCATTCACTCTGTTCTTTCACAAACAAGGCTGACCACATACTGATTCAAATGATTTATCTGAATCGGGTCCCAGGACAAGAGGGAGCCCCATTCTTGGGAAGGAGTTTTTTTTAAACTGCAAATTATGACTATTTTTCTGGCAGACATAAACAGCAAAAATATCTTAATCAGGCTTACAGTGATGAGCTACCTAAGAGGGGTATTCAAAAAGTAAGTCTTCCTTATCAAGGAAAAGTAAAAAAAAAAATAATAATTACAAAATTATCAAACATATTTATTTACCTTTGTACACTATTTTTCAATTTTTCCGCATAATCTCCATCCCTTTCCAAGTATTTCTGGTACCTACGCCACAATGTTTTAATTCCTTCATCATACCAATCTGCTGCCAAATTCTGAAACCAGTTTTGAACCTCCTCTTGCACTTTGTTGTCAGTGGCGAAGTGGCAACCTCCGAAGTGATTTTTAAATTCAGGAAATAGATGGAAGTCACTTGGAGCAAGGTCAGGAAAACAAGGAGGGTGATCGAAAATCTCCCATTTAAATTTCTGCAGAAGCTCCATTGTTTGAGTAGCTTGAGGCTGAGAGTTGCCGTGAATTTTCTCTGCCTTCAATAAACAGTGTTCCCCAACAACGAACCATTTGCACAGACATGATATCTTCACCATAAACACTGTGCAACTGACGATGAATGTCCACGGCCGATTCCTTATTTTTTTCTTGCAGTCAGAAACGAATCACACTGCATATTTCACAGATGGCAGCAAAACGAAGTGGGGTCTCCATGGTGGTCGGCTATCAAATGAGACTTGAGCGCTTGAAGGTCACCAAACCAGATCCAAGTGCTGTCACTGGACCCAAACTAAAATTCCCTGCATTCATAAACCATAAACTTCTGGCATTGTGCGTAATACGACATAAAAATTACGGGAACTTGCTTTTTGAATACCCCTCATAACTTACAACACAATCGATCAATAAATAAACAAACAATAAATAAGTATGCACAAAAATACAAAATGCCACATAAAAAGAAAAAATACCAACTAAAATCTCAAAGCTCAAAAATCAAATACAGTGAAACTCCTCATCAGCAGACACTTGACGGACAGAAAAAAAAAGTCCATAAAGGAGGTCATTCTGAAGTTGAGTTATTGGTTGGGAAATTTTTATTTGACTGTAAAAAAAGGGACCGTGCCTGCAAGACGTACATTAAGAAAGTGTTACTGTATAAAAAACTTTAGAAGTTAATAACTAAATTAACAAAAGTAAAATTATAGGAAATTTTTAAAATAGTACTTTAACACTTTATATTTGAATTAACACTAAAAAAATTAAACATATTATAAATTAATACACATTTTAACAACTACAAACTAGTTGTTTTTCATCTATTAAAACAATAAAGAAGAACCAAGAAAAAATATTTATAATATAAATGCAAATATACAGGTATCTACTACTTTTAGTAAAGTAAATTTCATGACTTTTTCATTACCCACAAGCAAATTTTCATGACTTGTAAGATTCATAAAAAAAAGTTCGCATTTTTTTAAAATAATTTATAATAGCATGAAAAAAACTTACATTTTATGAAATAAACAATAGCAATCATCAAGTTAATATAAACCATTGAAAACCAAAAAGTGGCATAAGTTTAAAATCTTAGTTCTAAGATATAGAGAGTTGAAGCAATTGACTGCCATAGAGATGCATGTAGTTACCTCTCGACAGTTCTTTTTTTCGATGTAAAATTTATTAAGCTAAGACCCACACTATTTATGCACTCTTATTAATTCATGCACTCGACTTTAGTTTTTTCTTTGCATCATTAAGTTCAAATAAAAGGGCACTCCTTTAAACATCAGTTTCTTGCTGAAGTTTTTTTTTCCAATAACTTAATACTTTTTGATGATTCCTTGGCAGCCTTTTTATATATTTATTTATTTATTGACATCCCAGCTTTTCTGTCATTAAGAGCAACTTTACGCCTCTTTGATGCTTGGATGACTTTGCAAATCATCCTTTTTGTTACGTCAGATTTCTTAAACCACCTGCAGACATTGCAGCAGAATAATAAACACAGCATTAAGCAATCAAAGAATGTTCCTGGAGATTTTTGATGAGGCATTACTTGTTAATAGAAAAGCCTTTCTCTACTTCTGCATTACCATGGAAAAGGCAAAGAATTCACTTTATGAACTTTAAAGGTTTATCTTCATCCTCATCTAGATTTTTGACAAAGAGGTCATCCAATCTATCCTTGTTACGATTAAATTCCTCCAGTCTGGTCTCAAAATAAACATTCTTGCATAACTGCAGGTATTTTTTTCTAATGGTATCTCCTTCTACAGGTGCAATATAGTTTTTAATTACAAATTCTTTCAGCACAATCGATGTTCTCCCATTCCTAACAGCTTCATTAAGCATAACTTTAAGAGAAATGCATGTAGGACACTTAACACTGAGTTTAGATAAAGGAGATTTTATGCTTATCGCTACCTTTTCAAAAAGTTGAATGAAAAAGTTTTATACCCATTTAAGAAAGATATTTTCTCCCGTTCAGTCATAGTTTTCATTTCTGCCCTAGCTCCAAAACCAATGTCCATTGCTTGCAATGGCAAATGTACAGTATTTTTGGTGAAAACAAATTTCTGAAGCTGTCGATCATTAACAACTTTGGACATAATATCCTTTTTTATGTAGCAATTTGCTACAGAAAGGACCATTGAATACATGGAACCACATAAAAAGATGTCAATGGTTTATTCAAAATAAAATTTATCAAATAAATAGAAAAAAAAAACGTAAGGAAGCACGGATTAAAACAGGACTCAGGATGAAAAAGGGTATGTTGGTGTTGCCTCACCATAAATAGCTACACGACAATATTCAGTTATAAAATAGCTAAATTTTTGGAAAATAGCTATAAAAAATCATTTTATAAAAATTTTATTACATGGCTATGAAAGTCATTAGTTTTTCATGACTTTCATGACTGTTTTTCAATTTTATGAGTTTTTCATGACTTTTGCATGTAGTAGACACCCTGATATAGTAAATCCTCTGAATAGTGAACACCTACAGGCTTGAGTATTTGCTGACTATTTAAATGTGTCCGTTATTTGCAAGGGATAATAAGCACACATACAATAAACAGCATTAGATAATAGGAATTGCAAAAGTGTCCATTAAATAGATGTGTCCTCTTTTCAAGGGTGTCTGTTAAGGAGGTTTTATATATATACATAAATGAGGGGCTCCGAAAAAGTGACCCAAAGCAGGTCCCACACCAACTAAGGCCGGGCCTGCACACAAATCCGCATAAAAATTATGTAAGCAAAGCCACAAACAAATTATGTAAATGTAATTAAAGTCATGTACAAATTATGTGCACACAATCGAAACCATGTATAAATTACACGCATGCAACCAAAACTGCACACAAATTATGCACATGCAACCAAAGCCACATACAAATTATTTGTATGCAATCAAAGCAGGGTATAAACTACACACATGCAAATGAAGCCACATACAAATTATGTGCACACAATCACAGTCATGTACAAATTATGTGCATACAATCAAAGCCACATACAAATTATGAACATGCAAACTATGCATGTGCAGGCAAAGCCACATATAAATTATGTGCAAACAATCAAAGCTGCACATCACCTGTGCACAATCAAAGTCTTGTACCATTTATGCACACCCTAAACTGTGCATAACCTTTGTGAATGAATGGGATGTATTTTTTTCATAAGTCTACCCTTCTTCATAACACCCCCACACAACCAAGTATTTAACCATTATAACAATACGTTTGCGAATGAGAGTTCAGATTAGAAAGGACATTCTATTCTTATGTTCATGTTCTTTGTGGATTCATTCAAAATATTTTTTAAGTGTTACTGAAGGGGGAGAGGGTGTAGTGAGCTCTTTGCTTTACAGGCTACGTAGGCTTGCCACAAAGACATCCTGACAATAAAACTTTTATAATTAGAATTTTAAAGATCGACAACAACATAAACCCCCCATGCTTTATAATTACAATACATTATTTAACTGACTATATTTAACAACAACGTTTATAACTGCATTCTGAATTACAAAAAAAAGTCTTTCATCTAACATAAACCTAGGCATACACACCTTATGGTAGGCTCTGCCAAAAAGGTGTATAAAATTCTTTTAATATTGTTATTTTTATCATTTCTTCATTTAGCATTTAAATTATTTTAAACACTTCAAATTTTAGTACATATTGCTTTAAATTGGATGGACGTTGCTTGCATTTATTTTTCAACTTCAACTTCTCTTCACTCCATCATCAACATCCCCCATATGGTGTGATGAAAAAATAAATATTGAAAAAAGCATATGTAATACAGATGACAAATTATTAAAGTACATAATTTACAAGTCAATTTATGGTTTTTACACCTGAAAATTGTCTATAATGTTATGTAAGATAGGAATGCTGATGCTAAGATGGCTTTCCAGTAAGCTATAATGAACTTACGGACATCTAATTTTCTATTAATAGGAGTTCAGCTGATAAAAGTCTTGATTTACCAAAGTAAATTGAATGGTGATTGCTACCTTAAATAGCAATAAGTAACCTAGAGCAATGAAAACTAACAGTTAAATGAAGTTTGTCATTGGATATCAAGACAGCAGGGAGAGGAGGGACGTAAAATTCTCTAGAAGAATGAAACAATTGAATGGAAGTTTTAAAGTTTTACATTTGAAAAAAAAAAATACTTGTCAATGATTAACAGTGTAAATTTAAAATTATGTGAAAGTTACTTTATATTTCATGATCAATCTCTAAATTGAAAATATATTTCATAAACAACCAACAAATCATTTATTTATATACATAAGCCTGTACCAATGTCAAACTTGGTGAAAATATGCATCTATGTAAGATGTTTCAAAACTAATGGAACAAACCTTTAGGGATGATAAAACACACTGAGACAAAAACTTTCCACCATAGAAAAGAATGCATCATCGCAAGTGAGGATGTTACACACTATAGGGTGTTTTCCATTTCTCTACACACATGCAGCAATGCAACAACAGGATGGGCACAAATTGTTAAAACAAAGTATACTTAATAATTTTTTTACACCCATGTGTGTGTTCAAACTTGAACTTTCATGTATAGGAGAAAAAGAGACACCATCCCCGACCTTGAGAGTCAAACTATGGTACCTCCGTTGAGACTGAAGCACCTTAACAGCTAGACCAGTGGCTCCCAACCTGGGGGTCATGAACTGGTTTCTGGGGGGGAGGGGAGAAGTCACCAAAACTATTTTTAGTTGCAATTTTTACGAAATTTCACACCAAATGTTTCCAACGCTTTTATATTTCAACATGGCTAATTGCAATATTCTACTAACGGTTGTTAATTTTATATCTATAATATATATTAATATAAAATATTTAGTAATATAATTTTATATTTAATGTGTTTTCTTTACTCTGTTAAAAATGCTTTTATTATGCAAATGTGTCGGCGGCGGACAGAGGGGTCGCAGATCTTTTGGTTACTATAAAGGGGGTCGCGAATTACTTGGCTACTATAAAAGTGGGTCGTGTCTTGAAGAAGGTTGGAAACCACTGCACTAGACCATTGACGACACAAAAGATGTGTCTTCAATGTATATTCTCCGTATATAAGGTTGTAAGATATTATTACCCTTCTCAGGGCTAACATAATTGCCAAATAATGGTTAACACACAAAGCCACCAAGGAGAGTTTTTTGTGAGTTTTCGTGGGGGAATTTATATACTTAATAATTTTCGACACCCATGTTTGAGCCCAAACTGGGGCTTTTATGTATAGGAGAAAAAGAAACTTTTATGTACAGACGAAAGAAGCATTGTTCCTGTCCTCAATGGTCCAATAGTTAAAGCACTACAGGCTCAACGAAGGGATCCTAGTTCAGGGATGGTGGCCCTTTTTCCTCCTATATATAAAAGCTTGAGCTTAAACGTGGGTGTCGAAAATTATTAAGTATAATAAATTCCCCATGAAAAAT
The DNA here is from genome assembly GCA_006491805.2 of Dysdera silvatica. Lineage (NCBI taxonomy): Eukaryota > Metazoa > Arthropoda > Arachnida > Araneae > Dysderidae > Dysdera > Dysdera silvatica. The sequence continues at coordinate 100,070,326 of QLNU02015360.1, forward strand.
CACAAAAAACTCGCCCTAGTAGCCGTGTGTATGTGAACCATTATTTGTTAAAAATGAAGCTTTTGTTAAGACAAAATGAAACTTCAACAACTGCTTGACATGCCAAATGAAATCAAAGTTGAAAACATTATATAAATGTCCAAATTAAAGAACATGTACAAACATTAATCACTAAATACTGTAATGAATTGCATCAATAACAGCTGTTTAAAATTGTGATCGCTATTCCCGATACACTTATCGCATCGTCAACATAAAGGATCCTGTATGTTCTGTAAAATGCCAGACATTTTATGGACGGCTGCAGTAGCTACAGGAAGTCTGATAACTAGTACCTTATGGAAAGTAATGGGAATAATGCTCATGAGGTATTTCTAATGTCTCCATAAGAAAAAATCCAGAGACAACAGATCTGGAGAGCATGAAGAGCCAAGTGGTGGGTCCTCCTGGGCCAATCCATTGGCCTGGAAATGTGGCATGCAGGTAAGCATGCACAGCAGTGCTCAACTAAGTTAGCATGCCACCATGCTGGAACCACATTTTACGGGGGATAGCTGCTGGTACAGCTGGTGAAACAAAAATCGGATCACATGTTCACCATTCCTGCAATAATTGTGCTACAGAAAAATTCAAAGGTTCCAATAGTTAGTGAACAATGAAATCTACCAATTCATGTGCACAAAATTTGCATAAGGGACCGTCTCCATATTTAAACTTGTAGCAGTGTAAACATATCCATGCCTGAAAGAGCCCTCAAAAACCTGAAAGTACTAAACCTCTACACTTGAAACCACACATATATGATTAAAAGTGTTTTGGTGTGTTCTATCACCCCTGAAAGTGTTCCATTAGTTTTGAAACACTCTGTATATTGCAAATATGTACCAAAATCAGATATTACATACGTGCTCTCATTCAATAACTACTATTTTTCAAAAATAAAAGAAACATACACAAACCTGGTCTCATCTGCTTAATGGTGTACTCGTTAATTAAATGATGATTGTGTTCATTTAAGGTACAATGTAAAGACACACAATCGCTTTGGAAAAGTAAATCTTGTAATGTATACACCCTTGTAAGCCCTAAAGATTTTTCAATGCCATCAGGAAGATATGGATCATAGAATATCACATTGAACCCAAATGCCTTGGCACGTAGAGCTACTGCAGTTCCAACACGACCTAAAAAGATCCATGTTTTTATGAAAGTAAAATGCAAAATTGCATATACAGCAGACTTTCATATAGTCTGATAAACACCTTGTGTTGCAAGAATGTGGGTGACAGGAAAATCCTCCTATAACACAACATTTTTATTGAATAAAAATATATTTCTTTTTAACATTTTTTTCTTTCCAGCTTCAACCATCATGCCATAGCATTAGAAAGAAGTTTTTTGTAACTCTAATTTACAAGCTAATTTTGTATTATGTACATATATTGTGCCATCCGAAGAAGTTCTGTATTGTGGAAACTAATCCAACAGAACTGAAATCAGAGGGTAAGGATGGCGAGGAATTTTCAACCCTTGTCTAATACTCATACCGTTATGATAAAAGTAGTTGTGTCAAAAAATTACAGAACAGAAGAAACTGGTAGCGATGGAGCTAACACTGTTATGCTCAACTAAAGCAAATTTTATTTTTAAATACAAAGGGAAAATTCCCATATTTTATTATATAGGGCATTATACTAGGAATCACACTATATAAAAACAATAGTTGAAATATCTTTAGCACATTGTAGGAACTCTCATTATACAGGAGTCTACTGAATATGGGCACATACAAAACGTTTTTAATATCCTAAATTGTTCATCTGAGTATCATAGTGAAGCAGCAAAACCTTTACATTAGTACCTTTTAAATTTTAAATTAGCGGAGGGGGTGTCTAAACAGCACTGACCAATCACAACATACGGGTCAGGGCCCCGATGTTATGTAGCTACTTACATGATTTTATTCATCTAATCGCAATATTTCCTTATTTCTAAATATACCGGAGATATCATTGGGCATCCAATGCTCCAGGTACAAATTTATACTTTTAGGTGCATATTATTTACATTACTTGAAAGCACAATCATACTAACAATATTTTATGCACAATTTCACTTATAACATTTTTAAACACAATTCTGACATCCAATTTCAAATGCAGCCTAATTTTATGCTACAATTAACCGTTGCAACAACACACAAAGATTTTTTTCCTTTTTCTAAAATAAATATACAACATATAATCTTAACTAACCTTACTGCTAATTGTATTTACAGCTATATATACATTTGAGTGGCTTTATTATGGCCAAAGTAGGTGGAACTTGCTTCGTGGCAGAATTGAACCCCATATTGTGGGGTTTGGATGATTATCCATTCTCTGGACTCCTTTTATTCTCAGATTGTAGATGAATTTTTCTAGCGGCAGTTGATTTGGTTTGTTATATTTTTCTGGAGCAAGGACAGCAGGGTCATTCTGTGCCAAACAAAGAGAGAACGTACACAAGGTTACTAGTGGTAGTATTTCAGACTCATTGTGAATTAATTCACTTCTAACGAACAAAGATGCATTGGTAATTTTCATTAAAATTTTTCTTTCTTGTTCATATAACTTATCTAGCATTGCTTTATCAGCGTGTCCCCATTCTGCTATTGCATGTCAGGGTTGGTCTTATAATCGCTTTATATAGCAGTAACTTGTTGTCTATACTCAATTTATTTCGTGAATTTAATAGTTCATTAAGGGCTTTGTGAGCATTTGTAGCCTTATTCCTTGTGTTTTTGATATGAGGTCTCCAGGTTAGTCAGTTATCCATTGTATAAATTATAAACTCACTTGTAAAACACAAATAATTTATGATTGCAATAAGTGTTTGATATAAAATTATGCAAATCATGTACCAATGATGATTATGTATGTACATATACAACTTACAACGTTTGAAAATGGTGAACAATTCTTTCATAAGAAAAATAATCATTTGTAACCTGTAAAGAAAATATAGTCAACATGCAAATTCACATATTGCAAACCTGTTAACTAATTTGCACATGTGTAGTTTTATACACATCATATGATACATGTAGGCTATCATATGGATCCAATGTTGTGATGAAAATTGCGTTTTGTGAGTATGCATTGAGGAAAAGAACTAAATGAAAAGTACGCCAGAAAAATATATTTGCTAACTTGCAAGGGACAGTCAACAAGAGGACTAGCCCGTAAAATAGGGCGCTCACAAACTGCTGTCCAAAATGTCATCGAAAAAGGTGATGATTATGGAACCAAAAAAAGATCAGGTAGACCACCAAAACTGTTACTCTGGGAACACAGACACATTCAGCTATTGCCACTTGTGAGCAGGTGTCCATTCATGGAATTGTACATGTACTATTAACACCTGTATACCACCAAACTGTGTAGAAAAGTTTAAATGTAAATTCGAACATGAAGTTCAAGAAAATGAAAATCCAACCAAAACTTATTACCAGTCATAAGTTAAATTGGCTCGATTGGTGTAAAACAAAAATGTAAAATGGCACCATAAATGGAATGAAATAGTGTGTTCTGGTGAAAAACATTTCTGTCTGGATAGTCCTGATGGATATTCATTACATTGGCATGATCTACACACTCAGCTACAGATAAGGCTGAGTAGACAGCAAGAAGGAGGCAATGGGGTGATGGTGTGGGCAGCATGCAGAGCAAGAGGCAAAGCAGACATCGTATTCCTTCAGGGCACTATGAACTCCAAATATATCAGGAATTAATGTATGATCTCTTAATCCGATTTGAGTGTCTTTTAGGCAGTCCGAATTAGAAGTACCAACAAGGCAATGCCAATGTACATGCATCAATGTCCACCAAGAAGTGGTTTGAACGGGAAAAGGTTGATGTCATTCCATGGCCCTCGCGTTCTCCAGACCTGAATCCAGTTGAAAATGTGTGGGGTTTTATGGCAAAGGCTGCATATTGGCGCAACAAGCAATATTATCGTGTGAATGATCTCCAAATAACAACTTCGAATGTCTGAGACAACATAGGCTAAGATGTTTTAAGAAAACTACTTCAAACAATGCCTGACAGAATGATACATATTACTGAAAAGCAAGGAGAACCGACTTGCTATTAATTTCTGATTTCCTGAAATTTTCCACATTGAATTTATGTTTCTTTACAGGTTGTAAATGATTATTTTTTTCACGAACAAAATTGTTCACCATTTTCAAAAGTTGTAATTGGTATATGTATGTAATCACCGTTGGTATATTATTTGCATGAATTTATATCAAACGCTTATTGCAATCATAAGTTATTTGTGCTTTATGGGTGAGTTTATAATTTATTTACATAGTGTAATCACCTAGAATGAGTTTATAATTTATTTACATAGTGTAATCGCCTAGAATACATAAATCTTACATAAAGCCTTCTATGTATGATGGAAGCTGGCATCATTCATACAGTAGACCCAAGAAAAGAAGTGGTGTAGTTAACTGCAGATATTGATTTTATATTATATATTAAAATTTTAGGTCCCCCTGGAATCTTTGGGATGCTGATTTTGTTCTTTGTAACTGATTCAACAATCTATGAACTAAAAAGGACTCACATGCAGTAATTTTTCCACATCTGAGTCTGACTTGCCTAAAATCAGCCAATGGCTTTCCACTGCAGATCTTCTAACAAATGGTGCCTCAAAATCATCACTACAAACTAGCGTTTCAATGTCTTTGGTCAAAGTTCCAACATGAAATGACAACTCACTACAAAATTCTAACTTTTATGGTGCTGTTCAATTGCATAAACCAGTGATTCTCAATTAGTTTTCATCATTTGCCACTTTCAATCTTTCTTTATTTTCGGTCGGCGGGCCAGAAAATATGAAAATAAAATTATCTTACATGCTATATAGACAATGGGAGGCTGTTGGGGGGCTTATCTCCCTCCTACAAATTTTCTGATTCAATGAAATAGCATTGAGGTAAGAGCTTTAGCCCCTTCTAGAAAAATATGAGACTCTCTAGAAGAAAATTGCCCCTTGGAAAAAAATTTTCAGTTTCTTATCTTTTGTAGCCGGGCCAGTTTTTAGTGTTTGAAAGCCAGATCCGGTCCACAAACCATTTATTAGGTATCACTGGCATAAACCAATGGCAACACCAATAACTGGCAAAAAATATTCTGACAAAGTATTACTTTCTTAGTAGCATACCCAAATTCCATGTTTATTTTACTCTTTTTATACAAATAATTGGGATTTTTTGTTCCTAAATTTATAGAAACTAGTGTATAACTAAATTATGAATATGCATATTTATTAATTCATTTACAGTTTATTTAATGTTTACTTACCTAGTCCAACAATACCAAGTGTATCACCCCTTATTCTAGCACATCCCTGAGCTGCTTCACGCACTTGTTCTGGTCCCTGAAATTTTTTACCCTCACGGACCATATTTGCTAACCAATAAGTGCGACGATACAAATTAAGAATGAGGCACAAAGTTGTATCTGCTACTTCTTCAACACCATATCCTGGAACATTGCATACAGCAATACCTATGACAAAGGAAGTAATTTAAATAAAAAGTACTCTAAACTTAAATGGTCATATGTAACTTCCCTATATGAATTTTCATATACGTACACAGACAATATCATCATTTGATTGAATAGAAACAGTCTCAAAAAGAACTACTTATTTTAAATTACTGATTTACAAATGACTGTAACATAGCAAATTTTACCATTTTAGGAATATATATTCTATAAATAGCAAAATTTTTGACACTGGTCACAATACGAAGTACGAAAGAAAAAACACACCATCTGCAAAAATATTCGCAACGTTTCGAGAACTACTGTTCCCTTCATCAAGCGAAGTAAACTTTGCTTGATGTGGACAAAATATTAAGAGACACTGTAGTAATATCAGGTTTGTCCTCCTCTAAATTAATTTGATCACCGCTGATATTCTTCTAGGAATGGACTCAACAAGCTGATATTGGTGCAGAGAAATATTAGCACATGCTAGTGATGTGGATTTCATGAAAAATTTTGAAACTGAAAATTTTCCATCACTTCAATTACTATATATCTAATATGAGTGTAATATAATATCTATTAAATAACA
>QLNU02015360.1:100085411-100099320 GCA_006491805.2 Dysdera silvatica
ATTGCTCATAAATGCCCCCTACGTTTTCCGCAAATTTTAATTTAATTTTTTGGGTGGTTAGGGAGGTCGACGATTCTAACTACGGCCCTGCTGCTCAATTGCAGAATATGAAATAATGTCAGTTTCATTAAAAGGTGCCTTTATAAAAATGTTCAATTAGAGAGTTATCTCTTCAGATTTTTTTAAATTGCACCCAAATAAAATAGCTTTTGTAACTGAAGAAAAGTAAGCATTGATGCCCAACGCCTTTTCCTCCTAACTTTTAACCCAGGCCATAGTGTGACTTTTTAAAATTGACCATCTCTCAATTTTCACAACGCCCCTCAAATAAAAGTTACATTTCATATACCACGCGATGATATATGCACAATAAATCAAACAACAATATCAATCAACGTTTATTGGCGTAGTGATACCAACGCCGATGGTATGGCGTGATTAGATGGTGAAACGTTCGAAAGAAAATAAATATTTCTGCCTTCGGTGGGACCTGAACCCACGACCTTCCACTTGCCGGGCGGAGGCTCTACCCACTGAGCTACGAAGGACAATATATAATCTCTTTACGAACGTATATATATTGTTGCCAGTTATTTCGCAGAATGGTGTAGTACATAGACTACTATTTAAACCAAATTGCAAAGAGACTGGTATTAAATTGATCGAAATGCACGTTGCAGCATGCATATGTATTTAACAAATCGACACCACGACGAACACAACAATAATCACGCCATTACGCCGTGATGCTAGCAGCGATGTTATGGCAATACGATTAGATGGTGAAATGTTCAAAAGAAAATAAATATTTCTGCATTTGGTGGGACCTGAACCCACAACCTCCACATGCCCACCACCCGAGCCACGAACATATGGGCCACTCCATAAGAAACAGAGACACACCATAAAATATATTCAATGTTTATTACCAGCATAATATATCACCTCAATAATTTTTTTTTATTGAGTGGCAACATTGCAAACATGAGTATTGCTAAAAAACGTATTTTTCGGTTATATATGGCTAAAAGGATACAGCTCTTTACAAGCAAAATATATAACGAAATGAATTTATTTTTTCATCATTCTTCTTTTAAAGAGTTATATCTCTAATAATTTCAATAAAAATGGCAAATAAATTATATAATTTTTGTTACTCTGAGATAAATATAATCTCATTTTTTTTGTAATGCGAGTGACCAAAAACATATATATTTCTTTGTCACAAAATATGTAGTATAATTACATGGTTTAAAATTAGTATTCTCCTCATTTACTGACTAATCATGAATATTATAAAGTTTAAGAAGGATGCTGTAAAAATATTTATTATTATGAATATTACAATTTGTGTAATGCGAGTGACCAGAATCACGTTAATGCAAGTTACCAAAACTGCCTTAATGCCTAATATTATTACATGTTGTTAATAACCACAATTATTATTTTTTAAATTGACCAAAATACATTAACTGTAACTTTTATGTGATTTTTTTTAACCATAACCATTTCACATATTTAACTGTGACCCATTGTTTACCAAATTGAGCACATGGTTTAGCTACTTTAAAGTTGTGTTTCATTCAAGCAAATATGTTTTTTAATTAACCTTTACAGAATTTTTTAACCTTAACCATTTCATATACTTAACTGTAACACATTGTTTACAAAAATAAGCACATGGTTAAGCTGTAATATTATAAAGTTTTGTCTACTTAAAGCAGTTGAGTATTTTTAAAAATGCCTTTAACATCAGCTGAAAAGATGAAACGTATGAGAGAAAATTTAAAAGCTAAAGGTAAATATGAAGAATACAAACAGAAGCAAAAAGAACATTGAGCTAGAAATTACTGATTCATATATTTACCTTGGCCAGCTGATTTCAATGGATGGCAACATTATGAAAGAACTCAACAGACGTATTAAACTTGGCTGGAGTGCATTTGGAAGAAACAGTTTTATCCTGAAGGGGAAATTGCCTTTATGTCTAAAAAGAAAAGTCTTCAACCAGTGTGTATTGCCAGTCCTCTCTTATGGATCAGAGATATAGAATCTAACAATTGAAGTAATGCGGAAGTTACAGGCAACCCAAAGGAGTATGGAGAGGTGTCTGCTTGGAATAACTAAGAGAGATCAAAACAGAAACACTTGGGTGAGAGGGAAAACTAGAGTATAGGACATCATTGTTAGGGCTGAAATGGCGATGTGCTGGGCATATTGCAAGAACTGATCAACAACGGACAACAGAAATTCTGAACTGGATTCCAAGAGATCACCGAAGACCTAGAAAACGTCCTCAAACTAGATGGGTGGATGAAATAAGAAAACAGGTTGGGGTGACGTGGAAGCGAATTGCTCAGGATAGACTTGTGTGGAAAGCATTTGGAGAGACCTTCATCCAGCAGTGGATAGATAATGGTTGAATATGATGATGATGATATATATATACTATAGATTATTATCCCACTATTCAAAGTTATTGTGTTTGAATGTGACCAGGAACGTTTTTTCATTATTGGTTCTGTTTCACGGCATTTAGCAATAGGTTTCGATTTGGCGAAAATGGTCGACAGGCTAATACGTAAGTACCGAAAAATGATATCAAGAGAAAGAGTTGTAAAATATCTTAGACAGAAGAAAAAGTAAATCTTTCTGTTACATCTGGATCATCTATATCTTCATACAGAAGTTCTGCATCTTTAGGTAAAGCTGTAGCTAGAACTCGTCGTGGACTTCCACAATCACCATGAAAAAGGACTGACGTGATTAAACAGCTATGCAAAGAAAATGAAATTTCACCTGTATTTTCAAATCATAATGAAACTGATTTAAAATCTACAGCATTTAAGTCTGAAATAGTGGAAGCTGTTGTTACATTTTATCAACGAGAAGATATTAGTAGAAAAGCTCCTGGAAGAAAAAACGTAATTACTGTCGTGAATGGTACAGAAAAAAATAAAATTCCTAAAAGGCATTTAACGTTCAGCTTGAAAGAAGCATATGCTATTTTTTCCAAAGATGGCATAACAACTGGTAAAAGTAAATTTTCAGAATTCGGTCCACCACATGTCATGCTCAACAGCAAATTACCACATAATGTATGCTTATGCAGGAATCACGAGAACTGCATCACTGCTGTAAATGAATTACACAATGTAATCGAAGATGTTCCTTTATACAACTTTTTACAAATGCTTTTGCTGCATTGTTCCTCTGTAAAAATGCTAAAATAGATTGCCGGCTGGACAATGCAGTAAATGTAAAGAAAATTTACAAAATGAGCTTCAGAAAAAATACCAAAATTATGAAAACTTTGAATTGAAGTGGTTGGTTTGGAAAATGCAAAATGGATGGTTAAAAAAAGTTTAAGAAAATGGTAGGGTACAAGACTTAAAAGAGAACATGCTTAGTCAAGCAGGATGGTTTTTTAAGCATTACTATTATATATTATAAGACAATAAACTAAAAGTTACCATGATGACAAAATCAACGTAAAGACTGACATGAGTTTGGCAGTTATTCATATAGACTTAGTTGAAAACTACATGTGTGTCGCACAGGCCAAGATCCAGAGTACACACTAGAGACAAAACCAAGTAAGTCTTTTTACTGCTGCAGTATGGCATTTTGGAATTTTTTAGTCATATGTATAAAATAATCTTGATCATTCTAAGGATACAGTATTCGCATATATTGGCAATTTAATTAAAGAATTACCTACGTCAATAACAATACGCATTTGGTCTGATGGCCCAAGATCTCAATTTAAAAATCAATACATACTTTCATCTCTAAGCACATTGGAAGAAGAAAACAGAAAAAAAAATAATCTGGAATTATTTTGCTTCCTCCAATGGGAAGGGACCTTTGGATGGTATAGGGGCTGCTGTAAAGCATCAAGTGTGGATGAAAGTTAGAAGCCGAAAATATATTGTTCATGATGATTTGATTTTGTACAAGCTATACATAGAAGTACATCAAAAGTAATTGTAAAGAAAATAACAAGTGACTATATCTTAAAGAGAAATGAATATCTTAAATTATCATATTTATTCAAGCATGCAGACGCCATCAAAGGTATTTCAACCGTGCATAATGCAGAAATAGTAAAAAATTGTCACACGATTTACAACTAAAGAAATAGATGAAAACAAAGAAAATGATTTAAAACTGGATGACTGGGTGGAAGTAAGCTATAATAGTAATTTGTTTCCTGGAGTAATAACTGAAATCATAGATCGTGGAAAGGATATTAAAGACAATGTGATGGAAAGTGTCGGAAATTTTTGGAAGTGGCCAGACAAAGACAACGAAATTTATTATATGAGAGAAAACATTATTAAAACAATTGATCCTCCCATTGTCATAAATGCAAGAAGACATTTTAAATTTAATTGAACTTATAGCCTTCTAATTACTTTTAACATAAGAATTTAATATTTTCAAATCCAATGTTCTTGCATATTTCTTAACAATTTAACCATGACTACTGTTCGTCTGATAAAATGTAAAATTTTGAAATTAAACTTTATAATGAAGTGCTGGAAATGATGTTCGTAATCAAAATACACATGAATTATTAATATAATATTTAATAATTATTAATATAATGATAATTAATCAAAAATACACATTAATTATAATAATCAATGTATAACTTCAAATGACGAGCATTTTTGGACACTGTAATGAGTGACTAATATTTATAGATTTCACAAATTGAATAATAAGACTGTTTTTAAATCTCCTACATATGTGATCAAAATTCCAAGGCCTTTCAATATTAAACAGAGCAGAACTTTGCAACTGAAACCAAGTTGCAAAAAACATTGTCCATTTTCTATAATGCGAGTTATCAATGATCTAATTAAATTTTAATTATATTTAAGAATCAGATGTTAACGATTTTGTAAATAACAGGTTAAGACAAGGCTTAAAATATAAACAACTAAAACAAAGTAAATAACTTTCGTTTTTCCAGTTCTTCAATTTAATATTACAATATCATATTCATTTTGTAATGCGAGTGACCATGAAATGACCCATATAAGGACTTACTGAAGCAGATCATTTCGCAGAATGGTGTACTACATGGACTACTTTTTAAACCAAACTAAGAAAAGACCGGTATTAAATACGCAGAAATATTTATTTTCTTTCGAACGTTCCGTTTCACCATTTAATCACGTCATAACATCGGCGCTGGTATCACTACGCCAATAAACGTTGATTTATATTGTTGTTTAATTTAATCTGCGTAGTGTTCGATTTATTTAAAAAATACATATGCTGCAACGGGCATTTCGATCAATTTAATACCGGTCCTTTCTTAATTTGGTTTAAAAAGTAGTCCATGTACATTCCGCGAAATAACTGACTTCAGTTAAGTCCTTATATACGCTTGTAAGGGATTATATATTGCCGATCGTACCTCAGATGGTAGAGCCTCTGCCCGGCAAGTGGAAGGTCGTGGGTTCAAGTCCCACTGAACACAGAAATATTTATTTTCTTTCGAACGTTTCACCATCTAATCACGCCATAACATCGGCGCTGGTATCACTACGCCAATAAACGTTCATTTATATTATTATTTGATTTAATCTGCGTAGTGTTCGATTTATATAAATAAATATGCACAAATTGTCATGAGAGTCTGCTTGGCGGCATTTAATGACAGAATATCCTGCACCAGTTCTTCTGTTTTGTAAATTACTTTTTATGTAAAAGTTAAGTCATAAGAGTTTGTAACTGAAGTCACTGTTCAGCACTTTTTGAACACATACATTAAATATTAATTTTCTCTTTAAACTTGTTGGTTTTCTTGAAGAAAATGTAATTTTGAAAATGTCATAAAACTACCCCTCCATTTTGCAGAACTGATCCTCAATATCAGAATTTGAGGAGCAGTACTGCTTCTCAAAATGAAATACTGATTTCCAATGCTGAACTGTGGTAGACTTTTCAGCCAGGCGGGTCCCAATTGTCAAACGACAAGCCGGAGAGTTTGCTCATGATGAAGCACGACAAATATTGGCATCACCTGTAAAAGAGTTTGAAATTGGTGTTTTCAATATAATCTTTGATACAGCACAGTAACATATATCTGAGAGGTTCTATCATAATGAAGCATTATTGAGTGCTATTGCTAGGATGGATCCAACGAACTTTAGTCAAATTAAAGGCAGTAATGGCAAATTGCTTGACGATGCTCTTAAAAAGTTGTAATGACTGATTGGTAAGGATAAACTAAAGCTGCAGCGAGAACTGTGTCAGATTGAAATATACTTTGATGATTACTGCTCTGATTTATTCTGAATGTCTTCAGTACCCAATGCCAATTCAGATTCTGTTTTCGACAGGATTCAGTGGATTGTCACCCAAACGACTCATTCAAGAGTGAAAGCGATCTTAATGATCCTATTCCTGAACTCAACCAACAACAGCATTGAACAAACTATCTTAGAAGAGTCTATTTAAACAGTCTTTTATAACGACTATGACGAGATGATTGAAACTATTCAGACATGTGACAAGCAAAAATGCTAAAAGTGTTTAGTTTGCACTCATGAATTACTACATGAACTAAAATCAGAATGTCAGATGTATGATTCACTACATGTGACATATAAGTTCATATTTACTGTCCGTTCACAAAAAGAAGTCCCATGGAAAAGCCAGAAACAACTACTGTCGATGCCACAAAACTGGCTTTTCCACCAGACTTCTTTTTGTGAACGGGCAATACAAATACGTTATCTTACACCCAAGTTTCTTGTGAGCGAGCCTTCCCTGTACTCAAAATCGTGAAAAATTGCCTACGATCATCACTTAGACAAGAAGTCCTTAAAAGTTTCATTCTGCTCTATGTCAAAAGAGACTTTGAGTTTGACTACAACAAAGTTTTATACGTAAAGACAAAGTTATAAGCGTAAGTAAGGTAACCTTACATACGCTTATAACATTGTTTTTGCTTATAAATCTTATCTGCGTAATGCTAGGTCAAATTATCTTACATACAACAAAGTTATTGATTTATTGGCAGAGAGTTCTTCAGAATTATCAAGGTAACTTAAATTGTAGTGTTGTGTGTATATTTGTCACAGTCAGATATTGGCTAAATAGGTAAGAACGAAAATTTAGACCTAGATTCAGGATGTTTCACTTCATCTCATGTCATGATTTGCTACCAAAGCTAATCTCAATCAAAATGAAGTTACCAGGTGCTTACCATTTATGATTTTAGAAATTAGACTGTTTGGTAGATTACTATTAATAAAAAAATGGAAATTTTGAAAAGCACTGTCTAAAACTTTAGTTGACTAACAGAAAATACCTCAGAATGAACATAGTCTGCAAATACTCCTAAATGCATCCACCCAAGCACATTTTAAGCTGGTTGGCATCCCACACATGTTCCCCACCGGGCCTTCATGTAGCCAGTCCGGCCCTGATCTACGGATAGAATTTGCATCACGTAAGTGTTAAAAATTTTTAAAAATTGGGCATCAAAAATGACTACCGAGTCTAAAATCTTGGTCATAAAAACGAAATGTATCGATGCAAAATATGACTAACGATAGCTAATTTCAAACCCTAATCACTACCCTACCTACTCTCATCATTACCTGCATATTCATGTTTTCCCCTTACTGTCCCACATGTTTTAAAATTATGTACATGCTGGTCAGAAATGCCTAGGTCATTTCTTTGTCCATTCTATATTCACTATCTTTACCAAGGCTGTGTTACCCACAGGGCACACAAGGCCCACCACAGAAACGAGCACACTAAAAAAAGTACTTGTGTTTTTTTAACATTTTGTTTCCAAATTAGATTTTTACTTTCAAACTCTGAAAGCACTAAAAAACTAAAAAAATAAATACAGGCTACTCATAAAAATTTGGTAAAAGTGCAGAGTCTATCACCTACTGAAATTTAAGTGCTTCCAAAACTGACTGGCAACAGGGTAACTGATCTGCCGCCATGTTGGAAATGTTATTTTGAGGGTGTTTTGGGCCTTGTAAATTTACTCCATAAGCATGCCTTGCATAAAAATAGGGAGGGTGGAGAGGGAGGTACTTTCCTGTTATCAGTAAAGGGTGATGGGGGAGCTCCCCACACACACCCTCGCTTTGGGCTTCGGCTTCACTGCCCGTTTAGATCATATTCGAGTTATGCCTGAATCTTCAAAATATTGAATGCATGCGGGTTGGAAACAGTTCCTACTAAAAAGTCACTGGAGCACATGTACTGTACTAGCACCAAAACATGACATGCAAACTAAACACAACAAACCACACACAGTAGGAAAACAGATATCAACAGACAAAATACAAGCAGAAACAATTTTCAATGTTGGATATAGAGTAATCTAAACAGATCAGTAAACAAAATCACGTCAAATAATTATTAACATCAAAAGGAAATGTTTTCATTGATAACCAGGGTTATTGATAACCGTTAATGTGAAATCAAAAAGAGCAAAGTATTTGAAAACATTATAAAAAAAATAATACAAGTTAGGGGGAACACCCAGGCTTAAATTGTTAATAAGTCTAAAAAAATCATTTTTAACATAGTTATTTAAGAAATTGAAGAATTGGGAAATGTCTTTATACTTTAAAGACGAAAAGAAAAAAAAAAAGGCATCCCAATAATAAATACATAATTTTGAAAGAGTCAACAACATTGCAAGCCTGACAGGGAGCATTAGAATACACAAGAGTTAATTTATCTGTTCTAAATAAATATCTACATATTCTAATTTGAGCAAGCACTCATTTGAATTTTAGTGGCATTTCTGAAGTTAAATAAGGCTGCATCAAATGAAAACTATAAAGAGAAGTATAGTAGTAAATACCAGAGTTGGAGAAGCCAGTAATATCTTTCTGTATGTTTATGTCCCTGAAATTATTTACTTATAATCATGTTAAAACTTGTTTTCATTAAGGAAATGACCTGTAAATGCAGCCCAAATGCCTGCATGGGAAATGTCTGTACCAGTTAAATTTGAGCAGAACCTCCATTCCCCAAGGAAGCCAACCAAAATAAATGATCATAAGCACACGTTGGGGAATGGAAGTGACTAATGGAGGAGGTGACCTGACTAATGATAGAAGTTTTTGGTAAGACTACAGATGAATCCCCTGTTTTGTCACCAACTTGTCTCCAAAACTGATGCTATACTCTTAAAACAGAGGGAAAGTTTTAGGAAGCGTTAAAAATGTATGCATACGAATGGTACTTGTATTGTAGTGTCCGTTTGTGCAGGTGGTAGTTTGTAAGTTGTAGCGATAGGATGTGCGAGTGTTTAAATGTATTTATTTTTGTAACAGATTGGAATTGATGGTATGTTTGGGATGGAGAGGTTAGAGGAGGTATGGGAGGAAGTGGTTGGAGGAGGTATAGGAAGAAAAGGTTAGAAGAGGTATGGGGAGAAAGAGGTCAGAGGAGGTATGGGGGAAGAGGTATGGAAGGAAAAAGGAGAGAGGAGGTATGGAGGAGATAAGGGGTATGTGGAGTATCGCAATGTCGGCGATGAAAATCTGTTAGACTTGTACTTCACAAATCAGCATTGATCAGCTGTTGGACTCTTACTTCGCAAAAGGTATTGGGGGGGTGGGGGGAGGCATAAGGGGAACATGGAGCATCACAATGTCGGATCTGAAAAGCTGTTTGACTCATACTACGCAGAGTATATGTGGAGGCGGCGTCACAAAGAGGAAGTGGAGGAAATGACTCCAAAGGCAATAAAAGCTCAGAAGCTTAAAGACAGAAGTTTTTTTGGTTAAAAAAATCTGAAAAGAGTATAATAGGTAGTAAACTCAGTATAACAGGTAATTACTCCTTAAAAAAACATGGCGGCCGAGAAGGGAGCATGTGATGATGCAATCCGAGGCAGTTGCCGTGGCAGGGTTGCCACGGCTTGGCGACAAATGGCACAAAGGATACACATGTAGTTTGGTCAAGTTTTTTTTACAAAAGTTGTTTAACAACCCGTATTTTTTCTAGAAATCTTAGGTACACAAACACATATACTTCATTTGTGTGTGCATGTAAAGCGACATGACCTTTATTGTACTTAACACCATTAAAACTCAGATAATATTGGTGGCAATTCTGTCATTGGCTAAATGCGGTATGATATAAGGCTATATGTTATGTTTCATCAACTTTCAAAAATTCTAAAGGATCCTATGAAATTCTCCTTTAATTAACTGAATATATTCATTTCTCTTGCATCTCGCGTTTATTTAACCGAAAATATTCTATCACCTTTACTTGTGTTGCCCAATATAATCAAATCTAGATTAGAATTTATCCATCATAAATTATCACAGAACAATCTAAAGCGATTAGGGATGTACAAGTTCACATTGAAAAACAAGTGATTTTATTCACAAGCCTTAATGTTCAGTCTCACGTTATATAAGACCCTAAAACACCTAACGACAGCTTCCAGTTCAGGCAGCACGACCTGCGCTGCCTCTGTGCCATAAAAATCCAATTAATCCAATACAGGCAAAATACTATAAGACATAAAAACTTCATATTTGCCAAATTTAAAACACAAGTGTACCTTTTTACGTCTTATCATACTGGATTCATTATCTAAGGCCATCTGGAATATAGTTACACTTCAACAACAAAAAATTATCGAGCTTATTGTTCCTACAAATAAAAAACTGAAATTGCAAAATTTCGATTAGGGAAAATTTTGTCTATTTGAACAGTGCGGTTAACGAATTTCCGGGTACGATATGACGATAAAAAATAAGATGGCATAAAAGTTTCAAGGCCAGGTTATTTGATAACTTCAGTTATGTTACAAAGCAATGTAAGTGTTCGGGACACTAAATGTACGTATTTTTTATTTTATTTCTATGTGAAAATGAAATTAAAAAAACACAGCCAAACTGCGCTAGGTAGAGGCCATAAGGTAAGTTGAATAGGACGAAAGAATAGCAATAACGGGAGGCTTGTTATCGAAAACGAAAATTTATTTATACGTGGCGCTTCGTCCTGACCATGGTTTGCTCTCACAAGGCCAACTAGATTTACTACAGGCCTGCTCACGTGAGCCTAACGCTAGAAAACCTGTCCCCAAATTTTCGCAGTGGCGATTCTCTCAAGCAGTTTTTCTCCGACAGAGGGCGCCTGCTGCATAGGAAAACATTCCCAATTTAACACACTATAAATGCCAATTAATAGCCCAGTTTCTGATTACATACAGAAATAGATTGCTTTTTGCTCAAAAAGTTATCGTATTTTATTTTCCAACGACGATGATGATATCGTGATATGACAAACTTTCGTAACAAATTTTAAACTAAAATTTAAATCTTACATACCTTTTTCTACTCTTTTATTTACACTGAAGACGGTTTATTGGATGAAATGATTTCTCAGGCATGATTAATAACTGATAATGAATTGATAGTTTACACTGAAAGCTAAATTGCAAAATGCATATAAAAGCAGACTTTATTTTAATGGTTAATAAAATAGAATTATATAGAATTTAAATCAACTAATTAATAATTTAATTATATTCTATTATAATTAATTATAAAATAAAGAATTAATTAGAAGGCTTGACACCTGTTTGGAAAGACTTTAATGGAATGTTAATGAAATTAACACATGAATTTACAATAAACTGATGATATAACTACACAATGTATAATATTGTATATATTAAATACAATGTATAATATTGAATACATGATTTCTAATAACTTTTGACACAAGCCAAATTTTTAATACATCACATAATAAAAATAAAGAATCAGGTATTCATGAATAGCAATTCTTTCCAAAATAATTTTACTTGAAAATACAAACTACATAATAGAACAGCATGTCACCGAAAAACAAAATACAGAATAAACACTTACTGTGTCCTTAATACTGCAGATATAAATAGGCTAAATTTTATGAAATTGGGTTGAACGAAAAAATAAACTATTAGTAAAAGAAAATGTTTTTTTTATACACATTATTTATTTCCATGTCTCAAAAATGACCAATAATAGGAAAACTTATATACAGTAAATAATTATAAAAAACTTATACACAGTTTACATTCTCTGGAATCTTTATTGATATATCCCTAATAAAATGTAAAGAGGGCACAATAACGCTATTTCAAAAATGTAGAACTGCTCATCAAAATAAAATAATTTTCACTCTAATACATAGCAAGTAATAAAACAGCATGTCACACGAAAACATTCTGAAATATAAGATGATAAAGAATAAATACCTATTGGTCATATACAGCAGATTATCAATAAATTAAAGCCAAGATTGTTAATTGCCTGCTGAAATAGAAATTAACTACAATTTGTAATAACAATTTTGTACAAAATTATAATTTTAAAACCTTTCTAGACACAGGTTTTTTTTAAGAAATTTTGTTTTGTGTTCATCAGCCAAATTGGTAGTAGTTTTAGCAAAATTACTTAAATATGGTCTTCAAAACTTCGTTAAAATTAAAAACGACAATTCTTTAAGATGGTCAAACATATTTGTACATCGAAGGACTGGATTTTTGCACAATCGTTTGTGTAATAAATTACGTAGTTTGGTCAATGTATTTTTTCCATTACAAATGTTTGGAATTATCAATTGCAGAACATTTTCAATACGTAGTAACAAATCGATTAAACATCGTTTGGGGTAAATTAGTCCTCCTCTATCAATATTTAAAATCAATGCTAAAGAAGGTGCTGAAGTAGATGAAGAAATAAAAAGGTCTTTGCACGAATCGCAATCCATATTGTCCATGACAGCTCTTATTATATATCCTGCGATATAGCCCATAGTGACAGAATGCAGACTTGTTGGAAGCGAACCTACCAAAATAAAAAATATGCTCTCTTTACTGTAATTGTCAATGAACAACAAAAGATTTCTTAAAAGGGAACTGCTTTTGTGGAAGCTCGCACTTTGAGACAAGACATACCACAAATGATAGTCCCTAAATTTCTTATTAAGAATATGAAATCAGTTTTTTGTGAATAGCACATAAATTTTTTTATTAATATTCAAAGTCCAAAAATCGCACTTTTTAGGTGAAGTTTGATATTTTTTTATTCGCACTGTATATGAAGATAATAACTTTTGAACTCAATTCGAATAAAGAAGGTGGTTGCATTTAACGAATAAAATTATAAAAGTACACGACAGATCATTCAGAGTATTTTAAAAAAATTTAAAACTAAGCTTTTTAATACTTATATTTGGCATGCAAGGGTCGAAATTTGCAAGTTGCCCGCTTGCCCTGGCAATCAAATTTTTAGAAGGGCAAGTTAAAAAAATCAGTTGCCCCCTCGGGCAATCAAAAATTATTTTTTTAACCTTGATATTTATAATATAATAAATCAAAAATATCGTTAAAATTACCATCTGTAAGTATCGAAGATTTTGAACCAAATGAAGCCATTAACATGTGGTTAAGTGCAAAACAGAGAAAACCATACCACAAGCTGAAAGCCACAATATGAAAGTTGAAAACAAGCACCCCTTTTGCTAGAAGATTCAGATATATCAGTATAGGTGTACAACTGATGATAATTAAAAATTTGTATCGTGGGTAAATCTTCTATTCCTACTTTCACTCCTTAATATGCAAGTGAATATGGCAATTTTACAAATAAATATTTATTATATATGCCCAAGAATGAATTTTTATAATTTCATTTTGATGTGTTACATCAATTTTGATTTCATCCAGAGCAATCCTGATTTTTGGACTTTGAATATTAATAAAAAAAATTTATATGCTATTCACAAAAAACTGATTTCATATTCTGAATAAGGAACTTAGGGACTATCGTTTGTGATAAGTCTTGTTTCAAAGTGCAAGCTTCCACAAAAGTGGTTCCCTTGTTAGTACTGATAAAAT
>QLNU02015360.1:100099420-100117653 GCA_006491805.2 Dysdera silvatica
TTGCTAGGACATTCACTTGTTATCATAAACTGTATTAACATACCACAGCACGGTAGTAAGTGAGTATAGCTAGACATTGATGTTCTTCCTATGTTTAAACCTTCGCTATTTATATAATTGTATAGAATTTGTAGACCTGACATATCCAGGAGATATAGTGGTTGTAGATTAGTAGTCTAGTCATAATTAAATCTGTTACGTTTGTTTAATTAGTTTTCTTCTTATTTTGTGTTTGCATCCCTATACTGATTTCATGGCCATTTGATAATCATTTGTTTAGCCAAGAAACTGATGTTGTTATTAGGCACTGATAAGCACACTGAGAGGTGCTATAATTAGAATTAAACAACTTGGTAATTAGCATCATAATCTGTTATAAGATGTGGGCAGTCATCATTTAATACATAAATGTGACAGTGACTAATTAGAAAATTAAATAAGGTCTAAAGCTACACAGAGCTCCCCTTTGAATCATCACCTTAGAAACAGGTTGAATCAAATAAAGTGAAAAAACTCACCTTAATAATATTAATCATTGCAAAGTTTTCAAAAAATTTCTTAAAATGAGAAAACAACATTTTTGCAGCATTGTATAGAATGTGAACTATGTCACCATGAATGTTTAATAAATGGGGATTTTTCCAATGAATTAATGTTTTGAAGCCACTTTTACATCTTCACATTGCTGGGCAGTTACCACGAGACAACTAATCATCTTTAATTTTAATTACTAAATTTCAGTAGAGCAAAATAACATCCGTTTCAAAGTACAGTGCACTTTTCAGTATCAAAAAATGTACAAAAGTTACCTTACTAAAGGAAGTGATGAAAAATCAGTACCTCAAAAAAATTAGGTCACACTTTAAAAATAAGAAAACAGAAAGCTGGATTATTATTTAAATGAATCAGTAACACTCAATGAACAAGGCAAAATAATATAAAGTAGGCTAGGTAAATAAACTTGCACACGCTGAGCTTGCTGGATAGGATAAACAGACACAAAAAAAAAAAAGGATAGTGCTGCCATAATGAGACCAAGTTCAAGGTCAAGGGGAGGATTGCTTGATTATTTGCTTTAATGGCAGTGTGACAGAAAAATGGGAGCACTCCTCTGGGAATGTGGAAGTACTGTGTGTGGTGCTTTCCTCTCCCACAAAGGCTCAGTTTTAAGAGAAAGAGCCCCGTGGGAAGGCACGGCTGGCTGGCCAGGTGAGAAGTGGTGTATTTTAGATGGACTTCCTGTAACTCTTCTTTCTGGGAACACAATCCTCCATCTGCTTTCCATGGACATACTTCCCTTAAAGAGGTTGCTCATAGATCATCGAAGAAGGAAATTTATGACTCCTCAAGGGGAGACTTTTTATCATTCTTCAGACAGTAGCGGTCATGACAAATTCAGCCAGAACAGAAGTTGACTGGGCAATCTCACCAAAACCTATGTAGGTGCTGTGAGGCAGCATACCTCAATTACAATTCTTCTGTGTAAATATTATTCTGCTAAAAAGAATATCCTACAATCTGGTTAAATTTACAAAACAAAATTCTAAATTTCTTCAGGATGGAAAAATGGAACCCATGTTTATGTCGATATTTGACGATATACCAATACAGTGACCAGTCCTATTCTTGAGTTTTAAGTATTTTCCACTCAATAATTTTGTAGAGCGGTTTTTTCCCATATATCACTGAAATGGGAATATAAGAAATCAATGCCATGTGGAATTCGTGAAAGCAAAATTTCAAATAACCACTATCACCATAGATATGTCTTGTACTCAGTTTACACAGATAATAATTTTAAAGATACAAGGAATTTATAAAAATGCTTGTCCAACAATAAAAAATTTATAAAATGCAGATAATTTTACTTAAATAAAATATTTTATTGTTCATATACAAGAAGCTGAAACCAAAAGTTACTTATTGTATATTAACCTACCATTTTTTTCATTCTACAGTCTTATTAAAAAAAGACAAAAAGTAATTAAAAAAAATAGAAATATATCAGGAGCAGAAATTTATATTTACATTTTAAAATCCGACATTTTTGGATTACAATATTATTCTGAAGCTTAAAACTACAATTTCTGCAAATTGTAAGAGAAAAAATTATTTTAATTTTTAAGTTAATGAGCACATAGGATATTTGGAACTATTTTAATATAAGCATATACAATAAATCTCTACATTATACATCCCAGTGTGAATATAGTTGAATTCGGTTATATGGAGAGGAAATAAAGTATTTGTTGACATTCAAAATATACAGGATGAAAACCCTTTATTGTGAGAGAAAACATGGTATAGCAAGCAACAATCTGATAAATTTCCCTTTGAATGTGTGTAGGTTGAATCTAAAATGAGAGTTTCTCCCTCTTTACAAAAAAAAATCAAAGGTTTTTTCTTCTTTTTTTTCTGAAACCGATATTCCTACTCTTTAAGACACTATCACTAAGACACAAGCTTCAAACAACCCTGAATTGACAACTATAGCAATGGGACCTTACCCATCAACCCATCACCAATTTATAAAATGGCATTAGAATGTACCAAAAATATATAAAATTCTGGTATTTAAATATATGATATATAATATGCATAAACATATTTGTTCTCATATTTTTTTAATGGTAACTTGGTTTTAATGACAACCTGGATATAATAACCAAAAGTACCAGTTCCTCCATACTCATTATACTAACATATTTCTACTTGGAAAGTCCTGATTTTTTATTGTAAAAGGAGGTGTCAACCCCGGTTGAATAGGACTTTTTAAAAGTTTACAAGGAATCTTGTGCCATAAACTTGTATCTTAAATACAAGTAAAATAAACATTTAAAAACAGGGTGCTAAATAATGAAACATTGAAATTAGATACTACATTGCAAATGATTGTTGTTATTGTGCTTTCTGTTAGTTACTCTGTACAAATGTATGGAAACAAAATTACCGAAGGTAGTAATACAGTTTGATATGGAAAGAAATACAATAAATAAAATAATTCTTTCGTTATTTCAAGATTTAATATAGCCAACTATGTCACAAAATAATTTTTGGTACAACTAAAAATGAAGTTAAAATTATGTAAAAGAAAAATATACTCTTGAAATAATTGAATAAAATAACCTTTTCCATTGCAAAGTTCTGGGATGAAAGTATTTTCCATTTGAAGAGATGATTTCTTTGCTGGATTTTTTGCCAAACCTAGTTCCATCTCAGATTCAAAAGTGTCTCGCACCTTGCATATTGTATTATCATCAATAAATAGTGGCGAAAGAATTTCATTGATCTATTTTAAAAAGTATAATGTTACTTCATTTGAATGTGATACAAAAATATTTACTGCATTTTATGTCATTTTATAATTTACATCTCACAAATGATATGTTTGCAGTTCACATAATGGTGTGCTTTGAAAATAATGTATTCATAAAATATACACAGGATGTTTCCGAATTCAGGGGACAAACTTCTAGGGTTTGTTGGTGACACCAAATAAGGCATATTTGCCCATATCCCCGTGTCCGCAAAGGGTCCGGTTTGGCTGTAGAGCGTAACCACTGTTTACGTCTATCACGTTGCTACGTAGCCAATTACATGAATTAAATACAATTTTTGATACATAATTTAAGTAAATGAGCTAATAATACAAAAGGGACAAAGAAATCCGGAATTCAGTTTCCTGTTCCTGATCTGTGTTACTATGTAGTGAAAATAAGCCTAAAAATTCTTAAAAAGGACAGGGCCCAAACTTGATTTTCTACTTTGCTTCTCATACAGGTAACGCTACTTTTGACAAAAAAGGGAGGGATCTGGGCCCCTAGGCCACCCTCCTAAATTTACGCCTGATAGAGGACACATGATGATGGCATAGCCCCAGGCCACATTTTTGCTTAACGCAGCCCCGAAACCAGGGACGGATTAGGCCACCAGGCAACTAGCCCGTAGGCCGGTGTGCCCTTATGGACAATAGGACATGCACTCATGGGTTATAGGACTCTTGCCCTCCGATAATCCAAGGTACGCACCCCTTGAGAGGACCCAGTCCACCCCTGCCTGAACCTCTATTGTATGTTATGCTATGTAGTGTTACATTGATTTTTATGCTTAAAATAGAACATGTTTTAAAATATTTGCCTATTAAATATTTTCAAGTGAGAAGAAAATAAGCAAATGTACATGTTTCAGAAAATAAGGGATCATATTATGCCTGTAAGTAAAGTTTTGCTTTGAGATAAAGCTTCAGAAAGAATTACAAATTTGTATGATTAAAAAGTAATTGCACATTTGTGTTGTTCATGTTAAGAAATTGCAAATTTGTGTAGTAAAATTATTTGGATCGTGTAAAAAAAGCAAGATTATACAAGTTAGAAGTACATTAAAGTTGAGTGACTAATTCCAGAAAAAATTTGGTATATTAAGAGATTCAGCATTTAATCTATTTTTGGTCAGCATCATTATCATAAACATACCTGGAAACATCCAAGGAAAAGCATCAAAAATGTTATCAATATTCTGATATGAAGTAATGCAAGATAGAAAAAGTCAGCAAAAAAAAATTACTGTAGATAAACACATAGATTTGTTTTATGGCACAAAGACAGTTATATTCGCACTGTACAAAGACCTACAGTTTTCTAAGGGATCCACAGCTATTTTCTCTAGGGCAAGGAGCAGACACATTTTTGGGATATTATGCCAAAGTAATACTGCAGATTCATTCCACGTACCAGCGAAACTCCTCAAATTGTGCCATGCATCACACATCAAATTATGAATTTATCATTCAGTTACTAATATAATTTAAATGGTTCTTTTGGTACATTTCTAATTAATTAAAAGAATTGCTTTTCTTGAAAATGCTTGATTTGTTGGATTTTTATGGCGCAAGAACAGAAAGGGTCATTTAGCTTTAAACAATGTGTTTTCTTGAAAATATCCTTTATATTTTATGTACAATTTACTACAGTTTAACAATACAGAGTGCGAACAGCATAATTCTTTTGCTTTATAAAACCATATTTTCTAGCTCAAGGGATTTGAAAACAACAACTATCACTTTTTGTTTTTATAGCATACAATTTGGCAATATAATTTACTCATAACACTAATCTTACTACAAGCCAACGTAAGTGACAGTGAAATGGTTGAGATAAGAAGAAAATGAAGTTTTGGATGGAAATAGAATTAGAGATCATTCAAGATATCAGTCAATCTGACTGAAAATTTAAGACTTTATGCACCTTTCTTACAAATATCTAACAACAGTCTCCTTTAAATAAAAGGTGTAAAAACATAATGTTTTTATTTAAAACCAAATAAAATATTTTTTTTCTAATTTTAACAATGACACTCAGATTTTGTTTTAATTACTCTGTGTGCCACTAAATTTGGCCAGTGTACCACAGGTTACAAACCCCTGCTGTAGGGAATTAAAACCTAGATCACAAGTCCACAACCTATGGCACACAAACTAATTTTTGGTGGCATGCAGAGCGATTTAAAAGAAAAAATCTGACAAGGGGAACCCATAGTGAATGCCCCGCCGATTTGGATGATTTTTTTTTTTTTTAAATGAAAGTATAGCCAAAATAAGGAAATACGTATCTCGATATTCGTGCCAATGCGGCTTATTTCCAGAGATATGGATTTTTAAAGATTTTGCATCCGATATATAAGCTTAAAATACGACATCCTCCGCAAGCCAATCGGTATCCGAGTTGGTAAGTTACCGGCCTAGCGCTTCGTGTTTTTGCGTTCGATGCCCGTGGAAATCGGTTGTTAATATATATCCTTTTTACATATTTATGTATTTTTATTAGTAAAAATACTTTGCTTACAATCGGATTTTGTTCATAAACTTACTTTAATAAAATTCATATTTATGTAGTTATGTTAATTGTATGCTTATTGGCAGTGATAATTTCTACTCGAATTTTAATTGCTGATTATTAAAAAGTAGAAAAAGTTTTGGTGTAGCCATCCAGCCTGTTATGTAGTTAAGTAGATCCAGCACACTTTAATAATGTTTTTACAAATGACGACGGCACCTCTTCTTCTACTGTTGAAGTAATTCCACCTCATTGTACCCCATACTGTCAACCTCGTGATGTGTACTTCTTCCGTCAAGTAAAAAATTTCATTAAAAGGTTACAAAATTGTGTTGAAATCTTACAAGAAAATAGTCATTTAAACACGCGAGCAGATAGATGCTTTGAAGATCCATTCACTTATTTATAATCAACTTTCGGCGCCGAATTTTAAGAATACATTACAGTACTCTTGGTTTGTTGCAAAGTTAACAAACGAAAGAAGCGTTTTTGAAAATGTAGATGGTATTTGTTTTCCAGATGATATTAGACAAAGAAAATCAGTTGTTCGAACAATTCATTTATAAAATGCTCACGTTGTAGAATTTTTTTATGTTTTTATTGTTTTTATGATAATTATCATCCAAAATTATGTACCAGTAAACAATTCCGACACCTCCGATAGTGATTCACAAAAAATATGTTCACGTCAATCAGTTTTAAAATAAAATGTTTCTATATAAATGAAATGCATATAAATGGGATGCACATAAAATGTTTATATGTTATAAAATAAAATATTACATACTAAAAATACATTTTTCAATAGATAAATATATTTAAAAAAATATTAGGCATAATAAATGCTAATAGAGGATGACTGCAAAGGCTAATAATGATAAAATAAGACGAATTAACGCAGTTTTCTTTTTTATTTAATGGAATTGTTAAAAGTTTTCAGAAAAAATCTTTCAATCCTTAAATAAAACAAAACTGCATTATTGGTGTAATTCTATCCCTTCACAGGTTGACAATGAGTACGCAAATTTTATAAAAGTTATATTC
This sequence comes from Dysdera silvatica, assembly GCA_006491805.2. Taxonomy (NCBI): domain Eukaryota; kingdom Metazoa; phylum Arthropoda; class Arachnida; order Araneae; family Dysderidae; genus Dysdera; species Dysdera silvatica. The sequence goes on from QLNU02015360.1 coordinate 100,106,296, forward strand.
ACATAAAAACTTACAGCTAACTCCTAAACTTTTTGTACCTTTACAACTCTTCAATTAAAAATTAAAATTCGTGTAAAAATTATAACTGCGAAAAATAGTATCACAGAATTAAATATATAAATATGAATTTTATTAAAGTAAGTTTATGAGCAAAATTCGATTGTAAGCAAAGTATTTTTACTAATAAAAATACATAAATAAATACATAAAAAGAATATATATTAAAAAAAAAAGTGAAAAATTTCCGTGGGCATCGAACGCAAAAAAACGAAGCGCTAGGCCGGTAACTTACCAACTAAGCTATCGATTGGCTTGCAAAGGATGTCGTATTTTAATTCTTTAATGTTCACAGCCACCTGTAACCTTAGATGCGCATACCCGCCCGAGTTTGCAGGGGTAGGAAATGTTTTGGAAGAGTTATTTGGACCCCCGTTTTCCTGAGTGACACGTATTCTTTACATTCAAAGGCACAAAGGCATTGATTGAAACTGGTGGAGTTTGTGGCACAAAGGCATTGTTCACAGAATGTTTCAAATGGAGACCATAAAGATGAAGGGCTTTTTCCGGGAAAAGCGGGTGGATGCAAATCTACGGTGTATTTTGCTGTGTAATCATAAGCGATTACACTTTACTATCCTTATTTATGAGTGATTATTTATGCAGTAGAACTTCGACTAATCAGCATCTCTAAATAATGGTCAGTCACAAATTATAAATATTTACACCATAAAATAAATATTGGATATCAAACCGAACCATATAAATTGAGGCCAAAAGAAAGCTAATAAATTGGTTTAGTAATATTCTCATTTTAGAATTTACATTAAATAATATTTTAAGGACCTTTCTTTACTCGAAGTAAATACAATTTAAAACAATATTTATTTGGGGATCACATCTAGAACAGTCAATTCATGTCTATTTCGCTTCAGACATAGCGCTGATTTCCTCCCAATGCTGGATGAAATTCTTAGGTTAATAACAACGATAGTAAATATAAAAAATGCATGCATTTTAGGTAATTTTGAATTAAAAATATTTAATACAATTATCCAATATTTATTACAAAGTATTTACATTTAAAATTGAATCTTTCTAACTTTATTTGGTGCCCCAAAAATCTGGTACTCAGGGCACAAGCCTCGGGTGCCCCTCCTTAGATATGGCATTGTTTTAGGATACTTTTCAATACCCATATATCTTTCATTTTTATTAATTTTAAAAGTTATAATTTCATCAAGGGATATAATTTATCAACTAAGTATAATGCTTTGAGAGATACATACACAACCATACGGAACATACACATAATTTCACTTATAATTATTTACAATTTTATTTACAGATAAATATTTAACATTCTATATATCCTCATATGAGTTTATTTACTTTGGTATGGCCTACATATTTTTTACAAAATATTATGAACAAAAACACTGCTGGCAAATAGAAGATTCCCAGGAACTCTCAATTGCACGTCCTGACACAGTTGTTTTATTTACTTCCCTACAACGCCTGCAATACCTTTTTCGGCCCGCAATTTTACGTTTTTTATGTATATGGTCGTCGTCTACAAAATTGCAGGGCCATTTTCTATTTAAAAAATCATTTGACAAAATAAAATATTTGCTATTTGATGTAGAGGCGTCGTTAAGTTGTTACTGGGAGAGCTCAAGCCCTCCCAATATGTTTGACAAAGCCCCCCACCCCAATAAAAACTAGATCAACAATACGAAAGGAGGAGGAGGTGAGGGCTATAGGCACAATATATAAGATAGAGCACACTACACGCGATTAAGTCTGAGAGTTCTATAATTTTGTACATTTACCCCCTCCCCCAAATGTGCATAAATCCAAAATCCTGTATTTTCCCAGACTTCTGTACAATTTGGGGCTCACAAAAAGTAGAGTCCTGGGCTCGGGCCCCCTTGATCAATTAGGTTGACCAAAGTAATTTTATCTATGTTTTTCGCTTTATATGTAAAATTTGATTCCTATATAAGTAAGGTTCATGCAAAAACCTAAATATTAACATTTTCATCAAAACCCAAACATACAGTATGTATTTAATTGAAGGGTAAACTACCTTTGGGGATGCACATAACTAGTAACAATAACAAGTCCCCGTTAGTGATTGATGAGGCATTTACAACTATCGCATTCTTATCAGACAATAGACTGCATTGCTCTTTGTTAGCAAACTGCTCCTAAAGCAGGCCCCTATGGATAAACTCCCCTTTTTCCTTTGAAAGACCAAAATGTACGAAACAAAGACATTCTGCCCCTCCCAAACCTAGACTAGTTCAATTTAAAAGGAAAATCCTTGATTATACAATAATTTTTCCCACCCATGTATATTTAGCTCAAACTAGAGCTATTTTCTGTTTAGGAGAAAAAGAGGTTCCATCCTCATCCTGGATTCGAACCAGGGTCCCCACGTTGAGCCTGCGGTGTCTTGACCTACTAGACGAATGAGGACAAGAACAAACGCATTTTTCTACGTATATTAGGATGTAAGATATTATTACCCTTCACAGGGATAACACAATTGCCAAATAATGGTCAACACAGAAAAGCCTCCGGGGCGAGATTTTTGTGAGTTTTCGTGGGGGAATTTATTATACAATAATTTTTGCCACCCACGTATATTTAGCTCAAACTAGAGCTTATGTAATTTTGGAGAAAAAGAGACGCTTTCCTCATCCTGGATTCGAACCAGGGTCCCCGCATTCGAACCAGGGTCCCCGCATTGAGCCCGCTGTGTTTTGACTTATTAAATGAACGAGGACAAGAACAAATGTATTTTTCTCCGTATATAAGCATGTAAGATATTATTACCCTTCACAGGGATAACACAATTGCCAAATAATGGTCAACACAGAAAAGCCTCCGGGGCGAGATTTTTGTGAGTTTTTCGTGGGGGAATTTATTATACAATATTTTTTAATTAATAATCAAACAAACCAAAAACAAATAAGCTCTAGTTTGAGCTATATATATGTGGGTGGCAAAAACCTCGCCCTGGAGACTTTGCTGTGTTGACCATTATTTGGTAATTGTGTTATCCCTGTGAAGGGTAATAATATCTTACATCCTAATATACGGAGAAAAATGCGTTTGTTCTTGTCCTCGTTCGTCTAGTAGGTCAAGACACCGCGGGCTCAACGCGGGGACCCTGGTTCGAATCCAGGATGAGGACGGCGCCTCTTTTTCTCCAAAATTACACAAGCTCTAGTTTGAGCTGTAATTAAAACGTGGGTGGCAAAAATTATTGTATAATAAATTCCCCCACAAAAATCTCGCCCCGGAGGCTTTCTTGTGTTGACCATATTTGGCAATTGTGTTATCCCTGCGGAGGGTAATAATACCTTATAAAAACCTTGGTCCTGAAAGGACGTAAAATTCAAGGTGCTTTGAGTGTTAAAGAGTTAAGTTCATATATAGGATGAAAAATCTTAAAAATTCATATCCCCGAAAATAAGCCGTATTGGCACGAATCTCGAGACATGTATTTCCTTATTTTGGCTCTACTTTCATCAAAATCAGCAGGGCACTCACTGTGGTTTCCCCTTGTAAGTGCAATTGGCAAAATGAAAAAAAAAAAAATATTATATATTTGTTTCTCAACCTCTCCACTACCACATACATTGGCTCGTAATTATATTAGTGTTATGAGTTGTTGTAGCCTTGGTCCTTGCACTACTACAGTAAAATTGGACTGTGTAAATATTTGACTCCATCAAAATGTTCAACAGTGATAATATGTAGAAAAAGCAACTGTATTCTTTAGAGTAAAACTTCATCTTACGTTCAAAAGAAAACATATTGAATTTTAAAAAGATAAAACTAAACTTTGCTAGTCCAGCTATAACATGAAAAAATAAATGGTGGCAAACTTTATGAACCAACTTATTATAATTACATCACATTCCTGGCCAAGTTGAACATGTAGCTTTCACAATGGCAAAACTCACAACTTTATACCCAGGTATTCTTGTGCTGCTTAGGTGCAATCCATTTTCCAAAGTTCAAAACATGTCACACAACATCACACTTAATACAGTTCTGTACCCCTGATAGAGTAATTAATATTGTCAAAATGCCTGCTATTAAAAAAAGAAAAAAAAAAAAAAAATCAATATTCATGGTTTTCAAAACTCTCTAAATAAAAAATGTGGTTTCATGCAGCAAAATGATCATGCTGTTCATGGGCACCTAGACGAATCTTCTAAGGAGGAGCTGAGAAAAAATTTTACGTCCTTCTCAAGGCTGTCAAACATTTTAGTGAATGTACAAGATACTAAAATGCTACAAAAATAATTGATACTGCTTGACAATTAGTAATGAGCTAAAAAGTACCTTATTTTAAAATGCGACTAAAATTTTGAAAGTAAATACATAACAAAATCAGACAAATTTAATTTTCAAATGGCTAGGGAGTTAAAACTGATTGGTGATGTAACACTACAGTATAAATGGATTTAAGAAGAACAACGTTTTAGGCGTAGAGTTGTTCGAGCCCCCCTGCCCCTCCCCCCATATGGGTGCTCGTGGTTCTGTAACCAAAAGATCTGCAACTCCCCCGTCTGCCGCCACATTTGCATAATAAAGGCATTTTTAACAGAGTAAAGAAAACACATTAAATACAAAATTATATTAATTATATATATGTTACATTATGTATATTATATTAATTATACATATTAATGTATATTATACATATAAAGATAACAATAATTAGTAGAATATTTCAGTGTGTGTAGTCAAGTTGAAATATAAAAGCATTGGAAACATTTGGTATGAAATTCCTTATCAAAATAATTGCAATGAAAAATAGTTGTGTGTGTTTAAAGCCATAGCTGCAAAACGAAATAATGGATTCCCTAACCGATGTGTATAAAACGGAAATAATTTTTAATCTTGAAACTAAATTACATTGTAAATTGAAGTCGAAAAAAAAATTGTAATGTTTTAAATGTAATTTTTGTTTATTATATTTTTTCCATAATAAATGTTGATTTATTATTAATTAATTTCTTGTCTCATTGCCTGTTGTTCATGAACTGTGGGTTATTGCTATTATAATTATTAATATTTCTTTAATCAACGCAATGTTAATTGTGGTTTGTCTAAGTACCACACGATCCGGTCTGTTGGAATGATTAGAACCTTACTAAAAGCTTAGCAAGTAAATACTTGCAAAAATTAGTGATTTCATAAATCAGTATTATTTCAAGTCAATCAAGATTCATTAAATTGGTAAACAAAACTGGTCTTGCACCAGTCCAGTACAAATAACTGAACTTAACGGCCTTCTTCAATAATAAAAAAATTCAAATTCGCAATTTATCGATTAATCAAATAATAATAAAAAAAGGTCACACTAAAGGGTAAAAAAAAACAATTCAACACGTACAAAAAAAAAAAATGTACAGTTTTTCGTCATCAATTCTTCAAGGTCTTCATTATTTATATCCTGTTCCCTGAACCTTTCATTAAAGAAAATTCTTCATTTTGTCTGGGTTCATAGAAAATACAAAAGTTTAGTCTGTAGCTCTACACACAGAGACGAGAATCTTTAGCGGCCATAGTGATATAGACGAAAATATGTTGCCCAGTTGATCCACCCTATTTTTTGACAGCTGAGGGATTCACCCCTTTTCTTTACTTTTTACTTTGTTCTGCCTCCCAAGCACCTCTTGATCATCTGGGAAATCTAGCTTTTATTTCAGCCAACCTCTTTTTAAAGAGAGACGGAGGGGTTGGGAGGGCTGAACATATCTGAGTATTTTGGTAACAATCGTAAAACTATAGGGGGTGTATACATTTAGTGAGATCCCCTCCACTCACTTCCAAATTGTAGAAAAGGTTTACATAACAAGACCGTTAAGCAATTTTATCAGAACCACAGACTACTCCCAAAAGCTGGCGCTTGCACATTATGGAAATTTGGCCCACGTGGATTTTGCAAGTTTCTCATTTGTTTGACATCAGAGAAATTTTGTTGCTAAGTTTTCGAGCATATTGTCATTATTGTGTGTCGTCTTTGCGGTGTTACCCAATATTGATATTTTGTTTAACATGGGTAAATTTTTGATCAAAACTGCCAAAACACAATATTCAGCAGCAGGAGAAGAAACACCTGAGAGGCAGTCGGTTGTTCCTTCTACTTAATGCACAAATGAAAGTAGAGAAAATTATATTGAAAATGTGAGCATCACACAAATTCCAAAGTGTGGTAAGAAAATGACATGCAAAGAGATACATGGGTGCGGCTATAAAGAGGAATGAAAATCGACATTTACTTGGATTACATATCATAATGAAAATGGTTTTTTTTTTTTTGGTAATCTGTGTTAGCAAGCTGATAACAAAAACCTTCTGACATTTTCAACAAAGACGGGTTTGTCTTTTATTTCACAATGGTTTAAGTCGCGGAATAAAGCTTTCGAAGGATTTCAGACACACAAAGCTCCAGCAACTCACAGAGAATCGGTGCTTAAATTAACCTTACATGTTCATGAGCATGTTAACGTTTCTACTCGGCTTTCTATAGTTAAGGAAAACAACATGCAGATGACAAGATCAGCTCTATCAAAAATTAAGGTACTTCCTTATTATAGGGTCATCCGATCTTATTTGGCTACTTTTAAATTATGCTAAGATCGCAGCTATAATATATCAAGCGATGATATAGCTCCGTATTTGTATCCCCGCTAATATAGTATTTTGATTATGAATTAGTATTTTTATAAATAAATCAGTACTTACCTGAATCACAGAGACCGAACTGGGAGGAGACCCCTAGACACCCCATTTGCCGCTTCGCGACTCATGCCGTTTCGATCAGATTCGATGTATGTTACCTGAATCAGTATCTTCATGCACAGTGTATTGCACAAATTAAAGATAGTTAACATCATATTTCCAAAAAAACCAAATAATTTTAAAAAAGCAATACAAATTCAAAATTCTTAACAAACGAACCTTGGCGACATTTCTACAAAAATTACCCACTATCTTGGCGATATATCTGCAATGCCCGTATAATATATAAGGAAGTACCAAAATCATTTCTTAATTGAAATTTTTAGCTATTCAAGGATTGGCTATTAGCGGCCATAGTGTAAATGAGCAACTTTATTAAATTGCTTAAACTGAGAGCAGTTGATTCTCTGGAATTACACAGATGGCCAAGAAAAAATTCCTAAAGGTGATTGTCCCATGAAATTGGAAATGAAATCTTAAAAATAATGAGCCATATGATACTAAGACAGCTTGTTGCTAAGTGCATCTGGCAAAGTACTTTTCCATTATTGTTGACAAAACAAGTGACATTGCAGTCCATGAGAAAGTGTCCATAGCCAGAAGCATCGACTGCCTAAAATGAGATCAAAATGCATCAAAAAATATAAGGGTGGGGAGAGGTTTACTAAAAATTTTATACTAAAACAAGTACAATTTATTCAATGCAGTTCCTTGAATGCAACAAAAAGTCACGGACTATGTGTGTGTGTGTGTGTGTGTTTCGCTTTCTTTTTGGTTTTACGGCTCAAAGACTACAGTGGTCATGCTGCGCCGGGACCTACTGTTTTCCGAGGAATCCGAACCTCTTAAGGCCTAGGGAACCAAACCCCGGACTACAGTGAGCAGTGCGATCTTTATGAGATCTCTGAGTAAGCGTTCTTTGCACTGCTGGGAGTCGAACCCGGATTAGCGGCGCACTAGGAGAACGCGTTACAACACTGCGCCACCGCAGGGCCAAGTGTGTGTGTGTAAGAGAGAAAAAGAGGATATATGATTACCTTATATATATCATGCTAAGATAAAGTAAATGTTTTTTATCAATGAATTTATTTCATCACGAAATTTTTACTCTGATGTTTAGTGGGGGGAAGAGGATGTTTCATGAGATTTTTCAGAATTTCAAGTTGAGACAAAAGAGAAAAGTTAAGAAAAAGGCAGAAGGAGTGGGCAGAATGACCAAAATATATGGATTTAGATAGATTAAAATAGAATAAAATTAAAAATCTGCAGCCTTTTAAAATTTTGCATTATTGGCACTTGCCCATATATAAATCTAAGCTTCTCCCCTCCCACCCCCTCCCAAATAAGATAAAAAATCACAAAAAATACAGAAAGTCCTATTACGAATTTTCTGCTAAAAGAAAAAGAGTTCCGTTGATCCGTCCTCTCAAATGTGACAGAAAATTATGGAGTACCGAGTGGGAGGGGGGATGGTTTGAGTGAAGACAAATCGGCAGATATCTATGAGTGATTGCAATTAGAAAAAAAAATCGCCATGTTTCAAAATTTTGCCCTCTTAAAAGTTTAATGTCTTGGGCATTTACTAGCACTACTCCAGGAGATGGTAACTCGGAAAATATTTTTCGCTTTGGTGTGTTTGCAACCAGGGTTAGTGATACTTTTAAAAGAATTGCTGATCCAAGAGGTTTCAGTTCAAATGCTAGAAGCGGGGAGGTGTGGGGTTCCCTCCCCCACACTAGGCATCCACTAATACAAGGAAAGCACTGGAGAAAAAAAAATGGACCACAGATTTAAAAAACCTTGACTTCTCCAATTTCAAGACGCTCCACAAATGGTCCACCAGACCAAACCAGAGCCAATTTTTTTTAATAGGTGACTATCATTATTTTATGTTAAGAATATGTTCTTTCCAATGATGTTACTTGTATTCATGTCAAAAAATATATAAAACTAAAATTGAAGGGTTGAAATGCCGTATGCTAAAAAGGCTTTCATTTTCACATATTGTACATTTATTTTTTTGAGAATTAATTTCACTCTTAATGACTATTTTTAACTCTTCTGATACAGCAACCCAATTTTAAAATTTAACTGCTATTATATAATACATTAAAAAACATTATTATGTCACATTAGTTTTTACTATTCAGCTTCCAACGAATACATACAATTTTGATGTCACATAAACTTGTATTTATAAACTTGTATATACACTTGATATAAACTTGTATTTATCATAGGCGACTTATTAGTACAGCAAATAATTTCTTATCACCAATGCAAAGTTAATTTACTTATATCATCTGGAAAAAGAATTGACAGATTTTTTGCATCGGCAGTTTGTGAGTTCTACGCTATCATGTATGTGACAAACCCAATCATGTATGTAACAATGAAATTTGTCATCATCTATCGGTATTTAAAAAAAAAATGCTATCGTTCACAATTACATATTTTGGTGATATATATACAGATAAAGAAAAGTAAATCTCACACATTATCTGACAACACTGCGATATGCATCACTTTTGAAACCAAAAGGCTAAACTTCATGATGCTTGTACAGCAGAATTATGACAAAATTAAAACAGTTCTTCCAGATTTTCAATAACATACTTGTGTTAAACGAATTCAGGCCTCTATATTTGAAAACAGCAAAAAGAACAGTTTAGTGCTGCAATTTGATTTTGCTATGAATGCCTACATGTGAATGGTAAGGAGAGGTGCAGTCAGTATTATGGAGTCACAAAAGTGCTACTTTATTCATAGCAGCGTTCTTTGATGCTAAATGTTTTCCTATAGTTTCAGACACAAATGATAAAACCAAAAGCGTAGTTATTGTATTTTTAACTAACCTCCTAAATGTAATTCAACCTGAACGCAAATCGAAGTTAGACTGATGGACTATCAAGTGAATTTAAGAACAAATATATGACATACCTTTTACATAAATTAAATTTACAATTCAAACACAAAGTTTATAGCATTGATTGGAAGTACACTTTTACATCTTGTGGCAAAGGTGCAGTGAATGGAATCAGTGGTTCAGCAAAATCTTGAGTGTGTGCAGAAGTGACGGGCCCAAGATAAATAGTTCAAATGACGACAGATTTTGTTACTGTTGCTGCTAAAGTTCTGCCTAAAGTCGTTGTTGAGCCGATAATGCAAGAGCAAATTGACACAGAGTCTAAACTTATAGACTGGTCAAAAGCAAAGGAATACAAAATATGAACACAATTATTTGTTCTGTAAAAATTCTGAATTGCATTTTTACAGTAATTCCAGAGTTCCAAAACCAGCCATCAGTTTAGAATGCTCTTAGATGTTGATGATTCAATGGAAGTGAACATTCTTGTGTGAAACTTTATTTTGGCGAAAGTTACAAAAAAAAACAACACAACTTTTGTCAGGAAGCACAAGTAAAAATAGCTTCCACTTTCTTCTTTATGAAAGAAAAGTATCCAGAAATAAATTTTCATATATTTGAAGATACTCATAATATAAACTGGGCAGAGCTGATGTATTACGCAATACTACCCAACACCTATAATTTCAGATAGGTTTTGTCATATTTAGTGAATACGGTGATGTATACGAGTAGATAGATATTATAGGCCAGTACAGTGTTCCAATTTTTTTTTTTCTCTTGTATGTTGCAATCACTGGCATACACAGAGAGATGTTGATGGGGGTTGTAATCCTTCATTGCAATGGAATTTTCTATATAAATATGTATAATATAGTAATGTGTATAAATATGTGTATTAACATAGGAATATGTGAATTGTAGCTCTGTAACCCCCCATTGAGCCTATAACCCCCCCTTATGACCTATACTCATTATACCTATGGTTGCAATTGACCTTTTCAATTATATTTATCCTAAGCCTCTAACATGGGCTCCCATGTGAGTACTTTTTATGGGTGGCTGAGAAAATTTATTACCTCCTTCTTAAGGCTGTCAAACATTTTAATGTATGTACAAGATACTGAAATACTACAAAAATAATTAATACTGCTTGACAATTCGTAATGTGACTGCGAAACTTTTGAAAGTAAATCAGGGGTCCAAATTAACTTTTTAAATCAGGTGCACAAGTGCACCAAAGTCTTGTGATTTAGGTGCACTAAATACTAGTTAGGTGCACACATAGGCATATGCAGCAAGTTCATGAGGGGGGATATAGGCTCAATGGGGTTACAACCCCCATCAACACCCCCCTGCATACTCCAGTGGGTACATAAGTAATTAACAAAATAGAAAGCAAACCTCAACACTAAAAATGGGTAAAATGTATATGTAGCAACTATATTTAAGCATGTAAGGTAAAAAAGTGCAAATTTTCAAAATAATTGAACATTCATTTGTAATAAAAAAAAATTCAAAGCAAATGCAGATACATTGAGAAAATTATTCCGTAGGTCACTGTTCTTGAAAAAAAAAAGTAAGTATCCATTCCACCATGTTTTTCAGTTTTAGTTTACTATTTGTACAAAATTTCCCTATGTAACGATTGCGTCCCATCCTCCCCATCAGTTATTTCCTTCCAATTCGATCACTGTTTCAATCACTACCACTTTCTAAAGAAA
>QLNU02015360.1:100129887-100169213 GCA_006491805.2 Dysdera silvatica
ATAAAAATTTCTCAGACATTTATAAAAAAAAAACAAGATTAAAATAACGCTTAAATTTTGATAACTAACCCACATTGTTCCGATTTATGACTGTCAAGTCGCGTCGTTATATCCGATACGAATTTCCCTACTTAGAATCTACGTAGACTACAAAATCGCCGTCGTTATAGCAGGTTTCGTCGTTATATACGATGTCGTTATAACCGATATATTTAGTATGGAGTAGAATAGCAAACCAAACTTCTTGTAAAAATTCCATCGTTATAACCGGCGTCGTTATAAACGATTTTCACTGTATTTCGATAAGAACATCTTCCCAACCATCTATGTGCTCTGAAAACGTTACTATTCGGGAACAATAAACATCTGTGCATAGGTTGACACAGGAAGTTCATAAGCAGGGGAGGGGTTACAGAGCTACAACTCCATATATTCATATGTATATATAAAATTTCATTGCAGTGAGAATTACAGTCCCCATCATCCTAACCCGCAATGTATAATGCGTTTGCGAACAACTCTTTTCAAGAATGAAGTTGGTAAAATCAAAATTAGGACCAGAACAACTGACGTCCACCTTAGAAACACTCTGAGTGTTTACAACCCAAAAATAAGACCTGATATTGACAGGATTATTAAAAATAAGCAGAGCCAAAAATCTCGCTAAAAGGTTTGATTTTGCTTTACATATTAATAACTAAAAGTATTGTAAATGTTTTTTGCTTCCATACATATTTTACATTGTAATATACTGTATATATACAGGGTGATTATAATTAAAGTTCAACTTTCAAAAAGCTGTGAAAAAAGAACCACTGCTTAGAATGACCTGAAATTTTAACTGAATATACTCGAAGAAGAGGGGGAATGGTATGGCATGAGAAACAAAATAGTTCCAAATTTTAGCAATAGGTGTCACTTTAAGCATCATAACGTGCAAAATGAAAGACATGTGCGCACGACACATTGCATTTGTTATAAAAACGCTGGGTACATGGCGTTTTCCTCCTGTAGCATCTGAGAAGCTTGTCATGACTCTCTCAATGAAGGATCGCACTCTGCTTGTGAAGCTCTTTTACAAGGACGGTGACTGTGCGCCAGTAGCTCTGAAGAAGTTCCGGACAGAACAGGGTATGAAAAAAAAGGTTGTGGTCTGATGTCTCCCAGGGGTCTGGAGAAAATGATTAAGAAATTTGAAGAGACTGGTTCTTTTGAAGTGAAATCTGGCAGAGGGAGGAAACCAATTGCTTCAACGTCAGTAGAAGATGTGCTCACAGCATTCCAGGAAAAGACGAGCAGCGGTGTGCGAACGTGCAGTGCACGGGGAATTTCCCGAACTTTGGACATACCTGTGAACACGGTGCATAAAATTGTACGAAACATCCTGTATTGCTATCCATACAAAATTACCCATGTTCAGGATTTGCTTCCTGCTGACCTGCCAGTAAGACACACTTTTGCTCTAGAATTTCTTGCTCACATGGAATTGGACAATGAATGGCCATGGAACATTTCGTGGATCGACGAAGCCCATTTCCATCTCCAAGGACATGTCAATACTCAGAATTGCAGAATATAGGTAATGGAAAACCTGTTCTAACATGAACCAATACCTCTTCATTTTGCAAAGGTAACTGTGTGGTGCAGGTTGACACCATTGTTTATCGTAGGGCCATTTTTTTTCGAGGAGATGGGTCGTGCGGGTCCTGTTACCTGTACCGTCAATGGTAAACGCTATGAGAGTCTTTTGCGCAACTACATCATTCCAACACTTCAACAGCGTGCGTGTGTGGGTAGCATCATTTTTATGCAAGATGGCACTCCTCCGCACATTGCAAAGCCAGTGAAGCAGCTGCTGAAGAGGCATTTTGAAAATGATAGAATTATCAGCCATCATTTTCCAACAGCCTGGGCATCAAGATCGCCTGATCTTAATCCTTGTGACTTCTAGATGTGGGGTTACCTAAAAAGTGTTGTGTTCAGTAGTCCGATTGCAAATTTAGCTGAATTGAAGGCACGCATTGCACAACACATTCACAATGTGACCTCTGAGACAGTCCGATCTGTTGTGGAACATGCTGTTTATCGGTTTCAACTTGTGGGAGAAAACGGTGGACAGCATATTGAACATGTCTCGTGCAAGTCTGCCGATAATTAAAAACCGATTTCATTGTTGCTTTTTATACGGTTTTAGGCCTCAGGAAAATTAAAAACAGATTTTTCCTATCCGATGTGGTAAGACCTTGTCGCGGTGGATGGGCTTTCCACTAACAGTGCCACAACTGTTGAATGACTTGGAAGTCATTTTTTCAGTGAAAAAAAAAGAAAACGATACAGTCATGCATGTTGAAAAGTACAGTTGGTTTAACATGCAACGCACGCCATAGCCATCGTATTGCGATTCAAATGTCACTTGTAGCCGAACCCATTTACACTATGCCGCTTAAAGCGCCATCTATTGCTAAAATTTAGAACTATTTTTTTTCTAATTCCATACCATTTCCTCCTCCTTCGAGTATATTCAGTTCAAATTTCATGTAATTTTGAGCAGTGGTTCTTTTTTCTACAGCTTTTTGAATGTTGAACTTTAATTATAATCACCCTGTATATATTTTATCCCAGAGATGTATCCAGAAAATATTTGTAGGTGGGCCCACAAAATTAATATAGAGACCTAATGAAAAAAAATATCAACAAAGCTGATCAAGGGAGGGAGGCAGGTCATGCCACCTCTTGATCCATCTTTGTTCAGACCTAACATTGCTGATCCAGTAATGCCGCCCGTGGGCCTACAGGCATAAGCAAAATTGGCCTTGGACTGAAAAAGGCTGAAGACCCCTGGCTTAGCCAGTAGCATCTGGATAGACGAGAGAATAGAAACAGAAGTGAGTCAGTCAGCGACCGGAAAGAAAGGCGACGTCAAACAAATATAAATAAAAGCTAAAATGATCTATTTGAATCCTTTGCATTTACATTTATGTAAGAAACAGTGTTTTCAGAATTAATTGATATTATGTTTTCATTAAATGATCCTTATTTAAAAAATCGGCAGTTCGACAATTTTTTTTCCTACTGAGCTTACCACTCCTTCAGCCATATTCATTGTTGAACGCACCATTGTAGACGTGCCTGTCTCTGTTGCAGCATCATGGGAAGCTGTAGCAATTTCCATCATGCCAACAATCTATGGTGCTACAGACATCACACTGTCCATGTGGACACTTGTTATTCTGAAAATGACTCAACTTTCTGACACACGGTATGTGACATGGCTGTACGATCCCGCAAGGCCGTGAGAGTAACATCTCTGTCCTTTCGAGTGTTAGTGACCGGCGGCTGCTGAGATCCTGCATGGTGTTCTGTTTGACTTTTCTGGGCCCATTGATACCATATTCTTGAGACATTCAAGGGTATCTTGACTAACATGAACAGCAATGTCACAGAATGATCAACCATAGTCCTATAGGCTATGATTGTACTGCGATCAAAATCTGACACATGCTACTATACATTCCTCCTCCTCCTCCTTACACGAGGCATAACAAGACCTTCACACAAGCAACCGATATGCGAATGTAATTTCCATATGGAAAACCCACTTTACAATCTTCTCTTTTATAAAAACTGTCGGTGGAATTACTCTTACCTGTTTTGCGAGGATGCGTTTAAATGCTAATTATTCGCATATTCCAGTATGTTGTTCCTTTCATGCGAAGCCAGCCACCCAGCTATTTTATATTTTGGCATTTTATCCTATCATATGTACTTTGTCTTTACACAGTGGAGTCCTCAGTTGGAACCCTATTTTTTAATTCACCAGTTCTTTTAAATATATTTCTTGTTTTAAATCTAGAAATTGTTTGGGGTGTCACAAATTCACTCTCTTACATTTGTTCCATAACACAAAAGTTTTATTTCCATTAAAGGTAGCTTACTTTAATGATATGGGAACTAAAACCCTGCAGCTGTGTATAATGTTTTTCCCCATTCCGATTAAATTGCTGCTTGGCAACTGAACCAAATTTAAGAATTGCTAAGATTTTGGTATTTGTGACAATTTGGCGAAGTTACATCATCACATGCAAAAGTTGTGATTTTTTTAACCAAATTATTACGTGTACATACAATATGCTTTTTAAGTTTAGCAACTTTTGTGATTAAACTGAGCTGAAAAATGATTGTAAGTTATGACCTTGTAAAAAGTGTTTGATTTTGATCTGTACTGTATTGTTTGTTCTCATTGTAAACATTAAATAAGAAATACTTCTGATTGCTAATATGACATAATAAAAAAATTATAGATTTTTATAGTTTTAATGTTTTTAATACAAACAATTCATTTATCTTATTTTGGATGTGTAAAACGTATGTTTACCATTTAAATAAAGCACATGTAATATTAGGCACAAACAAAAAACATTCATGATATGTAGTAATTTAAAGCTGATGTTTAAAGAAAGGAAGGAGAGAGAGAAGCTGTCATCAGAAGAGAAAAGAAGCTTGTAAATACTGTAGGACCTGAATTAACTGAAATAAAGGGGCAGATCCCATTTCAGATAAGCAAAATTTCGGATAATCCAGAAATTCAATTTTTAGTGGAAAAGTAGAAAGAAACCATATTTACCTAAAGCCATGTTTAATCACATGCTACTGAACTGTTATATTAATAGTAAAAAAAAAAGTTACACAATATATATCTACATATTAATTGGATACTAATTTTTTGCCAAAATTTTTTTAGTTGCGATGTTTGTTTATTATTTAATTAAAAGCATGGCTGCCAGTTAAGCCTTTTCACTTTCTTCAATAAAACATAGAGCAGTTTATGGAAACAAACACAAATTTTACTGAAGGCAGACTATTTAAAAGAAAATGCCCTTTATTTTTCCGAACAGTAAACAACGCAGAATTTCTTATCCCTAAAACTCTGAAGAAAAGGAAGAAAGAAAATATATAAAATCAAACACATGTGTGAAAGAAAGTTCACATATAACTGCCCTAGTTTGTTCTGTTTTATCTCTTTAAAGGTGCTAAGGGCCGAGTCTGACCCTTAACCCAAATCTTGTGAAATTTTCAATATCAAAGCTAGTTTTAATGTCCTTCTGAACAGACTTTTTTTGTATGGCCAGTTCTGGTAGCTTGTGTATCACAACAACTTACTCATAATTTTTGAGTTGATCTTTGATTAAGTGCTGGTAAGCAAGGGGCAGCCACATCACAGTTTGAAATCAGACTTTGAATTCACAGCTGCGTCAAGCTTCTCTGAAGATGCTAGGGAGGGGGAAGGGATGATTACTGCCATCCAAGAAAAATACACAGTTATGTACAACCTTCATTTGTTCCTTTCTTAATGCTAGAGTATACTAGATACAGTATGTAGAACAAATATGAACATTTTTGTTGAAAACATTGAGTGTCAACTGAAAAAAAAAAAGAAGTATAGCATGAGGCTATTTCGGTTGAGGGAAGTTCGATTAATGGGGGTTCTATTGTATAATGATAAGAAAAACTCAAAATTTGGTACTATGAAAACTAATTTTGATTTTAAATATGAATCTTGTTACATTAAATTTAAGAAATCTTTTAAAGTATTGTATTTGCATATTCTCATGTTGCACTAGGTTTTTGCTTTTCATTTCCTATGGTACAAAAGTCTTTAAATGTTGGAATACTTGTTACCTGGACAAAGAGCTTTAATTGCCCTGATGTTGTTGGCAAAGATGCTGTTGAATTGCTTAATGATGCTATTAAGAGAAGAGGGGTTTGTATTATATTTTTTTAATGTTCATTTTAATTTTGTGTTAAATGTGTCATTTTATCAGTCTGTAAAAATCACTTCTTTTGCTTTAACAAGGTTTCTACGCTTCTGTAAAACTGGCAGTTGTCAGCGAAAATAGGATTTGGTATAAATGTCAGGGAGAAGTCAGGGAAAATCTCAATTTTTTGCAAAAATCTTAAATTGTCTGAGAATTTCTTACTTGCTAGCACGCCACTCTGCTAGTTACGTGAACTTTCCGAGTGGAAATTTTCCCTACGAGAAGGTATGGTCTTACTCTCTGACATTAAGTAGTCGCTGATGTGTACATGCTTACAGCATTTTCATCTCATATTCCCTTTTTTTTGTGGTATGACTCATTTGTGTAATCATCTCTTTAATGTTAATTAAATGTAAAGTTTCTCTACTACTTTGGTGTTTATTTTTTGAGGGAAGGGGATTACGAAAAGGGAAGTTGAAATTGGAGGGCCAGAAGTGGGGAGCAAAAAAGATGAAAGAAAGGAATAAAATAAATAAGGGGAACTAGAAACAAATAGTGTGTGGTTGACGATAGTGTGGTTACATAAACTATCCAGAGCAGAAGAAAAAAACAGGTATGAAGTAGAAACTTATTTTTTTATATATTGATGTTGAATACAATGTTACTTACTCTTTTCCTAAATATTTTTTCTTTGTGTTAAATAAAATTTTCTTTGCTACTTTGGTTTGTTTTTGTTGCCCACACCTATTTTCCCTTATTTCTTTCTTTTTTTTTCTCTCCCCTTTCAGTCCTCCAGTTTCCATTTCCCTTTTTATAATTATAGGCCTAAGAAACCAACCTTTGGACTACAGTGAGCAGTTAATTGATACACAATTTTTTTTATTTTTTATTTGGCATGACTGAGAGTCGAACTCAACACATGCTTAGAATGCATCACCTCTACAGGGACCCCTTTTGCAATGAAAATGTAATCATTTCTTTACCTTTGCATATCCATTATATCGTTGAAGCCTCACAGTAATAGAACAGTTTCTGTGGGGTGTGTCTTTTCTTTTTGCAACAATATGTACATAATCTACAAGGAATTTTGGGTATTAAACTAGAAGAACTATTTGTTTGTATATTTGTACTTTTATGTCCCAAAAACTGTATAGTAGGTCATTTGGAATGGGACCAACAGTTTAACGTAACCTCCAATTTATATGTTTATATATAACCAAACTTATTAGAAATTGAATCCAGCTCAAAACTAGAATAGACACATACATTGGACAACAATGAAAATACACAGTATCGGTCTCGTCAGTAAATCAATATCCATCCCCACCTCCCCTACTAGTGAAGAATGAGAGTCTGTCTATAAAACTATTTTTTTATTTAGATCTGGGGAAGAAGGATAGAAAGGGAGAACTAAACAATTCACCAATTCATTTTTCCAACATTATGAGTATATAGTGTTCCAATATGCTGTCATAGGGAAAGAAACTTGGAAAGTTTGTTTGTGTTTTATGATTCAAGGGCAGTTAAGATCATGCTGATTTAAATCTAAAGTTTCCAACGCAATCCAAACTTGTATCTCTTAAGGAATCTAATTTCAGTCTACAGGGCAGTAAAAAAAAATTCTAAGACAACTACAATTTTGGCATGGTAGAGAATGACACTCTCTTTCTCTCTCTCTGTCACCATAATGATAAATTGGGAAAGACCTTCATCTGGCAAATGAAGGATATCTTAATATGATGATGAAATACACAGAAAGAAAGAGATTGAAAATCGGCTGTTGTATTGTTTTCTTGTATTAATCTCCAAAATTACAGAACATATTTAAAAAAAATTAATATTAAACAGGGTTCATAATCAAAGAGCAGATATTTTTTCCCTGACTTTTTCAGGTTTTCCAGGTGGTTTTACGTAAAATTCCAGTATTACATTTTATGGTACTTTATTGGTTATCGCCAATTTTTTTTTGGCACCGATAAAAACACCACAAAAAAAAAAATGAAACGTTTTTACAATTGAGAAAAAAATAACTATCAAATCCTTATGTATATACAGGGTGATTATAATTAAAGTTCAACTTTCAAAAAGCTGTAAAAAAAGAACCACTGCTCAGAATGACCTGAAATTTGAACTGAATATACTCAAAGAAGGGGGAAATGGTATGGAATTAGAAAAAATAAATATTAGGTCGACCGGAAAGTTCTGTCTGTTTGGGAAGCAAAAGAAAATAATGAATTTTTCATACCTTCAATAACATTTATTGTACAATATAATTTCCGACGTTACTTATGACCTCTTGCCAACTTGATGGTGATTTGTAAATACCATTTTTTTTAAATGTCTTTTTCTTACAGGCGACGAATTCAAGTAGTGCTTGACTGACACCTGCTTCAGTTTTGGAATTTTTTCCCCTTCAAAAAATTTTGGAAGGAGAGAAACAAGTGATAATCGGGGGGTGCTAGGCCTGTGGAGTATAAATGGTGTATGTGGCAGAATTTCCCAGCCTAGCTCTGTAAGTTTCTGACGAGTCACCAAAGCAGCATGTGGTCTAGCATTATCATGGCGCAGTATGATGTGCTTCTTATTGAATATCGCCGGCCTCTTTTCTTTGACTTCTTTGTTTAAATCATCCATTTGCTGACAGTGTCTCTCTGAATTGAGCTTCTTGTTAGGTTTTGAAAGCTTATACTATATGGGTCCTTAGATGTCCCACCATATACACAGCATTCTCTTATTCAGGCTCAACCTCGGGTTGATGGTGGAGGGGAAGGTTGTCCGGGCTCACAATATGCTCTTTTCCTAACAATGTTTTCTTAGTTAATCCACTTTTCATCACCAGTTATCATCTGGTCCAAGAAGGGTTTGTTTTTGTTCCGAGCAGGCAGAGATGTGCATATGGCGACTCGATCATGCACATTTTTCTCACTTAACTCATGAGGCACCCATCTAGAATATTTATAGACCAATCCTAGTTTCCAAATATGGTCTGAAATGGTTTGTTGGGCTGAGTTAAGCTTTTCTGCAATCTCTTATGTTGTCGAAAAAGGATCTTGCGCTATCATGGTCTTGACAATATCGTCATCGATCAAAGATGGCTGCCCAAAGTGTGGCTTATCATTAAGGTCAAAATCAGCTAATTCAAATTTTTTTAACCATCTCCGGCATGATTTATCCGAAACAGCACCTCCGCCAAAAACTTCCACTAAATTTTGACACGCTTCTGTAGCATTTCTGCCTTGTTGCAATTTGTGCAAAATACAGTGTCATAAATGAACTTCATCGGCAGCCATGTTTACGCGATCGTGTCTCACTTGATAATGAAATGAGACACTTCTGTTCCAGTTAATTTAGAAGAGCACATGTGTATAAATACAATGATAAAGAGAGACAGCCATGTGTGTCTCAAACACGTGTATACATGTTGAAACTTGAGATAACATTATCGAACAGAACTTTCCGGTAGACCTAATAGTTCCAAATTTTAGCAATAGGTGTCGCTTTAAACATAACGTAAATGGGTGTAGCTACAAGTGACATTTGAATCGCAATACGATAGCTATGGCGTGCGTTACATGTTAAACCAACTGTACTTTTCAACATGCATGACTGTATCGTTTTCTTTTTTTTTCACTGAAAAAATGACTTCCAAGTCATTCAACAAGTATGGCACTGTTAGTGGAAAGCCCATCCACCGCGACAAGGTCTTACCACATCGGATAGGAAAAATCTGTTTTTAATTTTCCTGAGGCCAAAATCAGCATAAAAAGCAACATTAAAATCAGTTTTTAATTACCATCGGACTTGCGCAAAACATGTTCAATATGTTGTCCACCGTTTTCTCCCACAAGTTGAAACCGATAAACAATATGTTCCACAACAGATCGGAATACCTCAGGGGTCACGTTGTGAATATGTTGTGCAATGCGTGCCTTCAATTCAGCTAATTTTTCAATCGGACCACTGAACTTATCACTTTTTAAATAACCCCACATCCAGAAGTCACAAGGATTAAGATCGGGTGATCCTGACGGCCATGCTGTTGGAAAATGACGGCTGATAATTCTATCATTTCTGAAATGCCTCTTCAGCAGCTGCTTCACTGGCTTTGCAATGTGCGGAGGAGCGTTATCTTGCATAAAAATGATGCTACCCACACATGAACGCTGTTGAAGTGTTGGAATGACATGGTTGCGCAAAAGACTCTCATAGCGTTTACCATTGACGGTACAGGTAACAGGACCCGCACGACCCATCTCCTCGAAAAAAAATGGCCCTACGATAAACAATGGTGTCAACCAGCACCACAAAGTTACCTTTGCAGAATGAAAAGATGCTGGTTCATGTGAGAACAGGTTTTCCATTACCTATATTCTGCAATTCTGAGTATTGACATGTCCTTGGAGATGGAAATGGGCTTCGTCGATCCACGAAATGTTCCATGGCCATTCATTGTCCAATTCCATGCGAGCAAGAAATTCTAGAGCAAAAGTGTGTCTTACTGGCAGGTCAGCAAGAAGCAACTCCTGAACATGGGTAATTTTGTATGGATAGCAATACAGGATGTTTCGTACAATTTTATGCATCATGCTCACAGATATGTCCAAAGTTCAAGCAATTCCCCGTGCACTGCACGTTCGCACACCGCTGCTCGTCTTTTCCTGGAATGCTGTGAGCACATCTTCTACTGACATCGAAACAATTGGTTTCCTCCCTCTGCTAGATTTCACTTCAAAAGAACATGTCTCTTCGAATTTCTTAATCATTTTCTCCAGACCCTTTGCAGACATTGGACCACAACCTTTTTTCATACCCTTTACTGTCCTGAACTTCGTTAGAGCTACTGGCGCACTGTCACCGTTCTTATAAAAGAGCTTCACAAGCAGAGCGCGATCCTTCATTGAGAGAGTCATGACAAGCTTCTCAGACGCTATATGAGGAAAACGCCATGTACCCAGCGTTTTTATAACAAATGCAATGTGTCGTGCGCACAACACGTCTTTTATTTTTCACATTAAGATGCTTAAAGCGCCATCTGTTGCTAAAATTTAGAGCTATTTTTTTATTATGCCATACCATTTCCCCCTTCTTCAAGTATATTCAGTTAAAATGTCAGGTTATTCTGAGCAGTGGTCCTTTTTTAACAGCTTTTTGAAAGTTGAACTTTAATTATAATCACCCTGTATATACATAAGGATTTGATAGTTCTTTTTTTTGCAATCATAAAAACGTTTCGCTTTTTGGTGTTTTTATCAGTGCCAAAAAAATGGCGATAACCAATAAGTACCATAAAATGTAATACTGGAATTTTACGTAAAACCACATGGAAAACCTGAAAAAGTCAGGGAAAAAATATCTGCTCTTTGATTATGAACCCTGTTTAATATTAATTTTTTTTTAAATATGTTCTGTAATTTTGGAGATTAATACAAGAAAACAATACAACAGCCGATTTTCAATCTTTCTGTGTATTTCATCATCATATTAAGATATCCTTGATTTGCAGATGAAGGTCTTTCCCGATTTATCATTATGGTGACAGAGAGAGAGAGAAAGAGAGTGTCATTCTCTACCATGCCAAAATTGTAGTTGTCTTAGAATTTTTTTTTACTGCCCTGTAGACTGAAATTAGATTCCTTAAGAGATACAAGTTTGGATTGCGTTGGAAACTTTAGATTTAAATCAGCATGATCTTAGCTGCCCTTGCATCATAAAACACAAACAAACTTTCCAAGTTTTTTTCCCTATGACAGCATATTGGAACACTATATACTCATAATGTTGGAAAAATGAATTGGTGAGTTGTTTAGTTCTCCCTGTCTATCCTTCTTCCCCAGATCTAAATAAAAAAATAGTTTTATAGACAGACTCTCATTCTTCACTAGTAGGGGAGGTGGGGATGGATATTAATTTACTGACGAGACCGATACTGTGTATCTTCATCGTTGTCCAACATATGTGTCTATTCTAGTTTTGAGCTGGATTCAATTTCTAATAAGTTTGGTTATATATAAACATATAAATTGGAGGTTACGTTAAACTGTTGGTCCCATTCCAAATGACCTACTATACAATTTTTGGGACATAAAAATACAAATATACAAACAAATAGTTCTTCTAGTTTAATACCCAACTACCCAAAATTCCTTGTAGATCATATACACACTGTTGCAAAAAGAAAAAGACACCCCCCCCAGAAACTGTTCTATTACTGTGAGGCTTCACCTGTACAATGGATGCGCAAAGATAAAGAAATGATTACATTTTCATTGCAAAGGGGGTCCCTGCAGAGGTGATGCATTCTAAGCATGTGTTGAGTTCGACTCCCGGTCATGCCAAATAAAAAAAATAAATAAATAAAAAAATTGGGTATCAATTAACTGCTCACTGTAGTCCAAAGCTTGGTTTTTTAGGCCTTGAGAGGTGAGAGGTTTGGATTCCTTGAAAAACTATAAGTCTCAGTGTAGCATGACCCTTGCTGTCCCTGCTCTGTAAAACTTTGCATGAATAAACATTACAAAAATTTTTTTTTACAGAATAGTGACAACATAATGATTGTATATTAATGCACATGAAATCTTCCTGTTATGGTTATACAAGTTGATACATACACACTGTATAATAAAATTAGACGATAATGAGATACTTACCACACATGCTAATGCATAGTCAATCAAAT
The DNA here is from genome assembly GCA_006491805.2 of Dysdera silvatica. Classification (NCBI taxonomy): domain Eukaryota; kingdom Metazoa; phylum Arthropoda; class Arachnida; order Araneae; family Dysderidae; genus Dysdera; species Dysdera silvatica. Next base: position 100,142,320 of record QLNU02015360.1, read on the forward strand.
AATCAAACTGATAAAATGGTATGATAAATTAGCAATTACCAGCAAAGCATGAAAAATGTTATATAATGAATAATACTTTTTGCCAATTTATTTGTGTAGAGGAAAGTTGCTTCGTTTTTGCACGATTTTTTTTTTTTTTTATTGTGAATATCAATTATATAATAAGAACAAAACATCTCGTGCAGGAGGTGTGGTTTCTATGAATAGTTAGCACCATGATGTTACCAATGTAGCACAAAGAAGGCTTTTGATGGCATTCGTAATGATACATTTTGCAGAACATGTTCTAGTTCAGTAAAAGTCATTAAAACTGGTATGCATGACTTTCATTGTTCATGGCACAACATGGTTTTCTAATATATTCCAAGTATGTTGTATAGGATTTAAGTGCAATGAGTTCATACAGTCTATACTTTCCTTTTCTAACGTATCTGCCATGAGATATGATCTATATGGATGTGCATCATCATCCATAAGAATAAATGAATCACCAACTGCTGCTGCATAAATTATGACTAAAGATTGCAATATTTTATTACAGTACTTTGCTTCTATGTAGGAATTATTTCTGATGATGTAGAGGTCTGAGAACATTCGATATTACTGGGGTCTTTTTGTCCTTAAAACTGAAATTCTACTGCCACTGAAAGGCATTCATTCCTATAGATAGGTTCGAAAATTGCAGGTTCCTTCCTCATTTCACATAAGATTATTCTCATGAACATTAAATCTTGGCTGATCTAAGAAGAGTGCATGTTGATATTCTTCAGTCTCTCGTGTGAGCTGTTTGTTAAACTGGAGTTAATATCAGGCACGTTATTGCCTTTAGACTTATTGTCTAACTTTGTAATGTAGATAGTAGACGGTTTTAATCGGTGCAAAACCCTGCTTGCAATCACAAAGAATGAACGTTGTTGTTCTGCAGTGTTCCATTGGTGATTCTGACTTAACGTTTAAGAAAAGGTAATGATCCTCTCTTGATGTTGTAACACATAGATGGCTTTGCCTATGTCTTCTGTTCATATCTGTATTTTGGAACTGATTTCAGTATCTACTGATTACACATTGTGACTTTTGAAGTACTTTTGCTATGGCTTATAGTGTTTGATTAGAGCTTTTAATCTCCTTATTGCTCTGTAAACTGCAGATTCTAATAAATCATTAATGAAACAATTTACAACACCAAGTTTTGTATTCTGGTGAATCAAAACTGAACTGCCGAACATTGAACTTAGTCTGTTTCCACTTATCACATATACAAAAAGCATCATAGCAATGCATTTGCTCATTCCCTGTGATATTGCACAATTGTTAATAATTGTTTAAGTATATTTATTAACACATGCATTATATTCACTTTCATATTTATATGCAGATTCCTGCTATTGCTACATTATTTCTTAATTTTGTGGAGCGGTATATTTTTGTAAGTTGAAAAATATTATCCTTACTTATGGCATTGAGAAAATGTATATACATTTCATTTTTAGGATCTCTCAGTTGATGTGTGTGCTGTTGTTAATGATACCACAGGAACTTTGATGAGGGGTGCCTATATGGATCCTAAATGTGCAATAGGTTTAATTCTAGGTAAATAATTTTTAATACTTTCTAATGAATATGTTGACAATTTTTGAAACCGTGCATATTAATAAATTACCTGAAATACTCAAAACTTTATATAAAGTGTTTTAGCACCAGGGTTACAAACTTCTATGAGGGGTAGGGTACACCTAGATGACTCGGAATCACATAGCAATATAGGGTCAGAAATGCTTTCCTGACACAGCAGATGGTGTTGTATGGTCGTGCGAGTTCCAAATATTCTCACAGGAAAGCTTCATTTCACACCCAGATGCACAGGTAGACGGATGGGCAATTATGCGAATTCAGAATTAGCCGATATGAATCTGGCATACATGGCTGTAGAGCATAATGATCGAGCCACATAGCTCTGATGTGGACATCAGCATCACATTTGGATAACAGTGATTTGGAGTGGTGTATTGGCTTGCTTGATTGTCGGACCTATCACGCCATGATTACTGTTTCTGGGAACATATCAAAACACTTGTGTATAACACCTTCATTGACAGTACTTAAAAACTGGTCGCACACATCACAGTAGCTGCCAGGGAAGTTCGAAACACATGGTTTCTTGCAGCTTATTTGAAATTCCACATGGCAGAGATATGAAACCTGCATTATGTACAGCTTGTGGATGAAACTTTGACCTCTGTTACTTTTGTTAACGTGCATTTATTATTAAAATACCTATTTGCTTACTTGGTGTCTTTTCATTTCTGGTGTTTTCTGTGTATATTATTGCATGCACATCAGAGTTTAAGCTGGCTCAAAACATGCTGTCACAAAAGTGCTAAAATAGGAAAAAAAATTTGTAGCAAAATGCTAAAAAAATATTACTTTCGTTGCTTGAAAAATCGTACCAATAAAATTATTTACATCAACAATGCTTTGTAATATAAAGGACTAGTTATTTTAGAAAATATTAATATATTTATGAAAAAAGAAATATACAGTTTGAGTTGAGACGTCATTAATGTTATTCCAGTTCAAGTGTTTTAACACAGCCAATCAGCATTCATTTCTGTGACAAAGAAAACGGAGATTGAATGTGGTGTATACTCATGGGTATTGGATGGGTATTTGTCATTGCTTGTCCTATAGTATATAGGAAGAAATGGGGAGAGGGGGTTACTGTAAGAAACATACTTTAAGGTTAAAAAAACATCAAAACTTAAAGTTATTAAAAAAAAAGAGCAAAGTTTGTTGATAGGACATTAAACAACTATCGCTATTTTGCAATGAGTACAATTTTTTTTTTTGCATTTTGCATTAATTTGCCACATTTTGGGAAAAAAATGACTGTAGCTTAAACCAGTAATGAAGTAACTACAGGATGAGCCTTTAGGGACAGCACCGTTATAAGATGAACTAATATTCTATGCATGTGTATGGACCTTATTTAACTGTATTTCTTTACTTCCAATGCTTAGAAAATGTTTCCGTCATGAACCAAAATTTAGGGTGTATGAAAGTCAGTTGTAAAAATACTAAACTGTAATATTTTTAGCATTATTTTCGCAGACTATGTTCGAAGCAGGTTGAAATATGGATTTAAGGAAATTTTGTGAAGTATTTTATGATGATGATGACTTCCAACAACTGCCCTTTTCAGGGCTAATTGCTAAGGAAATACGTGTTGCTATTTCGGATAATTGCAATACTGTAGCTATGGAAGAAACTCTTCCTTCAGAAACTGTAACGGAACCATCCTCAAGTATAGTAACTGATTCTACTACATCCACAAATGTTTCGTTTACTGCTGTCACAAACCAAAACTTTGAAATGCAGAAATTAGCTGCTTGTAGCACTTGTCAAAAAATATACACAAATCACTCATGCTTGCGAAAAAGCTCATCTGTCAGAATTAAGTGACCTTGTGCCTCCCAGTAAGATGGATAAAATTAAGGTTACCTTAGTTTTACCCACTAACAGGGATGTGCCAACATTTTAGAGACTGGGGGGGGGGGGAGAAATATCTTATGGCCACAAACTAGTGGTGCCATCTGTTGCCACAAATCACTAACATTTATTATAAAATGTTAATTAGATAAATTAATTGTTAATTAGATGTTAATTAGTTAATTAAATAGTTAAAATAAAATCACAAAACAATGACCATTTGGACGATTTACAATATTTAATTATGCCGCAATTAAATGTGGACCATATGTACACACAGTCTAAATGCAGATCTTATATACGCACTGTCTAAATGTGGGCCTTATATCCACACTTACTAAATGCGGACCTTATATTTACACCACCTAAATCAGTGGTTCCCAACCTGGGAGTCACGAACAGTTTCTGAGAGGTCTCCGCAACTATTTTTAGTTGCAATTATTTTTATAAGGAATTTCATACCAAATGTTTCCAACGCTTTTATATTTCAACATGGCTACACACATTGCAATATTCTACTAATGGTTGTTAACTTTATTATTATATACATTAATATCTGTTATTAATATAATATACATAATTAATGTAATATATATATAATTAATATAATTTTGTATTTAATGTGTTTTCTTTACTCTGTTAAAAATGCTTTTATAAAATGTGGCGGCGGTGGACAAAGGGGGTCGCGTGTCTTGGGGTTATTATAAAAGGGGGTCACGTATTACTTGGCTACTATAAAAGCGGGTCACGTCTTGAAAAAGGTTAGGAACTACTGACCTAATTGCAGACCTTATATACACACCACCTAATTGAAGACTTTATTTATACGCCACCTAAATCAGGACTAATTTGTAAACCACCTAAATATGGACCTTATTTATATACAGCCTGAATAATGATTTTATTTGTGCATTATCTAAAACTGCAGCCCTTATTTACTTATATGCCATTTGAAGACAGACATCATTTACACTCGAATGAATAATTGAGACAATAGCCCCAAGAGGAAATAGCAGGGTTCATACGCTTCTTAAAAACTCCATAAAACTCCTTAATAATCATTTTCAAAAATTAAGGGCCCTTAATGCTCTTTAATATTATGTGGGACAACTTAAAAACTCCTTATTTTTCCCTTCACAATAACAAACACGATTAACGAAATGTGAAACTTTCACAACCCTTCAGATTGCTGTGACCTTGACCTATTTTAGCCTGAAGCATAATGCACATGGTTTCAATCATCCAAACTGGCCAACCAATCCTCTTTCTCCTTTCCCCCTCTCCCCCTCCTTGTTTTGGCCAGTGTTCCCCTAGTAGTCATGTGTTTGAAAGCTGCCAAAGAAAATATTGTCCGTAACAGCAGTAACATCAAAATGTCCGGTGGAAAATGTGTTTTCAACAAGTTGTGGATTGAGTATGCCGAATATAAGGAATGGCTATTAATGTACGATGATAATCGCTATAAAGCAAAGTGCTACTTATGCGACAAGATATTCGATGTTTCAGGAATGGGAGAGTCTGCTGTAAAGATACATGTGAAAGGTAAGTCTAATTTTTTCTTTTATAATTTTGCATCCGAATGTGGTTTCATTCGATTATCAAATTGTGCATTTCGCACCAGTAGCATACCCAGAAATTTCCCAATGAGGGGTGCGTTTTACAATTTCCCAAGAGGGATAGCTACGCCTCACAGTACGTACATTTGTTATACAATATGTACATATTTCTCATTTTTTACTTAAAGAATGTCAGCCCAAGGGGTCGGGCTGATGAAAATAAGAAAATTATTTTGTTTTATGGGGGACAAATTTAATGGCGTAAAATGACCTGCGGTTAATAATCATTGGTTTACTACACTGTTTCTCAACCCCCCAAAATTACACTGAATAAAATGGGTCTTATGTCTTCCCAAAAATTCTGGATCTTTCCGCCCTTTTACTGGCCCTGATTTGCAACAAAATTTTAACGATGCACAAAAAATTAAAAAAAAAATTTCTTCTAAATCGTTACAAATTCCTAACTTTCAAAACTTCTCTATGCTTTAGCCTATATCTCCTTGATGTTCGAGATGGAAAGGGGCTGTCCAGTGGCATAGCTATATATTTTGCCGTCTGGGGCGAGTGAGTGTCATTGCTGTAATCATTGTGCCTATCATTGATTTTTAAAGGCTAATTGCCGCCCTTCGAATTTACACTACTGGGACCATCCATTAATTACATATGTACAGTTTTCAAGTAGTACTTTTTAACCCCCTCCCCTCTCATATCTGCAACAATTTTTTCAATTTTCAGTACATTCTGCTTTTGGAATTTTAAATATTACTGCAGAAGTTTACAGTATTCATGTATATAAATTAATAACGTCCCCTCCCCCTTATATACAAGTGTGTACCCATTCCCCCCCTAAACTGCACATAATTAATGGATGATCCGAAGTGGTAAATTAGTAACTTTTAAGCAAATCTATATTTTACACATAATAAAATCCACGTAAATTTGTTTCAATTATTTATACTTTTTTTTTCTTATTTTTAAAGGGAAAAAGCATATATCGCTTTTGAAAGCTGGAGAATCCAATCTATAACAGTTTTTTGAAAGTGAAAAACCATCAGTTACAGGTCCAACAAGTTTCAGCTGCTCATCTGTCACAGCGAATGCAGTTCTACGTTATGTGTCCAACAATGAAGTATTAGATGCTGAAATCAAATGGACTATGAAAGTAGTGAATAGTCATTATTCTTCAAATTCTTGTACCGAAATTTCTACTTTGTTTGCAAGTATGTTTCCTGATAGTTCTATTGCAAAGAAATTTTCATGTTGTGCCGGGAAGTGTGCATACCTCCTATGCTTTGATTTGTCACCATATTTTAAATCAGATGTATTTAGATGTGTTAATGAACTTGATTGCTATGGCATTCTGTTTGATGAAAGTCTGAACACGGCAGTTTAAAAGAAACAGGTGGATATTTACATTCGATTTTGGGATGATAAGGAAGACGTTGTAAGAATATGCTATTATAGTTCAGCTTTTATGGAACATTCGACCGTAGAAGTCACATTATCTGCTATTTGTAGTGAAACCAATAAACTGAACTTTTCCGAGGTTGTTAATTTGTCAATAGATGGCCCATCAGTTAACTGGAAGGTATTTTCTTTATTACAAGATGCATTAATAAAAGACCATAACAGTTTACTAGTTAATGTGGGAAGCTGTTATCTTCACACATTACATAATAGTTTCAAACATGACTGTGCCACTACTGAATGGGATATAGAAAGTTTTCTCTCATCCCTATATTGGTTGTTTAAGGATTTGCCAGCAAGAAGAGAGGACTATTTGCAACTGTCAGAGTCTGGGAATTGCCATATAGGTTTTGTAAGCATCGACGGCTTGAGAATTGTCCTACTGTGGAAAGGCAATTGAAATAATTGAACTAAATTGTTATAAATTATCTGTTGAGAAAAAATGGTATCCAAACCAAAGAACAAATCACATCCGATTGTGTCAGAAGCATTAAAAGATGTCCTACTGCCTATAAAACAGAACTTTTTTCTTGCTATAGCAAAGATACTACAGTCATTTCTTTCTGTTTATCAAACTGATTCTCCCATGTTACCTTTTTAGCAAATGATTTGAAAACACTTGTCTTGAAGTGTTTAAAATTTTTTTTGTACTGAAACTAGAAAATGTGCAGGAATTGAAGTCCACATTTATTAGCAAATTTTGTCTTTACTTGTACGAAAACTTACTATAAATAAAATTTGTACCAGATTCGTTGGAGACAAATTGTTAAAAAAACTAATTGCAAAATGAAATCTTGTGCGTACTGGGCTCTTAAATTTCTTAAAGGGTTAAATGTTCTAAAAAAAGGCAAATTAATTTTTTCTGGAACCTTGTCTTTTAATTGATAACGAAGTATTGAAAAATATTATCAAAACAGGAATCCAATTATTGCTTTTTAAATTCATTAAAAATATGTGGCTTAATTACAAAAATTCTGCAATGAATATACACTGGCGGAAAATGAAATCCCAACACCAAGAAGGAGTGGTGCTAGATAAACGAAATTTGGGAGGCATGTTTTCACATCTGAAAGATGACGCCTATTCAAATTTCACGCTAGACGAATAAGAGTGGCGCTACTAGCTCCACTATGATCATGCAAGTCACATTTGCTTTAAATATGCAATGTAAACTTCATGAGCATTATTTATCATCCGGATTGGACATTGTGAGCTAGATTTGAGTCAAGAATGCCTTTAAAGAGACGAAGAAGGCAGTATCAGCAGCTTATTGAACTTGAATGAGGCTGTGTAATAAGGGCTATGAGAAGGTGAGTTTTCTTCCCACGATATTGCAGAAAGACTTGGCAATGATGTATCCACTGTGTATGAGTGTTGGCAGCAGTGGTCACAGAAAGGTACTGTCTCAAGAAGATGGGCGTCCGGCCGCACACATGCCACTACTGAGAGTGAAGACCGTCGTGTTCGCCGCATGGCTATGGCACATTGTACTGCATCTGCAGCAGAAATTAGAGCTTCTGTTGGCTCCAGAGTGACACACAGCGAACTGTAACAAATCGATTACTTAACGGACAGCTCTGAGCCAGACGGCCTATAGCATTCATGTCACTAACTCCGAATCACTGCCATATGTGACGTCAGTGGTGTCAAGCTAGAGCTCATTGGAGGGCGGAGTGGAGATCTGTTGTGTTTTCAGATGAGAGCCGTTTCTGTCTTGGTGTCATTGATGGTCGTATATTGGTAAAAAGGAGGCCAGGTGAGCGTTTGGAACCAAGCTGTCTGCGGCGTAGACACACTGGACCTACACCAGGAGTTACGGTCTAGGGAGCGATTTCCTATGACAGCAGGATCACTCTCATCGTTATCCCAAGCACCTTGACAGTAAATTTATACATCAGACTGGTGATTGAAATGATTGCGCTGTCATTCATGAGCAGTATTTAAGGGTGTGTTTTCCAACAGGATAACGCTCGTCCTCATACCGCTGCTGTCGCCCAACGTGCTCTACGGAGTGTCGACATATCACCTTGGCTTACCAGATCACCAGATCTTTCTCCCATCAAGCACATATGGGACATTATTGGAAGACAAATCCAGTGTCATCCACAACCAGCATTAAGCGTTGCTGATTTGACTGACCAAGTGCAACAGGCATGGAACTCTATACCACAAAATGACATACGGCATCTGTACAACACAATGCATGCACATTTGCATGCTTTCATTCAAAATCATGATGACTACAGCGGTTATTAATGTACCACCATTTCGCATTTGAAATGGATCTTCTTGCGCATACTTTTACCGGTAACCTTGAAACTTTAATCAAATAAATATGTTACCTAGACAACTGCTTTGCCTAAATTTCATTCCTCTAAACTCATTTGTCCTTGGTGTTGGGATTTTATTTTCCGCCCGTGTATTTTTAATCAAATTCTATAGAAACCTAAAAGAAAATTTTGCAGTTGCTGATAAATATTCTAAGATTTGCAGTATTGTATAGCAGTTTAAATCAGGGATAAACTAATATTTCAATCCATTACATTACTTAGCTATGTTATTCAACATTTATCTCAGGTGCATAAACTTACCGAATAACGCAAAAACTAAAATGTTTTTATATAAAGTTAATAACCGCATGAGTTTTGCTAGATATTGCTAATCTTACCTTGCACATAATATTAAAATATTATATTTATTAGTGTGCTAAATGTTAAAATTTAGTTGATGGTAGTTGTGTCACAACATAATAAAAATTGATCCAAACTGTGTTATTCGTTACTGTTTTGTCATTGAACCCCCACCCCAAAAAAAAGTACATAGTCCTGTCGAAAAATTATTTTTATTGGAAATAAAAAAGTAATAATTTTAAAGAGAAATAAAATTATCCACAAAACTTTATTCGGTATTGTGATACCATATGAATCGTTATTGGTTAGGGGAGAACGGGGTACAATGGGACAATTTTTACTTATTTGCTAATATTTTTTACATTTTTAATGTTAGACATTCAACAAATACGTAATACAATAGTACTACTTCTTAACTTTCATTGTTGATTTTTTCACATTTTTTCATCAAGTTTTTCTTTGTAAAAATATTACATTTCCTAAGGTATGTAATTTGTTCCACTGTGCCCCTGACTGGGGTACACTGGGACATTGAATGGCCTACAGTGGGATACAAAAACAAACACAGGTATTTGTATGATGATTCATTATTTTCATTCTCATAATTTGTATGGGCTGTGGTTAACAGTTGAATAACGGAAAATGGTTTACAAATTATAACAATCAAAAATGTTCAGATAACTAAAATAAGGTCATTGAACACTACCTTAAACAACAAAAGTTCTTGCTGTCTCCCTTAATGGTTTCTTATCCTTAAGTACTGCCTTTATAGCTTCCCACATCACATCTTTTACTAATCCAATTTCACTTATTCTCTCTCCTCCGCACCATTCATTGCACCCATAATATAAACAAAATTGTTAGGCCTAACAACATGAAAACCCTAAGTACAAAATGTGCTAGTATTTCTTCTATACCAAGCTTAATAGAATTTGTACAACAGAGATAGCTCTATGAATTAATTTTAAACATTGTTTAAGCAAAAACAACTAGTGTAGTTTTTTCCCCCACAATATAGGCTACTTATATAGCCTTGATACAGTTCTAACAATTTCAGGTTAACTCAAGGTGTTATTACATGTTTACATAACATAAAAGTAGTTTGAAAAGGTTATCCTTAATTAATAATTAATTGAAAAGCATAAATTATGATAATTTTGTTTCAACTTTCAAGAATCTGAGATATTTTTATTTTGTGTGACAGTGTCCCAGTGTGCCCCAAGAGATACGTACACACCAAAAGTTAAAATTTACGTACCACTAACAAATAAAATGAAAAACCATCGTACTTATGCAATAAAGAAGCTTTAACATATGAATTAATGCAAAAATTTATTATTGGATAACAATTTAGTGCACAAATACAGAAAAACAATACTTACCTAATTTTCCCAACAAGTCAGATGAGAACAAAAATGGCTATTGCCTCCCTCCAAAATAAGTGATGGCTGTTACCTGTTTGCACAGTGTAGCCACGCAAGTTGGCCAAGTGTCATATTTTTCCCTTCCTTAAACGTTTTTACACTAGTAAATAAATCAATCGTCTCACTGTGGCCCGTAACCCACTGTATCCCCTTCTCCCCTACCATATACTTTTAAAGGAAATGACACGTCACCTTAAAACATTTGCATCTAATTCGGTATTATGACATTATTGTACATAGTTACGCTATGTTATCCCTTTCGATTTAAATTAAAAACATGTGTAGGTCTTCACTATATGATTCTGGAAATGCTACCTGACACCAATGAAGACTATTTATTTACAATAGCGGTGACATTCACTCAAAGCGAAAAGAACACTGATGTGCTGAAGGGGATCCTGTATTCATTCCTCTAGAAGGTGTCTCCTTAGGACCTGTATTTTACTTTCTGAAACTTGGGACTTCAGTGCGACAGCTAGCTGCTATGGAGAGATTTTTTGATATCATGCATAATATTAGAAAGTCGAATTTTTATTTCTGATGTGACGTCAAGATTGTTCTTGGACTTTTACTTTGTTGCAACATAATATGAAAAACTTAACGTGGCATAAATATGCCGTCGTAGAAAGAAGTAAAAAATAGCTAATTTTGGTAAGCTGAGGTACTCCCCTGCTAATTTTTTAAAAAAACCATTCATGGTAGTTCCTTGTACTTCGTTTTAAATTAGAGTCACTAATTCGCTTAATTAGACTTTCATAACCGCTTGCATTAATATCTGCTGGATTAGATGTCACTATATGGATTACAAACTCAGGAAGTGTTCTCACTAAATTTTGAAAAGATATTTCAAAAAGGTCATTTGTAATTCATGTAAGCATTCTAAAATTATGTTATATGCTTCTGCATCTATTTTAAAATTTGTTTCTGTCAAAATTTTTCATATAAGATGCACAAGACAATCGAAAATACTCTGTTCTATCGCAGAAATCCAGATTTGTAACTCTCTATCAAAAGATGCAATATTATCTCTTGTATTAAAATTTTTAATAATTTTATAATGATAAGCCAATTGTATTGCACTTCGCAAAAATATCTGCCAGATATGTGATACTTATATACCACGAAGAATTTGTTAAACATTCAAAAAGATTGCCATTAATTATATTCCGCCAAGAAGATTAATAACTCATTTTGGAGATCAAAAATTTCTGACAGTGCCTTCTTCTGGATAGCCAGCTCGATTCAGTATGTAATAAAAGTGTGTCATGTGCACTATCCATTTTTGTAGCACAAAATTTTAAATAACCTATTGAAGTGATTAAGATTTCACATAATTAATAATTTTTCAACTTCATCTCTAAAATAATTTTTAAATGTGTTTGAATTTTTTTGTTACTAGTAAATGTTCACTGAACATAGTTTGGAAAACGCTGATTTAGGGCTCTACTCATGTAGATCAGACTATTGACACCATTCTAGCATAAAACAAAATTAATTTCTCAAATATTAATATTGTTTTTAAAATATTAGTTTCCACTTCTGTTTCTACTCCACCTTCATAAAAAGAATTCCAGCCTTAGATAATTAAAATTGTATTAAAGGAATACAATATATGAATCTTGATTAAGTGGGTTTACTTTGAAATTCATTTATCTAATTATCGAAATAGTCATTTAAGGTTCATTAATATTTGATTCGTAAGTCAGTTCTGAAAATCATAATTTTGCGAAAAATAAATAAATTATTTAAAAATTTCCACACCGCCTTTTTTATATATATAACACATTATTTCCTACCAATTTCCATGTTCATATGAACAGCATAAGCGTGGATATTTGCTATTGAGGAATAACTAACTGCACATGCTCACATGAGCAAATCTTTTATTCTAAAGTTAAAGGAAGGTTAATAAATTGTAACTATTAAAAAAATTGGAGTTTATAAATAATTTAGCACTGTTACATTGCTAAAGGCGATACATTTTTCGAGTTAGAGATGTCAGAGTTGTTGATATTTAATAGTATTAAGTCATGCGCTGCAGATATATGAAGAAAGTCCTCAATTGAAGGTATGTATAGAAGATCCTCAATTTACCGGCATATTAGATGGATCCTCCATTTGGTAGTATTAGAGTAGTTCTTGATTTTACAGTATATAAGAGGTCCTCGTTTTGTCAGTGTATAAGAGGTCCTTGTTTTGAAAGTGTATAAGAGATTCTAATTTTGACAGTGCATAAGACAAGTTCTCATTTTGGTGTATATGTCAGGTCCTCATTTTGCAGTAGCGTATATCCTCATTTTAATGGTGTGTAATACACATTATCGGTTACCTTGCAAAATACATAATTTTAAAAAATATTTTAAATGTTTTAAAATTGATATACGAATTATTCGTTATATGATCAGAAAATTTATAAAAAAAATCACATAAATGTTGTTCCTTATATAGGACCTTGGTTTGATAGTATACGGATATGGTCTTCGTTTGCCATGTCTTGCAAACCTGTGTGTGTCATTCAAAAAGTAGCCAGGGTAATTTTTACATTGAGCATAGGTGTAATACGGTAAACATATTTACACTTGCATACTTTTGAATTATTCTCCCTCTGCTTGAATATATTGGTCTCACCTTTTATCCATTTCCAGAAATGTATTTCATATTCATTGACATGGTGTTCAGGATACCCATCACAGCATTGTCCAATTTAATATCTGATGCAAACTGACACCCGTGGATTTGTTTTTTACTTCAGGGGATAGGTAGAAATTTCACAGTGCTAGGTCCAGTGAATATGGAGAGTGTGTTATTTCAGTGCCTAGCTCTTCAATAACCTGCTGGATAGGCAAAGCACGGTATGCAAGAATATCACCTTGATTCAAAATTTAGCACTATTTTACATATTCTAGTCGGTTTTTTTTTATATTTTTCCTTAGGGACCTTCCATAACTTCAAATTAATAGGCGTAGGAATAACTAAGGGGTTTGGGATAGCTTAGCATCTTAGAAAAGATTTACCTCTACCCCCTAGAAAAATAAAAATTGCAAGTGCATGCCATATGCAGAGCATTGGTGTGGGAGAGAGCTATAGCTCTCCCCATGGCTCAGAACATGGCACGTCTCCTAGCATCTCTTCTCTGTTAAAGAAGTTCTTGTGTTGCTCAAATACTGTTGTAGGGGACAGAACATCTTCCTCTTATTGGCTGTTTTAATCATTTTGTGTATTTCTATATATCAGTTTAATTCAAATACGGCCAAAATTTTATTACTGATTCTTTGCTCTAGTTTTAAATCTATACTGGGCTATAGAAATGCATCTTAACTGCATGCCATTTAATAAAAGAATGAATTAGTGGAGTATTGTAACAACATACCATCCATGACTGAAACTGCAGGTGTTCCAACAGAGGTAACTTCGTTTTCTAAGTGGTTTTGTTTTGACACTGTGATGTTAGTCTGGTTACTTTTTGAACTCTCCTCATTTATTATAATTTGTTAAAAAATCATGATATTTATTTTTTCAAAATTAAATCATTTCTATAAATCAGTTTTTTAATTTTTGTATGCAAGAAGTTTTTCCAATCCTTTTATATCAAATAAAATAAATTCATATTGTCAAAAAATTTTAGTTGTAGCTGTTTTCAATCTTTGATATGACATTATCCAAGATAACCTTTTATGAATTTAAAAATTTAATTGTTCTTTTTGAAAGTGCCTTTTATGAAAACATGCGCTCTTTTAAAAATAATAATCATGTTTTTATTCACTTTTTTTTTTAAGCTACTAATCATTATCACTTATGTATATCTGCATTATATATTTCTGTGATATTTTATATATTAAATATTTTAGGAACAGGATGCAATGCTTGTTATTTAGAAAAAGTGAAACGAATTGAAAAATGGATTGGGGAGCATTCTAATATAAAGGAGGTAAATAGTTTTATTGAATGTGCTCAGTTACTGATCAACAGATTTGATTCAGTATATTTGTGCTTCCTTTGAACAATGAAGAAACTTTGCCAAAGTTAAATTTGGCAAATTTTATGCATGTTAGACATCACCAATCCAAAATGCTGGGTACTTAGAATACTACAGATTTTGGAATACATGATGTGATGAAGTTTGTAGAGTAGAGGAAAAATTCAGACTTTCAGAAAAATTATTTTTTATTTGATATACAAAAAACATGAATGCAAAAAAAGTGTATTTATGTACCACCATGGGGAGGAACATCGAAAGAGGCTTTAAGAATGATGGTCAAAATGGACTGAGAACAGGATCCTCCAGGATGGATGAACAAGGGACATTTGATGTATGTGGCCTTTTTAATATTTCTTGCGGTGTTATTATTACCAAAGTTTTCTTATTTTGAAAGTGATCTTATGGACTGTTATTTCTTTTTGTCCTATAATGAATTCGGAGTCCGTCAATGACCTTATCAAAAAATATTAGAATTTTATTTACAGGCATTTTTACTGCAGTTTTGACAATTTCCTCTTCACCATCACAGTTACCACAATCTATGTAATTTAAAGCCATTTCATTTGTTTTACCACCAGTCACTGAATAAATAACTAGAACATTACTATTAATGTTAAAGACTTCTTTGCTATCCACTTTTTTTTACTGGTTCACTGAAAAATAACATCAAAATTCAGAAGATGGAGAGGGTCTATCCGAAGCCCCATTATGTGGACCATAGAGGGAAGTCAAAAATGGACCACATGCTTTATAGATGATCACAAACAGCGAGTCATAATCTTAATCCAAAGATCTACATACGGTGAGAATGAAGTTAGAGGAGTTTTGTATACCATCGTAAGGACTAAAAACGGAAAGCTCAAATATTTATTTTTTAAATTAGTATTGCAAAATCCAAAATAATTTCAATATATATTTCTGTTAACAAAAATAATTAAATAATCAAGTGGATCAAAATATAATTTTTCCACACAATTTTTTTTTTAAGTTTTTTATTCACTTGTTGATTTTACTCAGTTTTCACTCATAGATACGATTTTCAAGGATTATGTGTGAAAAGCTTGATGTGTTATATTTCAAAATTAGATGTACTTAATGTTATTTAAAATTAGCAAGTGACACCTTTTTATAGTTAGTATTACAGTCAAACCTCATTAACATGAACTACTTTTAACATGAAATGCTTCCTGAATACTCATCAAATTATGTAGGAATCCCTGTGCTTTTAGTTTTTAACACAAACTATCATTAAACATGAACCGATAGTCAATGGCTCTTGGGAAATTTCCTCCACGTAACATAATTAAAAAACTCCTTTTCAAGTTTCTTGAGGCAATTGAAGTTCCATTCTTTCTTCGAAATAGATAGTTCCAAATAAGGCCAAAATATTCTTATCTTGTAAAGGAGATATTTTTTGCTTTGATGGCTCCAAAGGATTGATATGAGCAGGTCAGAACGATTTCACTATTTCATTTTCATCACCTCTAACTAGGGAGGTACCCCAGGTGCCAGTTCCGGATTTTGATAGATGTGGTACTGTTGCAAAGGTCTCAGCTTGGGGAGCAATAATCCCAGTAGAACGACCCATCAGCAATCAATGATTTTTGAGATAATCGAAACTGAAAAAAGTGACGAAGAAAAGCAAGTTATAGAAAAATCAAAGCCAATAATTAGACATATTAATTGCCCTGCGGTGGCGCAGTGTGGTAACGCGTTCTCCTATTGCGCGGCTAATCCGGGTTCGACTCCCAGCAGTGCAAAAAGAACGCTTACTCAGAGATCTCATAAAGATCGCACTGCTCACTGTAGTCCGGGGTTTGGTTCCCCAGGCCTTAAGAGGTTCGGATTCCTCGGAAAACAGTAGGTCCCGGCGCAGCATGACCACTGTAGTCTTTGAGCCGTAAAACCAAAAAACAAACAAACAAAAGACATTTTTAGCATAAATGACAAGATATAGGCAATTAAAGGGAAGTAGAATGTCAAAAAGAAGTGGCAATGAAGTACTGCACTATGAAATTAAAGAATACAGTGCAACATATTAGCATAGCAGCCCTGCGGTGGCGCAGTGTGGTAACGTGTTCACCTAGTGCGCCGTTAATCCAGGTTTGACTCCCAACTGTGCAAAGAACACTTACTCAGAGATCTCGTAAAGATCGCACTGCTCACTGTAGTCCGGGGTTTGGTTCCCTAGGCCTTAAGAGGTTCGGATTCCTCGGATAATTGTAGGTCCAGAGGTTCAAATTCCTCGGAAAACAGTAGGTCCCGGCACAGCATGACCATTGTAGTCCTTGAGCTGTAAAACCACAAACAATATTAGCATAACATTAATTATGGTAATGCTTTTCTATGTAGAAATTTTGGAAGCACAACCCTTTCTGGCACCAGGCACGCACAATGGAGGCAAATATTTCACAGTAAGCATATCTTTTATTGCTCACATTGAAACGCACCTGTTTCACTGATCGGAAGACTGGGTCCATCTTTCTAATTAATGACATCTGATATGCATAGCGCCTCATTTCATTGACTGTGGAAGAACAGATTTAGTTATAGGCCACGTTATGCCTTCTTGAGTTTTGAGATCTGTGCGTTGACAAATGGTGCGGCGTGTTTTTGAATATTCTGTTGTTCTCTTTATGAAGCATTTATAATCGTGGAAAAAGTACACTTCTAATGGTTGAAAGTACTGCGTTGTCTTGGCTGGTAAATAAACCGGCGGTACATAAAATCCTATTTTTGTAAAACAAAATCAGCATCGGTTTGACCTGTCCGCTTACTGAACAACAGAATACTTTCCTCATCACCAATGTACTCTTTTAATTTCTCAAAGTACTCCCCAGTGATTTGTTGTGTGGTCGTCTTGGACTTGGAGCATTTAATGAGCAACTTGCGATTTGGTAGTTTCTGTAAGTTCTGCATGACTTTGGGGACAATCACTCCTTTACCTTCTTGCAATACAATTAATGAAGAACCAGAAAACTTATTGTCTGCATTGATGGTCATTTGGATGGTGTAGGAGTGTGTTATTTTGCTTTTACTAGTTATATATGCTTCCATATTTCTTGAGCCGTTCATATCCAGTATTTTTTTTACACAATTTCATACTGAAAGTCACTTTGGTCTGTGTTTAGGATACAGGAGAGCTTATTCTGGTTAATCATTTTTGTTAAATTTTCTAGGAAATCCTCTATCACAGGTATATAAATTCCTTTCTATAACTGTGTGTGTGACTTTTTGGCCTGTTATTTTGTGCTCATATTTGAAATTTTGTGATGAAATGTTTGCTTGCTTTGAAATCTGGAAATCCTATATCAAATGCTTCATCCATGGTCCACATTTTCAGGTCTCTGTCATGAACCGCCACATTTAAGTATGTGTGATGTTCAACAAACTGCAGCCACATGTGTTTTCTTTTATGATGTTTATTTTTCATTTCATTTTCCCACCTTTTTCTAAATATTGTTTCCAATGTTTGTTTTGTGGTCTGTGACCTTTCTGCAATGACATTTTGCAACTTGCAGTTTATTTTTTGTAACCTCATTAAAGGCTTGTACTGAGTTTATCATTACTTTGGAAATATTAATTTATGGGTTGCTACTCTTTTTTTTTTTTTTACAGTTCTCCGTATTTGAAAGTGAGGTCTTCTGTTAATTCTTGACTTTCTAATTCATTGGCATCAATACTACTCTCCTTTGAAATATGAAGGTCAATAAATTTATTTGTTAACATTCCATGTATAGTATTAAACAGACGACGACTAAAAGCCTCTTCCTCAGGTGTGTGCTCCCTCACCTCTGCCTCTCCAAAATACGCCCCAAATTGTTGATAAATGCATTTTGCTATCATGGCTTTATCCATGCTTACATTAGAGCATGATGAGGGCTCATCGATAATAGCATCCTAACTTGGTCCGGCTTTGCATGTTGCAAGGGTCCATGCCACCTTCCTTGAAAGCTCAGCTTCACATGTCACAGGAGTGTGTGCCACCTCTCCTGAACCAGTATAGTGCCAGGAACATAAGCCATAATTACTTCCATAATTTTCTGTGGTTGAACGTCTAGGAAAGTTCCCATCTAGGCCCCTCCTATGCCTTCTTTTCACCTTCGTAGGTTCAGGCGAGGAGTTAGTTCCTGTTACGGAAGGAAAATGTATTTGAAATTTTCTTTATTTGCCTCTCATTTTCTTTAACAGGTTTTTCTCCAATTGCTTTTCTTCTTCACATTTTTCAATTTCAAATATCTTGAAAACCGTTTATCGCTGATAGGTAATTCTATTGGGTTTGTTTCTCCCTAAGACTAGACCTTTCCAACGGTACTACTTTTATCAAAATCCAAAACTGGCACCTGGGATACCTCCCTAGTAAGTTCACACTTTGAGACAATTGAAAACTGGTTCATTCTGGAGCGTGTTTTACACAGAATGGTTTTATGTTAGATTCGTTCAACATTTAATTGTAAAAATAAATCACAGAGCACAGAAATCATTGAGTTTAGAAAAAAAAACCTAGAAATTTTAAATGAGGTGAATTATGCAAATTTGAATAAAACAGAAATTGATATTAAATTCAGGATGATAAAGAAAACTCTCAAAATTCTCGCCCGGAGGCTTTCTTGTGTTGACCATATTTGGCAATTGTGTTATCCCTGCGGAGGGTAATAATACCTTAACATCTTTACATACGGAGAAAGAGAGCGTTGTTTCCTGTCCTCATTCGTCTAGCGGTCCAAGACACTCCGGGCTAAACGGAGGGACCCTGGTTCGAATCCAGGATGGGGAAAGCGTCTCTTTTTCTCCAAAATTACACAAGCTCTAGTTTGAGCTGTAATTAAAACGTGGGTGGCAAAAATTATTGTATAATAAATTCCCCCACGAAAACTCACAAAAATCTCGCCCCGGAGGCTTTCTTGTGTTGACCATATTTGGCAATTGTGTTATCCCTGCGGAGGGTAATAATACCTTAACATCTTTACATACGGAGAAAGAGAGCGTTGTTTCCTGTCCTCATTCGTCTAGCGGTCCAAGACACTCCGGGCTAAACGGAGGGACCCTGGTTCGAATCCAGGATGGGGAAAGCGTCTCTTTTTCTCCAAAATTACATAAGCTCTAGTTTGAGCTGTAATTAATACGTGGGTGGCAAAAATTATAGTATAATAAATTCCCCCACGAAAACTCACAAAATTCTCGCCCCGGAGGCTTTCTTGTGTTGACCATATTTGGCAATTGTGTTATCCCTGCGGAGGGTAATAATACCTTAACACCTTTACATACGGAGAAAGAGAGCGTTATTACCTGTCCTCATTCGTCTAGCGGTCCAAGACACTCCGGGCTAAACGGAGGGACCCTGGTTCGAATCCAGGATGGGGAAAGCGTCTCTTTTTCTCCAAAATTACACAAGCTCTAGTTTGAGCTGTAATTAAAACGTGGGTGGCAAAAATTATAGTGTAAAAGATTACTTTATTGACAGTTTTAAAAATTGAGAAAAATTGAAGCTGCTTATATTATTAATCATTTTGAGTCTGCTTGAAAAAGAATGAGAATTACTAAAAATGCAAGAGTTGAAATAATGCTGTTGAAGTGGATTAAAGCTATTCCAGCACAAAATCCTATACTCACAGGTGCAATTTCATAATGAAATATACTTTTTTTTTCTGATGATCTTAAAGTCAGTAATTTTAAATTCTTGTCTGGATTGTTACAAAGATTCAAAAACAGGCCTGTGGCTAATTTGCAAAAAGTTTTGGTGTGAGTAAGCCAGTATGAGCATTCAGAGGCAGTAATACGAGGGCGAATCAGAAAGTCTTTGCCCCTATTTTTTATTAGCCAAAATAAGGTACATACAGGTAATTACAAATATACGTACTATTCTACGTACCTTACACTATTTTTCCACATAGTCCCCACACCGGTTCAGACATTTGTCCCATCGCAGCACTAAATTTGAGATGCCCCTGTGGTAGAATTCGTCCGGCTGACTGTGGAACCACCGTCGGACTGCTGTCTTGGCTTCATCGTTGCACGTGAATCGCTGTCCTGCCAGGAACTTCTTCAGCGGACCGAAAACGTGGAAATCACTAGGGGCGAGGTCCGGACTGTATGGTGGGTGGTCCAGACTCTCCCAGTGAAATGACCGGAGCTTGTCGGCGGTTCTGATTGTCACATGTGGCCTCGCATTGTTGTGGAGGATAACCATGTTGTCCACATTGAGGATCCCTCAGCGCTTTCGCATGATGTCAGACGTGACAGTGTGGAACAATAACTGTCGGCATTGATGGTTGCACCTTGTGGCATGAAATCCAGCAGGATCGGTTCAGGGCGATCCCAGAAGACCGTTAACATCACTTTCCCAACAGATGGCACTGAACGGAATTTTTTGTCAGAGGCGAACCCGGATGTTTCCACACCATGCTCTGCTGCTTCGATTCCGGCATGAAATGCAGTAACCCTGTTTCGTCGCCAGTAAAAATGCGGTCTAGGAAACTTTCACCCTCCTCGGCATACCGTTGTAGATGATTCAGTGAAGCAATCCTTCGCTTGCCTTTTAGCATGTCGTCCAACTGCCTTGGCACCCACCGACATGAAATCTTCCGGAACCCGAAGAACCCGTGAACGATGTCGTAAACACTCCCATACGAAATACCAAGCTTCCGGAAAATGTTCTTGAGGTGCACACGCCGATCTGTTTTCACCATTACATCCACGTGGGAAATGTTGTCGTCAGTCATCGATGAACGCGGCCTCTCCGAACGCTCATTGTCATGCAAGTCTTCACGGCCTTTTGCGAACTCACACCACCACCATCTCACACTTCCCAAAGCGAGACACTTTTCACCATACGTGGGCTGCATTTCCCTGTGGATTTCGATGGGCGTTCGTTCCTTGCTCCATAGAAAACGAATCACGCTTCGTTGCTCGTACACCGTGGACGTGTGAAGCACAACCGCCATCTTCAACAACTGACAGCAGCGCCGTGCCGCGAAGCTACCGGCAAGTAAGGCTGGGCCAGTCCAAGTAAGGTCCACCGCTGGGAATAGATATGTTGACTTCGCATGTACAGCTGTAATTTGGCTAAAAGAAATTGGGGCAAAGACTTTCTGATTCACCCTCGTATATAACAAACAATATATAATACAGAGCAAATAAATGTTCATTGAAACATATTATGTCCATATAGTAAAATAAGGGTGTTTTGTTTTCTGTACAGAATGTGGATTTTAAAAGTATGTATATACTACTTTTTTTTTTTTGTTATATGGTAGTCAGAGATGAAGTAAATAATATAGTAATACGGTTCCATCCTTTTTCAGATAACCTTTAGCATGACTAAGAGTACTTTAGTTCTTCCTAGAAAAGATTTAGCCCCTAGAAAAGTGAAAATTACAATTGAATACTATGTGCAAAATATTAGAGTGGGTGACTTAGCCTTCCCCAGAAAAAATGTTGTCCCTACTGGACCTTGAGGCTCTATATTCCAAAGCGGATGACGTGAACCACTGTTAGGATGAACAGTTTGCCCTCCTTAGTGTTTGCATTAACAAGGTTTGATTGTATATGGTTCCAAATTTGTGAAATAACAAGGTACTTGCAAGTTAGCTGAGTTGGGGTGAATCATACAAGTGTATTATCATTGAAATTGCAGTCTCTTCAATCGGGCCAAAAGAATAATTGTGCAATTAAAATATACTTCTCTGAAAAAATGTATTTCAGTATAAAACATTGATAGGTTTTAAATAATACAGTTTTTAAAAGAAATTGTAGTACCAACAAGTAATAATTTGATTATGATAAAATTCGGTACATAGATTGTATATGTTGAAAAATAGAAATGATTGAAATTCCTGAACGATCTAATTTTTTACTCGAAAAGTGGATCTGCAGAAACTTAGGAATTCAATATGTAGTTGACCCACCTCTGGCCTGCATATAAGCTGTTGCTTACCATGGTTGATTCATAAAGTTGACGGATGGTGTCGTGAGGAATTTCTTGCCAAATAGAATACAATTGGTGAGCTATTTTCCCCACATTCTAAGATGCATGCAGGTGACACCGCATTGATGTCCAAATGTGCTTGATGGGGAAGAGATCTAACTTTTCAAGGAAGTGTGTCACAAGCACAAATGCAGTTATTAGACAGGTGTGCCATATTTGGCCTAGCATTATTTTGCTGGAAAATAAATCCTGTATGCTGTAAAAGAAATTTCAATAAAACAGGTCTTAGCATTTCATTGATATATCGCTGTGAGGTGAAGGTACCATGGAGGATTATCAAAGGGGTCCAGTAATTAAACAAGGTGGTATCTCAGGCTATAATTACCTATTGTCGAATTATGTAGTGTCAGTAAATCATAGAAACGACATGAAGTGATTGGCACCTGCCAGTTGGATATAAGAGAACATGTTTGGAGAGTTTTGCATGAGAATGGCCAGTTACTTCAGAAGCAAAGTGGACAATATATAAACTTACATGATGTATCTTTATAGTGTGTTTGAACCTTACAGGGGTGCAGTGTGGTAACACGTTCGCCGTTAATCCGGATTCGACTCCCAACAGTGCAAAGAACGCTTACTCAGAGATCTCATAAAGATCGCACTGCTCATTGTAGTCCGGGGTTTGGTTCCCTAGGCCTTAAGAGGTTTGGATTCCTCGAAAAAACAGTAGGTCCCAGCACAGCATAACCATTATAGTCCTCAAACTATAAAACCACAAACAAACATCTATAGTATGTTTGTATTTGTTGTTGAAGTTTAAGAAGTGGTTTCATGTTCTTCATTTTGCAAAGGAACTTAAGTTTTCCTTTGCATATACTTTTCATGTTGTTATCCCTACACTGTAATCAAGTGTGCTGCCAGGAAGAGTTTTAAACTTCTGTTTAAATGGACTTGGGGTTTACTGTATATATTAAAATGAAACTGAATTACACAAAAGAGCAATTTTCACTTCCCATTGGAAATAGCTTCTATGATTGATCAAAAGTTATTAGCAATATTTAAGGTATTTGTGATACTGATTACAAATATATAAAGTCTTTGGAGGTGTGATATAGGGAAGTGACTTTATTGGGGACTTTAAATTACAATGGGAATTTATAGAAAAAAAAAACATGTTTTCTACAATTTCTATAAAGAGGGCCAGAAGTTACCTCAATTTTACTTTTAAACAAAAAAGCAGAAACTGTGGTGCATCTAATGCACATAAGATGATACTCGGGAAGTGTCAGGAACACATTCAAATTCAGGTTTAAAAAATTAGAAGACTTCTGAAGCAGGTTTTATACAGTTTATTCCAGGAGAAACCACAGGTGCTCTCAATTATAGTTTGGGACAAGAAACTAGAAGCTATACTGCATCTAAGGTGTCACAGAACAATTCTCAGGAAGTATTGGAAACATATCCAAATTCAATTTTTAAAAAATTAGGCGACTATAGGAGAAATATATTTTGTGATCTCTACGAACAAAACCATTGGTGACCTGAATTATATTTTTAGACGAGAAACTAAAAGCTGTGCTTCATCTAATGCATATAAAATGACACTTTGGAAGCATTAGCGACACGTTTGAATTCAATTTGGAAAAACGAACTTGAGACTCTAAGGAAGAAACATGTTTTAAACAATTATCGCAAAGGAGGCCACAGGTGATCTCAATTACATTTTCAAACAAGCTGTGGAATCTTTACACTGCAGAAGTACGTTGAGGAAATTGTATGACCTGCTGTGTTGCTATTCCTTTAACATCTCTGCTTGCTGACTTTTCAAGAAGTTAACGCCCAACCGCACATGGCATGCCTCTTTGCTTATTGTTTTTGTGCTTTCCAAACACTTTCTCAACCAAATATGTTGCCAGATCTCTCCTCCATAGGGCATATTTGGGAACTGATGATGGGAAAGTGCCTTTGACCTTTCCCAAAATGTCGACGAATTATCCCGACAGTTAGAGACAATTTGGCAAAAAATCCTCTCAGACACAATCCGCTAACTTTATGAGTCATGATATGGCTGAGTAACAGCTTGCATCCAGGCCAGAGGTGGACCAACGCCTTATTGATTTGCTTACTTTGTGCAGCTCTTTCTCTTGAATAAATTGTCCAATTTTTCTGAAATTATAATCATTTCTTTTTCTGTACATGTACATCGCATCTACCAGTTTTTGTTTTAATAGTATAACTCCTCCTTGGTGTGTCTTCTTTTTTTTTTTTATGTCTTTGAGTGTATATGTTATACAATTCATGCAAAGACGATCACAGATAATCTTAATGCTATTTTTAGAGAAGAAACTAGTAGCTATGCTGCATCTTTAACATACACAGTGTGGTGCTTGGAACATGCTGAAACATTTTCAAATTCAATTTTAAAAAATGTTTAAAAAACTAAGGAAATTAATGTATACATATACTTAATGTTTTATGCATACTGTGATACACAATACCGAAATAAAAATAATGCTTAAATGTTGAGTTGCAGCATAATTAGCAGTTTGGAAACAGGTACATTTCGATAGGTGATACAAAAGAAATTTTTAGCAATGTTTTCTACATGTGCATTTTCTTTGTTGACGGACATGTCATTTCCTTACAAAAAATGCAGTCCAGATATAGGTAAGTATTGGTCTAGGAATTACCAAACAGACTAGTTACTGTCAAGCATTGTATGTACAGTCTCAACTTGTTTGGCACAGAATGACTTTTGTTGTCCTTGTACCATAAAAATACAACCAACCTACTGTCAAACACATACCTTCCGTATGACAGGTGCCACACAGGTGATAGCTTATGCACACAACTCTGAGTTGTCCTTGGCTTAAGCCATTTTTGTATTGACAGCAAGTTTCTACCAGGCAATTCCAAAGCTCAAGGAAAATGTGGCAAGTGATAGGATTCGAACCCCTTGACCTTAGTATTCTATGACAGTAACATTAATCAGTAGGCTATTTAGCCCTGCACAGAGAATATGTGTTTGGTCCTGCTATTTACATTTCATGTTTTTTTTTTAATTAAAGCATTTGCAAAAATAGAGAATTAAACCTTTGACTTCTCTTTTCTGCTAGCAAACACCCTAACCACTATGCTACTCTCCCTCTATCTATTAATTCCACCTCTAAACCTCTCTTTATGTTTCACAGCTTGTGATTTAAGCTTGATACTTTAGTTATCACAGTGTTCATTGAACATGTGCACCTCCTACTACTATTCTCCATCTGGCGTCATCTGGTGCAGCACACCAGATGCCAGGTGAGTTCTTTGTAACGTCAGGCCCTAAAGCTGATCCAGTGTCATTTGTAGAGCAGTTTTGAAACCATTTTCGCAATCTTCAGCCCAAACAAACTTCACAGCATGGTCCACATGCCACATTTGTGCACCCCCAACTTTGAACTGCATCACATGTGTTCCTTTGAAGAGATTCGGTGAGAAAACCATTGCAGTCACCATACGATGGACCTTATGAGGTGATTAACAGGAATGACAAAATGTAGAAAATTCGAGTGCAGAACAGAATGGTAGCTGTTTCAATAGACAGACTCAAACCATCGTTTGTGGTAAACGGGGAAAGCGAGCCTATCACTAACTCCAACTACGAACCAACTGAACAACCAACACCACCCAGACCAATGAGTAGATCCATCCACTAGTGCACCAAAAGTGACCAGTTCAGGGAGGCATGCCCATTTCCCGGACTATTAGGTGGCATCCCATTGGATACCACTAATGGGGGAGTGGGGGGTGATTCATGCCCATTCAGCATTCCGACATAATCGCTACTTTCTCCTTAATACAAAGGTTCCCAGGAGATACCGCCTGACCTACCCATCATTATGATGAGTATGCCATAGAGGCCATTAGAACAGGTGGGCACCATCAGGACAGGTAAATGCCATTAGCTGTAGATAAGAAAATTCGCTGAATTATTCTGATGGGGGGAACAATAGGAGGAAATGCTTCCTATTGAAAGTAGTGGCTATGCACCATCAATGGTTGACAGTGGTACCAGCCATCAATTCTCTCACCACATTCTAACATCCGTGGACCTCTGACCAATCATTGTGGCCAAAGATGGATGTCGTCATCTCAAGCCAGCCAGTGAGATGATGGAAAACTTGAGTTACAGAAAAACCTTCACAACGAAGGGACACTTGCTCTCAGATAGACTAGCGAACTGACGACACGTTCCCGATGTTCTACTAGAGCAGAACACTATGCATGTCAAAAGTACATCCTTAACGTGTAATAATTTAACATAACGAGTCATATGTAAATAGTATGGATCTTTCTTGTAATTAAATTGGTGAAATAATTTAAACAACCTTCTGATGAGTAATTATGCACACCGTGCTACGAACGAAGTTGAAGAAACCTAGC
>QLNU02015360.1:100169313-100180120 GCA_006491805.2 Dysdera silvatica
CTTCTTCTTTTAAGATTTTAGGAGCTATTCCTTCGACTATTTCAATGTCTTCGTTTAATTCACTGTTACTTTCGTATAGATTTTTGTAGAATTCTTCAACTCTTCTAAGTATTTCTTCCCTATTTCTTGTTACGGTGCCATCCTCTCCTTTTAATGCAATGATGTGTTTCTTCCCAACAGATAAACTTCCTTTAACAACCCTAAGGCTCTTGTTATTTTCAATGGCTTTCCTTACTAGCTCACAGTTGAATTTTCTTATATCTTCTTTCATGTTTTTGCGCAAAGTTTTGCAAAGTTCTACATACTCGATCTTGCGACTGGTATTTTGATTGTCCACCTTCATAAGTCTTCGCCTTTTCATGAGTTGTTTCGTCTTCTCAGATAATTTGCTATTGTGCTTTTTACAGGTTACACCACCAATTTCCCCAGCAGTTTCAACTATTGTCTTAACAATGTTTTCATTTGCTTCTGAGATATCACTTTCATCAATAAGTCCTTCCAGTGCAGAAAAGCGATTTTTTAATTCCAACTTGAATGCCTCGGTATTTACTTTCAGTTTCATTAGATCCACCCTCTTACTTACTTGTTTCCTAATGAGCTTCTGTCGTTCTAATTTAGTATTTAAGTGCACTTTACATCTCACCATTCGATGATCACTTCCAGTATTAAATCTGTTCAGTACACTGCAATCTTCAATAATTGATTTCTTGTTTGCCAGGATATAGTCAATTTCACTAGTTCCCCCATTTGGGTGTTTCCATGTCCATTTTCTTTGCGGTTTCTTCTTAAAAAATGAATTCATGATGCTAAGGTTTTCAGCTTCTGCAAATTCGATGAGTTGATCGCCACGTTCATTCCTTTCCCCATATCCGTATTTACCAACCGATGTCTCTCCTTGTTCCTGTTGTCCAATTCTTGCATTGAAATCCCCCATGATGAGCTTGATATGTTGTTTCCCTTTGGTGTGTAACTCTTTGATTTCTTCATAAAATTCTTCAACCTCTTCGTCGGTATGGCTTGATGTTGGTGCATATACCTGTACTATTTGAAGTTGGTATCGCTGGGTTAGTTGAACAACAAGCCTCGCTGCTCGATCTGATGTACTTTCAACTTCCAGAAGACAGTCTTTAATTCTTTTGTTGATTAAGAAGCCAACACCACTTGTTCTTCCAGTTTCCGTTCCTCTATAGTAAAACAAATGTCCGCTTTTCAGTTCCACCAATTCTTCACCTTTTCTTCTGACTTCAGTGAGATCTACAATATTACATTTGATCTTGTCAAGTCCTCCTTCCAATTCTTGCAGTTTTTCTTCAGAAGCAAGGGATCGTCCATTATACGTTGCCAAGATCAATAACAAACGGCAGCCTGGGCCATTCCCATGATTCTTAGCACCCCCTGCTTTCATGCCATGCTGACCGCTGCCTTGATCGGAACGCTCCAGCACCTGGAGACTAAGAGCCATGATTTTTAGTGCATAAGCATAGTGGAAGAATTAGTCATCATTTAACAACACTGGCTAGACTGATTGGTGAATTAGACTTCCCTTTTCCGCCTTTCCATCCGTGCAGCAAATATTAATTTGCCTCTTGGATAGAAAGCCCGGATCGCACCACTTGAAGGAGGAGTAGGGCACTAGGTTACTGGCCCGGCCAGTTCCACACATCGTCACATACGTTCAGCGTGTGGTTAGCCAGTTAGATAGCAGCAACCCTTTTGCAGGCCATATATATATACACACATACATACAATACCTGCCAGCAATCCAGATACCCTTATAAATCATGTAATTTGCACATTACATGGTCACCACTAAGCAGGTGACCAGTACATGGGTAGCAGAACACAGTGGGTAGGTATAGTAGTCAGATACAAATGGCATGGCAAATCATCGGGAACTGAGTGACTGAGAGTAGTGTCATCATTGGGATGCCACATAGGTGCTATTAATGGTTGATTGAAGTATACAAAAATCAACAGTTAGTGATGTGAAAATTAAGTGGAACATTCTAGTATTACCAGTTTAAGAAAGCATCCAGGCTAAACTCCAAAAATGATGGAAAGATCATTATTATTTGGGTAACACAGAACGACATGATTCAACATGTCAACGAAGATCGTTCACGAAGAGTTCCAAAACAGCATTAACACTACTATGTGCAATAATGCAATAAAAATGTTAATCATTGGATTTTCATGATATAGCAGTGATAATCAAACTGAGCATCATAAAACTGAACAAAATGGTATGTCTAGCATGGTGTAAAGAGCAAAGGAGCATGTAAACTGGACAGTTGATCATTGGAATATGTTATCATGGCATGATGAATTTAGCTTTATGTGTTTCAAGTCCTATGGTGGATTATGAGTGTTGTACAGTCTAGAGGGAACCTGATGCCACCCGCAGTATGTAATGCCTATTATTAAGTTTGGTGATGGTGGAGTTTTAGTACGGGTGCATTTAGCTGGTATAGACTTGGACCATTGGTTTTTATCACTGCTACCATAAAGCGGGATAATTACATTTACATTCCCAATGATCTGATGCTTCCTCCAATGTTTCAATTCTACGAAACAGATGAATGTTATTACTGTGATGATAATGCACATTACCACAAAGCCACAGCTGTTATGGACTAGTACAGGGTTCTCACACATCTGGAGAACCCAAAAAACCTGGAATTGTCAGGGGAATTTGAAATTACGTCTCTATACGTATCTAAAGGTTAAGGACAAGCAGGATTTTTTTTTTAGTCAAATCCGGAAAAGTCAGAGAAAACCCTCTTTGCTTCTGTTTTGAACAGCTAAATCGTCCATAAACGTGAAGCCATTTCCCCCACAACTGAAGTTCGGTTAAAAATTACTTCTGATGGGTCAGGGAATTTTAATAGCAAAATTAGGGAATTTTTTCTTCAATATGAGTAGGAACCTTGCCAGTATGAAAAGATGGGTATGGAACATCTATCCTGTCTTTCCTGGAATCCTGATCTCAACCCCATCAAACATCTATGTTATGAAATGGAACGACAGTTGAAATCGAGACAAACACTTTTTTATTATGTGGTTCAACTCACTGCGGCTTTGTGGGAAGAATTAAAACAAATTCTACTTGCTGTTATTCAAAAATTGGTCAAAAACCTTTCCTAACAAAAGTATCCAGTCCAATGGTATACATACCAAATATTTAGATCAGTGTTTTGCGTTCACATGGTCAAGTTTCTAGTGTCTGGACAATTATTGATAGGTAGTATATCTGCTGTTTACATTATCAAATCAACTTTATTCAGACGGATTCAAAATTATTTTTTACATAAAGTGATGGTAATTTATAATTAGTCAGCTAGGTTAATCCGTCTTGACAGCAAAGGGTAAAGACTTTAGGGTCTGACAAAGCCCCCGCTGCCCAGGATTGGATATAATAAGCGGAAGTCATAAATACAATATACAAACTAAACATACAATAAATAAACTAAATGCAATAAGATAAAAGAGCTGGTTGGTTAGTAAAGTTATGGAAGATATAAATAGAGAAAGATGTAGTGATATTATAATTCTCTATCCAATAGATGTCTGCGGATGAGTTTTTTATATTGAGCAAAGGAATAAATAGATTTAAGTGAGTTAGGAAGAAGATCCCACACCCTAGGGCCAAAGCAACAGATGAGCGAGAGTCCAAGTTTATTATGTATTTGGATATATATTATCTGCTTTCTCACTGTCTTGAAATATTATTATTACTAGTGGTTCAAGCATTTGTTTGTTAGACCTTAATAATTCTAAAAATTGTTGTATTTATATGGTTGAAATGTAAGTTTAAATAATAACTGAACTTTCTGAATTCCTATTCAATTATTTGCATCCTGGATAAAAAATATAGGCATTTTTAGAACAAAGCAATTCAATATCAAGAAAGGATAATATGTGCAAATGTATACGTCACATGAGATATTCATATGTCATGTTGGCTGGTATGAAGACCATACTGAGAGCTTGTAGGTTATACCATAAAAATAATGTATACATGTGGAGGGGTGGAGGACCCAGTAATTTTGCTCAATTTGGGAAAGTTAATTAAAAGTAAAGTAAATTGCTGATTTCTCTGAAGTAATCAATTTATTGATTATAAAGGAAATAAAGTTATTGTGTAGAAAAAATAATTACACAAAGTTTCTATGGTGCAGTTGTATTATTAAAATGTTAACAGCTGTTTCGATAGCATGTGTCTATCATCATCAGAACATGACAACTTTCGTTTTATCCATAATGATGGTCGGAGTTTCTATTGCGCTGTTGAGGAATTCTGTTTATTGGTGGTATTGTCTCTAACTGTAAGATACAGGTGTTTTTTTCCCCAAGTGGGCAAGATCGAATTGTTTGGGAATTGCATCATCAGTGTTAGGCAGGATATGAAATGCTTCAAAGAAGTTAAGGTCAAGTGTTGAGCTGGATTTTTTTTATGATTTGTGCATTAGAGAATAAGAACTTGCTCTCAAATTCCCAAGAAAGTTTGTTTGGCCAAAACAGATTTATGAAATTCTTGTTTTCTGACATATATGTCATGTCCTTTCAATCTGAGATGACATGCTCTTAATGTTTAGCCAATGTAAAGTTGCCCGCACTCGCATACAATAAAAGTATATGCCTTGGCTGTGAGAATCCTAGATAGTATCTTTAAAATGAGAAAAACTTAGTTTGTTAATCCAAGTGAAGGTAGGACAAGAGTTAAATCTATGTAGGATAGCAGCGATCTTGGTAGAATTTTTCCCCTCAATGTAGGTTCCTGCAAGTGGTGAAGAGCTATCCAGAGATGCTGCTGTTCTTTAGAGATTAATATCCTTGAATGCTGAATGCCTACAATCCAAATCAAGTCAAGGTAAGATCATGTTGATGGCTGAATGGCACTGAGGTTACAGTATCAGGTGCAATCCCCTTCGAGGGAGAGAACGGGTGAAACCCTGTTATGTATGTAGCCATCTATGTCTTTGATGGAGATAATGCAGCCAGTGACCTTGTACGTGGTCACTGATGGCATAAAAGTATTGAGGAGGACAGTATACCAGTGAAAGGCAGCTTGTTGTTAATGAGGGCCGTAGCCAGCGGGTGGTCCCAAGGGCCTACCCCCCTTTCAAAACGTTTTTACTACCAATACTTATTCATTAGCGAGGCTGTAAAAAATTCTTGCCTCCACAAAAAAATTTCTGGTTAAGGCCTTATTGTTAACAACTCTTTACAGAGATAACAGACACCCACAAAGCAGTGTTTAAGTTAAATGTGCTTCTGCTTGATGACGTTCACTTTACCATAAAATTAATATTCTAGTTGCATTACTAGTTTCATTTTCACATGCAATGCTCCTTAATAAATTGCGTATTTATTATGCTAATAGTGATGGTGTAGACAGTCCCTTTAATTTATGTCGTTGATAATGAGCTTACTGTTCCAAAAAGTTAATTGAGCTTGCAAAATTAAAATAGAGAAAGTATAGTTGTAACGTTATTAAAAACATTCCGTTTGAAAGTTTAAATAACACGTCAATGAAAACGCTGGAATGCAGAAAAGAGAGCTATAGAATACAATCTAACGAAAGGTCTAATTAGATCAAATAAATGACAAAGCGTATTTTTTTATTTCGTACTAAATACACTACGCCGAAAAATATAACCACACTCCTTAGATTTAAGAAAAAAAAAATATTTTAATTTTGAACGTTACCTATTATGAAAATTTTTGTTTGAAATTAGGGGGGGACGGGTCCCACTGTCCTCCCACCTGTGGTGCCCATGACAATGTACTTTCCTTCAATTATTAAACCTTTTATAGATATTGTCAGGTTCTTTTTATACATACATTGAGATAAAAACACTTTACATTTAAATAATGTGCTTGAAATTCACTTCAAAGGAATATATTTATTAAAATTGGAAACACAAATTATATATTTAAATTTTTCCTCATATGTAATGGAACTCCCGTTTACGTACATTAAACAAATTTGTTCGGCCGTGGATCTACGTCCTTATGCCAGAGCAGTCACACCCTAATCTCTTTGATAAATCCCTCTACATACAAAATTCCATTTCAAAAGGGCCATCTTTAGACCAATCGGGGTAGATGTCAAGATCTCTCATTTTATTTTTTCTATTAGTTAATCTTACTTTCAAAGTATGAGGCAACCACTTTCGTTTAACGTGAACACCATGCGTTGATCACGTGATACTTGCTAGCCATGTGGTAGGGCCTCTTATATGAGCTTTAGTTTCATTTTATATTATGGCCCATATTTCTACGATTTCTAGCTATAACGTCTATACAAAGATCAAATTGACTTAATATTAAAATTTCCATTAATTAATACAAAATTCCTGTCTCCCAATACACAAATTTTAAAATTGTTGAATTTTTTTTTCAATGTTCTTATCCGTAATTATATCCACTGTCAATTTCCAATCAGTCTACATTAAAGTGAGAACATAGTTCAGCATATATGTATAAAATCACACACTATAATTAATTCTTTCTACAATCCTACATACAGTTAGCATTTTGCTATTTACAATTATCAAAACGTAATGTTGGTACTTAAGAATTTTAATAACTTTCATGGAAAATTATTGTTATAAAATATATAAAATTTGCAATTATTAGTTATTTCACTGCATGGCACCTAACAACAAAAACGCAAAAATACAAATCAAACATTGTGTTACTATACTCGTGTGTGTAAAAATTGCAACACCATGAAGGACTCGTCCGAATTGAATGAAATTTAATGTACAAACGACCTGTGTTGATACAAATAAACGATTAAAATTACAAAGCAAAAAAACAATATTACATGTCGAAAATCAGTATTTGGTGAAGCCACCACGCGCTGCAATAAGTGATGCTATACGACGTGGCATGGAATCAAACAGATGTTGAATGTGTGCCTGAGGAAGAGCATTCCAGATTGCTTGTATGCGACCCCAAAATTCATCTGTAGTAGCTATGGGACGAGGATCACGAGCGAGACGCCGACCAACGAAATCCCACACATGTTCAATCGGCGACATATCCGGCGAATAGGCAGGCCAAGGAAGAAGCTGTATCTGTTGTGATGAAAAGAAGTCTTGAACATTCCTGGCAATATGTGGGCGGGCATTGTCCTGTTGAAATACAGCTCCGGGAATGCCTTGAAGGAAGGGAACAACTTCGGGCTCCAGAACTTCATTGATGTACCGGTTGCTGTTAAGATTACCCACAATTCGTAGCAGCTGAGATCGTCCATGTTACGTAATCGCACCCCAGACCATAACGCTAGGGGTTCATTCACTATGACGTTGGATAACGCACTCCGGAAGGTGGCGTTCACCGGTATAGCGTCTAACACGGATGCGGCCATCACTGTACCCCAAATTAAAGCGGGATTCATCAGAAAACACCACTTGTTGCCAATCAGCACGCCAGTCTCTATGTCCATGAGCCCATTGTAGCCGCAGGCGCCGATGGTTTTGCGTCAGGAGGATCCTGTATAAAGGAACTCTTGCACGCAGTCCACGGTGCAGTAGACGCCGACGAATTGATGAAGCACACAATGATACACCTGTAGCAGTGCACCAACGTTCTGCCAACTGTCCAGATGAAGCAAAACGGTCCGTCACCGCCATGCGGACCAGGTGTCTATCATCCCGTGCTGACGTCACCTTTCGGCGTCCACTCCCGGATTTCTGAGTTGTCTGGTTCTCTTGAACCCACTGCTTCCACACTCGCATCACTGTGCTGCTGTTACGCCCCATACGAGCTGCTATTGCACGATAAGAAAACCCTCCTTCACGAAGGCCGATCATTCGTCCCCGTTCAAACTCCGTAACTTGCTGAAATGTCGCCCTCTTTCGTCGTAGAGGCATAGTGACGTCTCATGTAACGTTTACCACTAGCAGATAACCATACACGCCCCGCTACAGCCCTCTATTTATACGGATCCATCAGCAGTTCAGAGGGCGCTGCTCAGCCCACGCATGCGTGATGACTCTGAAATTCTAATCATTTGAATAGCATACCCTAATTTGCATTTCCTGAAAGTTTCAGCTCAATCAAGTGATTCCTTCATGGTGTTGCAATTTTTACAAACATGAGTTTATTATATCCTATCCTAATACCTCTCAATCATTTCATTATAGTATGTTAATTTTGCAAATCCAAATAGCATTCACCATTTTCTATTTAATTACATTAATACTATATTTATAACCATTACCTATCTCAGTGTAATTTCCTACTGAATGTCATGGTAATGTCTTCAGAGTAAACAACAAATTTGATCATAGTTAATATATCGGTGATTTTCACAATTACATAATCATTGTTAAAAATCCAAATTTTAAATAAAGTTTCAGTACATATTTCCCATCTTCTAAAACTTACAGTATCTTTCAATGACCAGATTGCAATTGGATACAAATATAATCATTATCGAATTGTGTTGGCATATATGTTACTTATCAATCTACTACTTCTGACAATCAAATCTTATCAACCTCCTTAATAAATCTTCGTTTATATACTATAAATTATTTTCTCAGTACTATGCTAAACAATGATTATATCAATATAACATAATGTTCTTTTTTACCTATAATATTTAATTTAGATTACAGTTTCGATTTACGTTACTCATTAATTAACTAAACCTATTTATCCTTACAGTTAATTTTCTCTTTCCCTCAGAGTTTGTTGGAGAAAAGTTAATTATATGCTTCATCGGCCACAGTTATAGACTGCGGCTCAAAACACTCTGGCTTTTTTTTCAGGGCATGTATTAGCAAAATGACCGACCTTTTTACAGAAATAGCATCTTTGAGTTCCACCTTTCTGTCAAGTATCAGTGCATTATACCCGGGACAATACATCCAGAATTATAATTTGTTTGCATAGTGATAATGGTTTGGAGTTTGTCGGTTGTGACACATTCTTCCAATTCCATTTCTCTATAATTTTCACTTCTGTCTTGATTGTATCTCAAAAATGCAGAATGGTATTTATCTGTGTCAAAATTCACCTTGCATTGTTCCCATTGGAGTTGGTCGATTTTGATTTGTTTACTACCTTTGTCCTTTTGCGCTGTTGTGAAAATTTGAGCACATTTTGAAATGTCCTCCAATTTTAAATTTTTTGTTCCGTCTTGGAGCTGAATATAATTTCTACATTCTTCCATAAGTGGGTCTCTTAACTTATCTGCAATGACTAAATCAAAATGGTCTCCCATGTCTTCAACTCCTCTCAACGTTTGGTAATAATCCCACAAACCCTTGAGACATGCAAGAAATTCGGCATAACATTCATCTGCCCTTTTTTATGTGGAGATGAATTTTTTTTGATATTCAATCAGTGAGAGTTTAAAGTCTTCTAGCAATTTTTACTTTATTTTCTTGTAAGAGAATCCAACTCTTCAGTTGTAAGTTACGAGATTATATACTGTGTTTTATCTCTTAACCTGCATAATACAAGCATTGCATGAAATTCCGGAGGTATCTAGTTACTCTCAAAAACTTTTTCCACGTTTATGTAGTATATAGAATACTCATGTACTCCATTGGGTAGTAGCGGAATTAATCCTTTCGTGATATGTTTATAATCAAATAATATCTTTGTTTTTTTGTTTTCCTCCAAACATCATTTGCATTTGTGTATCTTATTCTTTGAAACTTGGCGGCAATCCTTTCTCTCTCTAAATCAATCCTTTGCTTCTCAATTCTCTCTTCAGTAGCGTTTTTTTCTCTCTCTCCAAATCAATTAGTTTTTTATTTCAATTCAAAGTCCATATTCTTCAATTTCAATCTTCCATAAATTTTCATGGATACTGGCATTCAAACTTGAACGGGAAGACAATAACGTCGAAGGCAGGAGTATCAACCTTTAGTCCACTAATATTTGGCTTAGTATCTTCTCCATGAATATCAGGGGATTCCAAGTCCCATATAACCGATAATTGGCCTGTTGCAGCATTCTTCAGTAATATCTCAGACATTCATAACTCCTTTTCTCGATCTTGTATTCATTGTTAAAAATGGTTTTGCAACTTATCTTATCAGTTCAATAATCCTTCAGCCTAAATATATGGCACACTACCATACATATTGCCTTTAAAATACTCAAAAAATGATATACTCTTTCAGTAGTTTTCTTTCAATGTAATCACATTGATTAAATAAATCTTTCAAAAACCTTTTAGCATCAAATTGTGTGCAGTATTCTACCAATTTAATTTTCCTTCGAAAAATAGTATTCTTCCACCAGTCTTTATCCTCTCAACATATCCTATTGGCTGTGCCAATATGTCAGGTTCTTTTTGAGTTGTTGTTCCAGGTTGTGCTTCCATTTTCTGGTTATTTAGCTACGAATTTTGATAGTATATAGATAATTAAACAAACTTTATTGCATTACATTCTCGATTAAATTACCTTTCCATTGATGTATATTTTTATGGTATTGTTCCAAAAAAGAAGTGGTCTTGTGAGTCATCAAATCTCAAAAACACACTTTTTCCTAAAGGTTTCCACAATTTTGGCCACTAGTGTATAATGTCAGCACCATGCCGAACTAATGAATTACAAAATTCTAGTTCCAAGGAAATGCATAGAAGATTTACTACCATTTAGGTTATTAGTACACCTTTATATATATATATATATCATCATCATATTCAACCATTATCTATCCACTGCTGGATGAAGGTCTCTCCAAATGCTTTCCACACAAGTCTATCCTGAGCAATTCGCTTCCACGTCACCCCAACCTGTTTTCTTATTTCATCCACTCATCTAGTTTGAGG
>QLNU02015360.1:100182874-100210975 GCA_006491805.2 Dysdera silvatica
AAAAAAAAAAAAAAAATTGGAAGTGATAATGAAAATAGATTTAAAATATATCCAGCATTTATAGTCGTCACTTCCAAGAATCCTAACTTTAAAAAACTATCACCATTTGCAATAGAATAGGCTATCAAAGGAATATATGGTACAGTTAATAACATTAAAAACTGAGATCAGGTAACCTTCTAATTGAAATCAATAGCCAACAACAATCTTCTTTCTTACTAAATTGCAAACAAATAGTTAATATAGAAGTCATAGTCTCTTTACACAATACCTTAAATATCTATCATGGTGTAATTTCTGAAATAGACTTAATTGACTAGATGAGGAAGAAATAGTAATAGAACTTTCAGACCAAGG
Organism: Dysdera silvatica; assembly: GCA_006491805.2. Lineage (NCBI taxonomy): Eukaryota > Metazoa > Arthropoda > Arachnida > Araneae > Dysderidae > Dysdera > Dysdera silvatica. Next base: position 100,183,232 of record QLNU02015360.1, read on the forward strand.
TGTTACCGCAGCCAGAAGAATAACCATACTCAGAGAAGGCAATATTATTAAAACAAAACACATTATCCTAATACTTAATAAACCTAAATTACCAACCTCTATCAAAGCAACCATCACTCCATTCACTCCCACAACCAAACTCCATCACCTCCATTTACTAAGCAAATTCCGACCTTATATTAAACACCACCAGATGCTTCCAATGCTAACGATATGGCCATTTCAAGGTTGTTTGCCATAGCAAGGCTACCTGCTCCAAGTGTTGCTTGGTAGGCCACGATGTTGATGAATGTTAAAGGAACACCTTGAGCTGCATCAATTGCAAAGGGAAGCATCCGGTATACTTTCATTCCTGTCCAAAGTGGAAGGAAGAGAAAAAAAATAGCAGTAAAAGTCACCAGCAATATCTCATATCCGGAAGAAAAAAAAACAATATCAATTAAACCAAACAACTCAAAATAAATCATATGCTTCAGCTGCTATCCAATCTTCCATCAAAAAAACAACAATAGACGCCGCAACACAAATGACTGTACCACATTCAGAATAACCAATAATCACAGAAAATAAAATAACTAAGCTACAGAAACTTAATATCACAAAAAAAGGACAAATTAAGGAAAAATATAACAAAAGAATAAAACCTCGAAGGGAGGATTTTCTCAAATCAGACCCTAAAAAAATTACAAAAAAATTAGACATAATTGGAGAGATACCTCTTCAGAAGATAGTGAAAATTCCTTTTCCGAAATAGAGGATGAAACAATACCCTCCATTTCTGCAAAAAAAACTCTCTCTCTCTCTCTCTCTCTGATCAGTAAACAAATGATTTGGGAAGTAAAACTGGGGGTAGGCACACATTCACCTATCCATAATGGCTCTGTGCTCTATTATTCAATGGAACTGTCGTGATTTCTGATGCAACACCTGGGATATGAAACCCCTTATTAACACCTATCAAGCTACCTGCCTTGCAATTCAGGAGACTCTGCTTAAAAATAACAATATGGCTTCTATTCGAAATTACACCACTATTCGAAAAGACAATGTAGACAATAATAGAGCTTGTGGAGGCATTGGTGTTATAGTTAGTGACCAATTTCCTTTCACAAGCATTAGCCTCAATACACCACTACAAGTAATAGCCATTCGCCTCTCAATAGCAGCTGAAATCACAATATGTTCTACATACCTTCCACCAAAACAAAATATAGGTTTGAACTCCCTCTCTGACTTGGTTAATCAGCTTTTAACTCTCACAGCACTTTATGGGGCTGTGAAAACACAAATCAAAGAGAATGTGCTGTAGAAGCTTTTGTTTATAACCGATCACTTACAATAACGAATACCGGAAGACCCACACACATACACTTTGCAAACCATTTTCTCAGTAATAGACCTTTCAATTTGTTCATCTCTTCTCCCGGTATGGACATGGGAAGCCATACAGGATCTACTTGGAAACAATCACTTCCCCATTATCCTGAAATACACTGGGCAGAGTTCCTGTACGCCATTACGAAACCCAAGATGGATAATTGAAAAAGCTAACTAGGAACTTTTTTGCAGTCGAAGAAACATCAATAGTACTATGGTCAACACATCTAACATTAACGAAACGGTTAAAATGGTCACCGATCAAATCCTGCAAATAGCAAAACATTCGATTCCACAAGCCTCGAAACATTTTCTGAAAATAACAAAACCCTGGTGGAACCACGACTTTAAAATTGCATATAAAGAACAAAAAAAAAGTGTGGGGGATCTTTAGTCAGTACCCCACGCAAACAAAATTATGTTCGAAAGAGCCAAGGTGAGATCCATCCGACAAAAATCAAAAAAGGGTTCTTGTAAAAGGTATATTTTTGGCATAACATTTGCAACAAATTCATAGGTAATATTTGGAACAAAATTAAAAAATAAATAAATGGCAATTACACCTCACATCTACTCTCTATTTTAAAGAGTAATGGGATGAAAGTCAATGATGTCCAGGGAATAGCCAATTCATTGGCTACTGCTTGTTCTAATATCTTAAGCAGTACCAACTACATTCCCTCATTCTAGTCCATAAAAAGACATCAAGAAAAACAAATCCTTAATTTCCGTGAAAACAAATCATCTCCCTATCATATGCCATTTAACTTTTTTGAATTAAAATGCACATTACATCAGTCTAAAAATTCTGCCCCTGGACCCGATCAAATACGTTATCATATGATCAGGAACCTGTCTGTAATCTTTTGAAAATACTTATATTTAATAGGATTTGGATAGAACACCTGTTTCCAAAGGCGTGGCGGAAAGCCATGATTATACCTTCCTAAACCAGGCAAAGGATTCTTCAAAATACCAACCTATCACCTTAACTAGTTGCCTGTGTAAACTAATGGAAAGAATGATCTGCAATAAGTTCATGCACTATCTAGAAATGGAAAACCATTTACTACCATGCCAAAGTGGTTTTCGTCTGATGAGATCAACACTTGATAATCTCTTAATATTAGAAACCTCCATTAGAGAGGCTTTTGTTAAAAGGGAACATCTTGTTTCTACATTTTTTGGCATAGAAAAAACATACGATTAGATGGAAATATGGCATTCTCAAAGACCTCCATCAATGTGGTCTTAGTTTATTATTTTCAATATTCAGGTTTATCAATAGTGAAAATTTCTCTTACATTTGTAAGTAAGCAATATTACAATAACACTTAAATTTTAATAACACAAGGTTTCTTCAAGATCATTATGGTCCCCAAAATCGCAGGGCTTTAAATCTAGACCTATTTGGCCTATATGTAAATCCGGCACTGCTTCCAAAAAAGTTATTTGGCTCAACACGACCCTAGTTATCTTTGCACCATTAAAATCTAACCAACCAACCACAAAAATGGGTAATTTTCATTTCAACATTTCATAAAGAAATTTTGCTATAAGGTTGGTAATGCTTCTCAGTTACTAGTTAGTGATTCAATAGTAGTTAATTCTAAGTTATACCTGAATATACATAGTGTTTCCCTCTCCCTATGTTTATTGGGTGTGGTTTGTTGCTTTTCTTTCTTTCTTTATTTGTTAAAAATGTCATTACTATATACATATCCATACTTCTTATATTTCGAACTTCTGAGTGTAATTTCTGTCATCTTTCAGTCTCCATTAGCTTCTTTGTGGCTGCCACACATTTGGTCAATACTGTACTTGGTTACTTTAGAATGGTATTTTATTCCATCGTATACTGTACACTTTCATTCATCCATATATCTACATATAGACAACCACACCTGCTCTCCACGTACGTAATAGTACCTACTTACTATACACAAAGAATCAAATACATTCACCCTATGCTGTGCATTTAGCGTTAGAGCTTTGATAAAAAATGAAATTAATTTTTTTCACCTGACTGAACAATGCTTCCAGCTTCTCCTTTTATCTGAACTGAGCAGTGTGATTCCAGCATTGTCTTGGACCCATGTGATTTCAGTGAATGGTTGTCAAGTCGTGTCATTATATCTGATAGCATTTCCCCTACTTAATACTAAATCGCCATCATTATATACATTTGGCGGTGTGTGTGTGCGTGTTACTGAATGATATTTACAGATTTATCCATTACTCCATTGATCATACCGAATGACACTAGTTAATCCTTAATGTGATTATTTATTACATTAACTATTAAAATATGTTTAGATGATGAATAAACTACAGCACCAGCATTCTTGTTAGGATGTTTACAGTCCGACTACCATGCTCAAAGTGTTCAACTACTTGTTCTTGTCCATGGATCCCATCTTCTCAGTTCTGTTTCAGCCAGGACCTTTACCTTGTGAGTAAGAGGCGTGCGTCTCCTACCTGAACGTGACTATGGCGGTCGTTACATACAGTTGTTATAATCACTATATTTAGTAAAGAATGGAATAGGAAACCAAACTTGTAAATATTCTGTTATATGCGGTTGATCATTATTTTTTTTATATTGTGCTTCTGATTATGGCTGAGAATGGTGAATCACCGAAGGCATCTCTGTTTTCCCAGATTGGTCATTATAACTGGCATTATTTTCCCAGGTTGGTCATCATAACCAGCATCGTTTTAAATGATTTCCACTGTACATTAAAACGTTAACAAATTCTAAGCCTCTCCCCTCTACTGTAAAGAGCATCTAACTACGGACTTGCTCTCCACTCTGCAGTTGTCAATCGTTTTGGTCCACCAGATGTTTTTCATGTAGATGACTATATACAGCTCTGTCTACTGCTGATATAGCAGATATACTCGTATGCTTTAGGGTGACTCTTATTCATATGGCAAAAATTAAATTCGGGAAAATTAAACATGACCCCTTCAAATGGTTCCATCATTTATCTGTGAAAATAAATTGCGCAAAGTTTGAAACAAAAATGTTAATATTTAGAGGTGGCTCAGTCATGTTGAAATTTAGCGCTATTACATCCACATCGGAGTTATTGTATTTAAAAGTCAAATTAGCTAATTTATACTGCCAGTTGTTAAGTGTTAAAGCAAAATTGAATTTTAGCAATTTTTATAATCATTGCAATCATTTATACCTCTATAATTTGTTTCCAATAACAATGAGCCCTAGAATTAATCACGATACATCATTTTTAGTAAACTTCTTTATTTTCACTATGAATATAAATAATTGCAGTTTGGTATGTATTTTTCTAACGTAAGGTTTTAATCACTGTACATTATCTACGCAAACAATTCATCATGATATGGTCAGTATAGCATATCATGATGCCTTGAGCAATGTAAATTTGTCAGCATTTGGAAAGTTCACTCTATTCTGTTCGGTAACTTGCAAAGCATACTGCAACTGTTCTTCAGCATGAAAGTGTCTTGATTTTGTTGAATCTTGTATCAGTGCAATGCCTCTTTCTGCATGGTCGTTGGTAGTCTCAAGAGAGCAAACAATTGCTGTGACAGCATTGAAATCATTTCTACCATTCCATGTATCAAGGTCTTCGTCCATAAATTTGTTTGGGATGCCAAGCATTGGGAACAAGCTTCGACATTGCTTTGAAACAAAATTAACCAGTGTTTTATTATGAACAGACTTTAAGTCTTGCAGAATAATCTTGACTCTCTGTCATTGAAGTTCCTTCCCCTTCTCGGTTGAAGCTTTGATCATTGTCTGCTTTGTATCTGAGTCCACACTGGGATCAAAAAGACTCAACAAAATCAAATCCTCTGGCAAATACCATAAGTGACCTGACATCTTTTGTGCTGTTGCCGATGCAATATTTCTATTCGGGTAAGACTCCATTTGCTGGAGAAGCTGCAGGACGTTTCTAGCAAGTGAGTATACCAAGGGTGCCAAGAACCAGAACTTAATGTAAACCTTCACTAGAAAAACATTCAGATCCCGCAGTCCACAAATTTCTTTTGCTGTCAGTTTGAACTGAGAATGGAATATCCAAACCTTTAGACTATATATGGTTTAAGCTATCCAACGAGCTTGGTGCATTCGTCTGGAAGCTATGAACTTTGTACTCTGAGGTAGGTGTCTTCCGAGAAAGATGAGCATTAGTTTCAGTAGTTTGCAATAATCATCTTGTGGTTAATGATCTTGTAGTTGTGCATCACAAAATGCTATGACTTTGTTCTGGACACCAGCAAGCTCAGCTATAGCAAAATCATCAGAGAAAATATATTTCTCTTGATCAATAAATGGTCACTGCTCTTGAAATCTTTTGAATAGTGAAATGTCAGGTCCATTGCTTGGACCCATACACTTCTGAAAAGCTACACCCGAAACCATCTCAAGAATATGGTGGCTACATGCAAAATGAAGACGAGACCGGCCTAGTAGCTTCTGAAGAACAATGCAGCTCCAACAGATGTGCCTGTATTTGAACTTGTAGTATCGAAACATGAACCAGGTTTCACATTGCATGAACCAGGTTTTCAAACTTCCGGTCCACAATTGCATTGCATTGTGGACGTTTTGAGCCATTGCTTGACCGGTTCCATTTTGTAGCTTTGCGATGGCCAACAGTTTGGTGTCCCGTATTGTTTTGTATCCGTGTATTGTATGGGTTGCTGCCATTTGAATATCTTCATATGAGATCTTGTAGCGATATAGAAAATGTCCAAGGACCTGTTCGCCCAATGGAAGCTTGTTTCCTTCAATCTTCTCTTTAGTACTAATTAAATACTCCTTTGATCGTGTTTTGGCAGCTATATCTTGTTAAAGTAAATAACGTAGCCTTCCGGACCGCATAGATATATTACACTAGAGTATTACTAGTTTAATGATGGCAACACTCTTGTATGATAAGTTGCTCTGGAAACAGTTACAATATGTTAGAATCTGCATAAGAGCGAGTATTGTATGTTTTCTTTTAGAACAGAAGATATACTTTATGCTTTTCTATTATTAAAGTTATGTTCTTCTTGAATTGAGTGTGATTTTGCTGGCTGGTGATACTACTTTATTAGGTTATGGGCTCATCACTCTCCGGCTGTGAAATAGTCTTTGATTGAATTGTTCAAGTGGTTTGAATTCTTGTCTTTAAGGAAAAGATGGCTGACTTTAAGGTTCAAATTGAAAAGCTGGAAAGACCTAGTAATGGTCGAAATGGCAAATGCAGATGCATTTTACACAGTACGATCTAACATCTATCGTGCATAGTCATGTTCATACCCGTATGGAAATACACTGAAAAAAATGGCACGTGACGACGCAAAGGCTGCTACTTTGATAGTAAGTGTGTTAAGTTCGTTGGTTGCTGATCTTGTTTTAATTTTCACCTCGGTTGTCTTGTTTTAACTTTCACCATATTTCTTTTTCCATCACTTTTGTGATGAAAAAAGAAATACGGAACAAACTTCTCGGTGTTTATCCACAATCCAGTGTTCAGCAATTGAATTGTCCGATGACACAGTTCTTCCAAGTACAGCGTGATACGGATTCTAGTGTTGCTACACACGTGGCAAAAGTTGAGAAAATCTTTTCAAATACGAACACTGAATTGTGACAACGTAAATCCGGAACAATTCCAATTGAGTTGTTACATAGACAAATTTTGCTGACCATCGGTCCAGAATATCAGGAATTCCAAAATGTGTGGGAATCCTTGGATGGTGAAAAACGTACAACTAATAATTTAATTGAGAATTTATGTATGATTAAACAACGGATTAAAACAAATCCTACAAGTGACTGTAATGTTTTTACGGCCCGAGCGCTAGCATCAAGATCCTCCAGAATAAAGAATGCTACAAGTGAAAAGAAATCTGGACATGACTTGGGAAATTTGTGTGCTAGACCATTCAATGCAATTCCAAAGAAAAGGTGTTTTAAGTGCGAAAAAAACTAGACAGTTTTGTAGAGATTGTCTTAAGAAAAAGTATGAAAAATCTCTGAATAGTTCTGGTTCCTGGTCATCTAAAGACAAAGATTCTGTTTTTCTGCAATGAGAGGTAATGTTAGGGCAGATAGTTGGGTATGTGATCCTGGTGCTTCACATCATATTACAGAAAACAAGCAGTATTTTGCAACGTGTAACTGTTTTGCTTCTCCTATCGAAATTACCCTTGCTGATATGAGCAAGATATATGCCTATGTTGTTGGCAGGGTTGACGTGGGAATCTGTGTAAACAACAAATGGTCTGCAGCATATCTGGAAAATGTCTGGTATATTCTAGATATGAGGAAGCATTTATTTCAGTAAGCCCAGCAACTAAACATGGTATTACAGTTAAAATGACCAAAAGTAAAGTTGACTTTATGCGCCATAAGAAAATAGTGGCAACAGGCTCTTGAACTTCAGGAATGTATATCATGTTAATGCAAGCAAAAGTTCCGAAGTATCCAGCTGAAGTTACCATGACAACAGCATCGAATACTTTACAGTTGTGGCATGAATGTCTTGGTCACCAAAACAAATGGCATGTCCACCAGATTCTTTAAGGAAATGATATTCAAGTGAGTTCATCAGCTACAATTGAATTTTGTTATGGCTGTGCTCTTGGAAAAGCTTGCAGGAAACTCTTCAAAACTCGGCCAAATAAACCACAGGTAGTGGGTGAATTGATAAGTGCTGATGTCCGTAAATTCATTTAATGGTGAATGTTATTTTGTATGTTTTAAAGATAATTATGGCAAGTTCTGTGGAATCTTTTTCATGAAAAGGAAAAGTGAAGTAAGTTCCTGTTTGAAAGTATTTTTGAATGAAACTGCCATAATGGAACGTACTATTAAAACTTTTCACTTTGATTGTGGAGGAAAGTTTGATAGTTGTGAAGTGAGAAAGGTACTTGCGGAAAAGGGTATTGCTTTGGCATTTGCTGTACCATGGATGCCTGAACAGAATGATGCATCAGAACGAGAGAATAGAACGATTGTAGAATTAGCTCACTCCATACTTTCTGTTAGTAAATTACCGAAATCTATGTGGGTAAATACCTGTGATACGGAAGTATATCTCCTGAATTGTTTTGAAGTATTCCCTGTTTAAGGTAAAACTCTGTTGGAACTGTGGACTGGTAAGGACATGATTGAACTCGATCATCTGTGTATTTTTGGAACTCAGTGCTACGCGCACATACCAAAACAATTCCGGCGTAGATTTGATGACAAAAGTGTACATGGTCATATTGTTGGATATATCAATGGTAAGGATGGTTATAAGGTCTACTTTCCTTCTATGTATCAGATAGTAAAGTCTCATGACGTTTACTTTATACCTGGACGTATATGTACATCTGCACAAGTTGAGGTTGAAAGCAATTCAACTTTGAAAAACTGCTCTATTTCCAAACACGATCCAAAAACCTATCAGGAGGAAGAACAAAGACAAATTAGACGTTCCCAGCGTGATTCTAGCCTTCCTATATAGATGCAATTCGGTGAATTTACGTTGTCCAATGTAGCCACTGCAAATGTTCCTGTGAATCCTGCTTCATATACAGAAGCCATTTCAACAGATGAAAGGGATGGAAAATGGATTGCTGCCATGGAAGATGAGATGGCTGCTCTTGCTGAAAATGAAACATGAGATCTTATTGAAAGGCCAAAAGAGGCCAAAATAATTAACTGTCGTTGGGTACTGAAAAAGAAACTCAAGCCTAATGGTACAATAGAGAAATATAGGACTTGACTTATGGCAAAGGATTATTCTCAGAGGACTGAAATTGACTATGATGAAACATTTAGTCCTGTTGCAAGATATGATACTGTTAGAGCTGTACTGGCAGTGGCTGCTAATGAAGAATTTCATCTAAAACCGTTTGATGTTAGAACTTCATTTATATATGGTATACTTAAAGAGGAAGTATATATGTCTCACCCTGAAGGATTCGGTGACAACAATGGCAGAGTTTGTAAGCTGAAAAGGAGTCTATATGGGCTTTAACAGGCACCCCATTGTTGGAATCAATGCTTTGTGGAATTTATGAAGCAAGAGGGATTGGAAACAAGCGAAGCAGATCCCTGTTCATTCATGAGAAAACGTGGTAAAGAAAAGTTAGTTGTCATATATGTGGATGATGAACTGGTTGCTGGAAGTGACAAAGGTGAAGTCGATGAATTTCTCCTTCAGGTCAGGTAGAGATTCAAGATCACAAAGGGAACTTTGGATAGCTTTCTTGAAATGCAGATAGAGCAACGTAATGACGGAATATTTGCGTGTCAACAGGCCTATACAAAGAAAATTTTGGAATAGTTTAAGATGACTGAAGCCAATTTTGTAACACCACCTTGTGATCATAGTGGTAGGGGCGGCGATGGTGCTCTCAACTCTAGGACTCCATACCGTGAAGCAGTCGGCTATCTAATGTACTTGATGACTGCAACTCATCCTGATATTGCTTTTTCAGTCTCCTCTGCAGCTCAAAAAATGGAACATCCTACGAAGGCCGATTGGATCAGTGGAAAACGCATCTTTAAGTATCTGCGTGACACTGTAAAACTACAGTCTGTTATACTCTCATCATGGAAATAACACTTCCGTCTTCATGATGCAGACTATGCTATGGCGACACTGAAACCGACGATCAGAGTGGGCGACCAAGTGATGAAACAAATCAAATTGAAACGCGACAACCAGGTGGGTGTGGCCTGTTTTCTAATTGAGTATCATCACTAGGTGAAGACGGCTGCAATGGGCTCTACTAGAAACGTTGTGCAGCAAAATTAAAACGATGTGGCTGAAAAGGATACCATGTAGTACCTGGGTACCATGAGACTCCGGTATTATGTTGATAATGCCGAGTGCTCGCCAAAATTAAAGCAAAGAATGGGCTAAAAAGAATCTGGTGCACAAAAGGTCAAAGCATTGAAATATACTACTCTTTTGTGTTTTCGAGTGCTACGGTGGTAATACGGTATTTAGAACAAATCTGGACAGTAAAGTGCTTGCAGAATGTCTGACCAAACCATGGACAGAATAAGGTGGCAGGACTTTTCATTCTTTATTATTCCAAATTATCTGCTGAAAAATCATCTGTAAAGCTGAAGTAAAAAGTTTTGGAGAAATGGTATCTCCCTGCCTCACACCTTTACCAATTTTGATAGTTTTGGTATCTTTATGTAACCGAAATTTTGCACTTGCATTTTTATACACACATTTCACCATGTCAATGTACACATCCTCGATGTCTGTTGATCTTAAAGAGTTGATGACTGCTGACGTTTTAATAGAGTCAAAGGCCTTCTCATAGTCAATAAATGCAACACACAATGGAAGTTCATATTCATGTGTTCTTTCAATTAATTCTCTTAATACTTGAATATGGTCCACTGTACTGAATCCACTTCGAAATCCAGCTTGTTCTCTTGGTTGAGCTGCATCTAATTTTTTCTGCAGGCGATGTGTTAGCACTTTTGTGAAGATTTTATAAATAGCAGGTAACAAGCTAATTGGTCGGTAATTTTTCAAATCCTCTTTATCACCTTTTTTATGCAAAAGAATTACTGTTGCAGAATCCCATTGGTTTGGTATGTTACCGCTGTTAAGACATTTGGTAAAGAATTTTGCAAGTATGTCTTCTACATATTCTCCAGCTTCTTTTAGGATATCTAATGTAATACCATCATCACCAGGGGCTCTTCCTTTCCATACTTTTTATTGCAAATGTTTCTACTTCTTTTAAGATTTCAGGAGCTGTTCTTTCGACTACCTCAGAGCCTTAATTTAATCCACTGTTTCCTTCATATAGTTTTCTGTAGAATTCTTCTACTCCTGTAAGTATTTCCTCCCTATTTCTTGTTACAGTGCTATCCTCTCCTTTTAATGCAGTGTTTCTTCCCAATAGACAAACTCCCTTTAACAACCCTAAGGCTCTTGTTGCTTTCAATGGCCTTCCTTACTAACTCACAATTGAATTTTCTTATATCTTCTTTCATGTTTTTGCGCAAAGTTTTGCAAAGTTCTACATACTCGATCCTGCAACTGGTATTTTGATTGTCCACCTTCATATGTCTTCGCCTTTTCATGAGTTGTTTTGTCTTCTCAGATAATTTGTTATTGTAGTTTTTACATGTTACATCACCAATTTCCCCAGCAGTTTCAATTATTGTCTTAACCATGTTTCCGTTGTACTGAAGAAGTTGACATCTCAGAAGTAGTCTTTCTAGTGCAGAAAAGTAATTTTTTAATTCCAAGTTGAATGCCTCACTATTTTCTTTTAATTTCTTTAAATCCACCCTCTTACTTGTTTCCTAATGAGCTTCTGCCTTTCTAGTTTAGTATTTAAGTGCATTTTACATCTCACCATTCGATGATCACTTCCAGTATTAAATCTGTTCAGTATGCTGCAATCTTCAATAATTGATTTCTTGTTTGCCAGTATATAGTCAATTTCGCTGGTTCCTCCATTGGGGTGTTTCCATGTCCATTTTCTTTGCGGTTTCTTCTTAAAAAATGAATTCATGATGCTTCGGCAAATCCTATGAGTTGATCGCCACGTTCATTCCTTTCCCCGTATCCGTATTTACCAACCGATGTCTCTCCTTGTTCCTGTTGTCCAATTCTTGCATTAAAATCTCCCATGATGAGCTTGATGTGTTGTTTCCCCTTGGTATGTAGCTGTTTGATTTCTTCATAGAATTCTTCAACCTCCTCGTCGGTATGGCTTGATGTTGGTGCATATGCTTGTACTATCTGAAGTTGGTATCGCTGGGTTAGTTGAACAACGAGCCTCGCTGCTCGATCTGACGTGCTTTCGACTTCAAGAAGGTAGTCTTTAATTCTTTTGTTGATTAAGAAGCCTACACCACTTGTTCTTCCAGTTTCCGTTCCTCTATAATAAAACAAATGTCCACTTTTAAGTTCCACCAACTCTTCACCTTTTCTTCTAACTTCACTGAGTCCTACAATGTCCCATTTGATCTTGTCAAGTTCTTCTTCCAATTCTTGAAGTTTTGCTTCAGAAGCAAGGGATCATCCGTTATAAGTTGCCAAGGTCAATAACAAACGGTAGCCTGAGCCATTCCAGTGATTCTTAGCACTCCCTGCTTTCATGCCACGCTGACCGCTGCCTTGATCAGGAGCACTCCATCACCTGAAGACTAGGGGCCGTGGTTTCTGGTATGTCAACATAATGAAGGAATTAGCCATAATTTCATCATGCTGGCTAGAAGGGTTGGTGAATTTGCTCTCCCCTTCCGCTTTTCTATCCGTGTAGCAAATGTTAATTTGCCTTATAAATAGAAAGCCCAGCCTGCACTACTTGAAGGCTGGGTAGGACACTAGGTTATTGGCCTTGCCTGTTCCACACATCGTCACATACGTTCAGCATGTGGATCTCCTTCCAGTTAGATACTGGTGCAAGCCAAACATATATATAAACACAGTTATTAGTTAGTTCAGGTTGTTGTATTTAAAAACCATTTCTGCTAATGTTGAAATATTGAATTTTTAGTATTATTATAATAACTAGGTTAGGTTAATTATAATTAATTAGATTAGGTTTTACTGTTATCTATGTTAGTGATGATTCTGGCATATACTGCAATGGTCTAAGATTATTGAAGTTGAGAATATAGGTCGTGTGATGCTGGTGAAGCAAATTTGAATATAGCCATAATTACCTGCATATTAAAGTGTTTGATAAAATTATTAATTTGGAAATGAAAATAAATGTGCAATTAAAATAAAACAATCAAGATGGATGCTAAGAATCAAAACAAACCTTTAGTGCATGAAGTATGTTAATCACATGTACCATTGAAGATATGGCCTAATGTATTATTAATTATTCACTCCACCTTTCTGCTATACTAAACACTTCAAAACAATTGAGCCACCTCTAAATATCATTCAATTGTGTTCAAATTTTACATATTTTTTTATATGTGAAGGCAAGGCTGGAGATTCGAGAATAACATTTTGAAAGTTCAAAATAAGGACTTCCCTAATAATACTTCTTATAGGGGGCAGGTGGTGTGGATGCAGTGCCTACCTACCATGTATGTCTGGTATATTCTTTACATTTTGTATTATCCTTAATTTACAGAGCATGTATGTAAAAATAATAATAATATAATATAAGTAAAAAAAAAGAAAATCGATCACTGCCGTTATTTCCGTTCCTGAAGGCGTACCAAAAACCAAATATGTCATTAGGCTGAGATAGTGTCTTCTATAAATATATGTGCATCTCTTTTGCATAAGGGGTTGTCTTCATATTAAATTTTTTCAGCGTTGGGAAGCTACTGGCTGGTTGAAATTTCGAGCTTCTAATGTTAAATTGGTGCTGTAGGTTTTCTTTCATATTTTCCGAAATAATTAGCCTATCTCACTAATTCTGTTGCATGTTGTAGCACTAAATAACCCAAACAAAACGCATACTATCATTTATCTCTAAACGGATATTTAATATTAATTATTAATTATGAAAATCTTATTTGAAAAAATATGAATATAAAAGTAGGTAAATTTTAATGGCAATCTGTTTAGCACTATCAGAAACCTTAGAATGCGAATTTTTAGTTCATTCCCTTTAGTATTTCTTCAATTACTAATAGAAACTGCTAAGGGGAAAGATATCAAAATTACAGTGCGATGCAAAGTTTGTACTCTTCGCTATTGTGTGATATGTGATTAGACATTTTTATTGCATTTGTGCTTTGATTATTAATTAAAAAATGTCATTCCAGTTTTGCAAAAAATTTATTTCATATTCTTAATAAGGAACTGATGCACTGTCAATTCTGATATATCTAGTCTCAAAAGTGTGAGCTTCCACAAAAGTGGTTCCCTTGTTAGATTATTGCCGGTCATTGTTCGATTAATTGGACACAAAATTTACCCATATACTGCGCATATAAAAATGGGAACTTTAATTGGATATCTGCAAAGAAAGAGCAGATGAAATGGCATGGTTTTTAAAACTTTTTTCAAAATTTGGATTGGCTTATGAAACAGCATGCCTTTCTCTGTGATTCATCTATAAAACAGCATGTCTTTCTTTGTGATTCGCTTATAAAACAGTTAGAAAACACGCCTTTCTTTGTGATTGGCATTTACATGCAAATGAGTTCTTACCGATATTACATTGTAAAATTGTTTTGGTCGATATTGAGTTAATGTTAACTAATGATATTAATGTTTAATTGTCATTTATGATGCCCAGTGGTGTAGATAAACTGTCTTTCTGGAAGGGAGGGGGGCAGACCCCTGATGTATACAAGGTTTGTATCCCAAGAAAAAATTTAAAGCGATTTCTAATATAAAGTTACAGGGTTCTGAAGATGGGGATGAGGTCCAGACACGTGAACCCTTTTATTTACGCCACTGACGCTACCCCCAAAAATTTACGGGCTTTAGAACCTACAAGCTTTTAATAAGTTTTTGCATTCAATATGCCATATCAAGTAAATAGAAAATTCTGCAGTATGCGTAACCTTCATTTTACATTCTGCCATATGGAAATGGACCCCAAATGGTTTCTTTTTAATATCTCCAGTATTTATGATCAGAATTGCACACAAATTTAAATATATTATAATATTGACACGGGGAAGCTCATGATGACATAAATAAAACATGGGTGTTGCTATTTGTTTTTTTGGAAATAATGAACAACTAAATATGAAGGCGGCCCCTTAAGCCAATTAGGTGCATATTTATTTGTGAAAGATACTATTCTGAGTCTAACGACGTATTTGGTTTTTATGTACGTCCTCAGGAATGGGAATAACGGGCGGTGATCGGATTTTTTTTTTACCCACCGTACTTCTGCATTTTGCTTTATCTTGTAAATAGACAAATAGAATAAGGGGAATTGTTTTAAAGACTATTTTTTTAACAGAATTTTATTTCCAGTTTTGAAAAAATGTTTGCTGGAAAATTTTTGGGTGAACAAGTTCGTCAAGTTATTCTCAAGATGATTGAATATGCTATTTTGTTTGATGGGCGTTCATCTTCTCAGCTGAGACTGCATAATAGCTTAACTGCTGCTGATGTTTCTGATATTATTAGGTACCTTTTTTATAATTATATTTAAATACTGTACTTTACATATTCTTTTTAATATTGTGAAATTTGTTTTTGGTGAAAACAGATGAATAATAGCTCATTAAAACTACCCTTATGAAAATTTCTTATAGAATTCTATAAAAAGCATATATAGAAAATTTTCTATAGGAATAATGCATAATTATGACCCATTTTCTATAGACCATGTTCTATAGAATGTCTATAGAACCTAGAAACTGATATAGATGGTGTATAAAATTGCTTTATAGAGAGCTTATAGAAATTGCTATAGAGGGCCCATAGGAAATTGCCTCGGGGCCTATAGAAATTGTTACAGAGGGCCTATAGAAATTTCTATGGAGGACATACAACATATATGGAGGCGTAACATGTTTTATGTGGCCTGGCTCATGAAAAATACAAATTGTTTCACACAGAGAGAAATAGTGCCCCTTGCTCCCTCAGAGTTTTAAGAAGTCTATGTATTTTACTCTGTTCACGTTTTCATATTAAATATCATAAGTTTAAGCTAGAGAACTAAAGTAACATGTGTCTTCCCTCGGTTGGTGATAGGTCTTATGGTCGTCTAAATTATTGCTTCCATGATTTGGGACAAGGAAATAACGTCCCGGCAATCTTCTTCTGCCCTACATTTTATCCATGCATAATTAGCTATCACTATAATTCTATATTCAAAAAGTTCCGAAAGCACACACTAAAGTATAGATAAAAATATACAAGAACATGTGCTTACCGCGCTTTTCGCTTGTATACCACTGTTGTTAGTATTGATATGGCCAAATTACGATAAGCAACCCTCCGTCATATGTGAAATGGTTCCAGTATATACCACTGCCAACTAGATTACTACAGGCCTGCTCACGTGAGCCCAACGCTATAGAAAACCTGTCCCCAAATTTTCGCAGTGGCGATTCTCTCACGCAGTTTTTCTCCGACAGATGGCGCCTGCTACCTGGGTTAATATTCTCAATTTAACAGACTATAAATGCCAATTAATAGCCCAGTTTCTGATTACATACAGAAATATATTGCTTTTTGCTCAAAAAGTTATCGTATTTTATTTTCCAACGACGACGTTGATGATATCGTGATATGATAAACTTTCATAACAATTTTTAAACTAAAATTTAAATCTTACATACCTTTTTCTACTCTTTTATTTACACTGAAGACGGTTTATTGGATGAAATGATTTCTCAGGCATGATTAATAACTGATAATGAATTGATAGTTTACACTGAAAGCTAAATTGCAAAATGCATATAAAAGCAGACTTTATTTTAATGGTTAATAAAATAGAATTATATAGAATTTAAATCAACTAATTAATAATTTAATTATATTCTATTATAATTAATTATAAAATAAAGAATTAATTAGAAGGCTTGACACCTGTTTGGAAAGACTTTAATGGAATGTTAATGAAATTAACACATGAATTTACAATAAACTGATGATATAACTACACAATGTATAATACATAATTTCTAATAACTTTTGACACAAGTCAGATTTTTAATACACTGCATGATAAAAATAAAGTATCAGGTATTCATGAATAGCAATTCTTTCCAAAATAATTTTACTTGAAAATACAAACTACATAATAAAGCAGCATGTCACCGAAAAACAAAATACAGAATAAACACTTACTGTGTCCTTAATACTGCAGATATAAATAGGCTAAATTTTATGAAATTGGGTTGAACGAAAAAATACGCTATTATTAAAAGTATGTTACTTATATACATTATTTTCTATTTATTCCCATGTCACAAAAATGCACAATAAAAGGAAAACTTTATACAGTAAATAATTACGGCAGTTTACATTCTCTGGAATCTTTATTGATATATCGCTAATAAAATGTAAAGAGGGCCCAATAACGCTAATGCAAAAATGTAGAACTGCTCATCGAAATAAAATAATTTTCACTCTAATACATAGTACGTAATAAAACAGCATGTCATACAAAAACATTCAAGTAGAAAAAAACGTGTAGAAGGAAACACTCGCCAAAACTTCGTTTTGGCGCCCGTACCGTATAGTAAAAGAGTGCCATTGTTTAGATTGCATATAACTTAAAAGGATTAAATGTAGATTAATAAGTACTTTTTAAATTACTGACTCTAACAAGAAGGGCTAGGTTTGCTAGGATTGGAAACTGCCTATACTCCCAACAGAGGTGTTGATGAAATATTTTGAATTGTAAAATAAAGGAAGTTTTAAAAATAACAGACGGGTCTCCCTCATATGGTGCCCGGTGTGAACCCGAAATTTGATGACCCCCCTAATTTAGCAGATTGATCAATTATTTGATAAAAAATGAAATCTAAAGGAAGTTTTACAATAACACAAACAGGGATGGGACTCAAAATTTTTTAAGTATTCAAGATAAACCGTTGTCACTATTTGCGATCTTCAAGAATGTTGGCATTATCTTCAAGATTATATTAAAGTTAGTAGATTTTAAAATATATGTTCCCAAAGAACAAAAGATCCAATAAAAAGTATTTCCTTAACTATGTACACCCAACATAAATTTTTCAATTAGATGAAAACACTAAATGTGCATATATAGCTTTGATGTTGGATGAACTTAAAACAATTAATGACCCTTAGCTTGACTACTATAGAGTAAAATTATGAAGGAAAACAAATTACCTTTACATGAGATAATTGTAATCCATTGTATCTGAAGGTTTTCTTTACTTGGAAACTCGTGGAACGACACATTACTTTTTCCTGATTGCAATTTACAAAATGGAACACAACAATATGCCATTGTTAGCATGACAAAAATACCTTGTAAAAATTATAGAAAACTCGAAACGTTTTGAATAGAAAACGTACTGAAACGTTTTATTCTTCATCGGTAAACTGTAAACATACGAAAGTATGTGGCATGTTTACCCATGTCATTTGGCGTCCCCTATGAACAACCCTAGTAATTACTGCAACAGAAAGTGGGGACACCCTTAAAATTCAAGGGTCAGGCCTGCAGTAATCTAGTTGGCTGTGATTATACATTCTGTCTTAGAACTTGCTGGCCTTGAAAAAACAGTTTTTAAAGTAAACCCCATTGCCAAAGAGGTCTTGCATAGTGCAATTTTAAGCGATTTTTGGGATCGTTAAAACCAAGTTCTTCAACTTTCTGTCCCATTTTCTTGTTTTTAGGTTTCAGTTATTTAATATAGATATAATTTTTCTTTTTTTGAAATAAAAACTGTATAATACAATTTTTTACATGTCATTCTTTGTTATTCACAAGATTTTATTGGTGTAATTTCGCGCTATATATTTGGCTAGAAATTTTTTATTGTGAATTGTGTTTTTGATACTCCGGCTCTTACTAATGGTTTGGAAGTAATGATCTTTTCTTAAGTCGGAAAGTAGTATAATCGCCCAATGATTTGTGTAGGTTTAGGGTGAGGGTCTAATTATCTGCAATGAAATTCAAAGCTAGGCTGGGCCGGGGAGGGAGAACCTTTTTTTTGTGATGCATTTATTAAGATCGTAACAAGCAAGTGAAAGAAAATCACCTAAGGTCGATATTTAAATTTAGCGGGTTTCAATTAACATTAATTCGCATCCCTCTGACTCGCCACTTTAATTCTCAACCTTCTAATTTGTGACTCTCTGATTCGCGACCATATGAGTCACCACTTTAATTCTCAACCTTCTAATTTGTGACTCTCTGATTCGTGACTCTCTAATACACGACCCTTCAATGCATGATTCTCTGACGCACGACCCTCTAATTCGCAATTCTCTAATGCTCGACACTCTAATTTGTGATTCTCTAATGTGTGACCCTCTAATTCATGACTCGTAACTCTCTAATTCTCAAGTAACTCGGTAGGTTTTCAATGTTAACAATAGCCATCATTATTGCATTTACAGAAGACCTTTACCTTACCCTTTTATTAAGGACAGCATGGGAAAAGCAATAGCGGGTTCAATATCTATTGAAACCTGCTTATAAAATTTATTTTTAAGACTTATTTCTTTTAATATAAAAGTTTTTTTTATTAAATCTTAATTAAATTGTTCTAATAAAATATAAAAAGCAAACTGTTGGAAAACTTACCACTTCAACAAGAGAATGCAATTTGAAACTATTTTAAGCAGATAATTTATCCCCTCATCATAACATTCTTTTAATAATTATTAAAGCAATCTTATTCATATATCTTGCTTTGCTCAAATTTTATTTTTGTAAAATGAATAAATTTTCTAATTTTATGAATTTTTAAAATTTCTATCATTCACTATAAAACAGTATATATAACTTAGAATATATAATATCATCTATAGAATCATATGGAAATACTTTCTATAGATTGCATTCTATACATATGTCATATGTAATATGGTTATTATATTCTATATACATCTTCTATAGAATATGGTCATTTGCATTCTATACATTCCTCCATAGAATTCTATAGAATACTTTCTATAGAACCTTTTCTATAGCTCTGTTTATAGAATTCTATAGAAGTTACTGATGCTCTAGACCATTTCCATAAGGGTACTAATTAAGGTGAATGAAGTATAGTGCAACATAATTATAATAACTATTAATTGTTCTATTTATGTGCAGTCTTTTAACTTATGATATAAAGCGTTGTATATCATACCATATATATATATATATATCATCATCATCATATTCAACCATTATCTATC
Source organism: Dysdera silvatica (assembly GCA_006491805.2). Taxonomy (NCBI): domain Eukaryota; kingdom Metazoa; phylum Arthropoda; class Arachnida; order Araneae; family Dysderidae; genus Dysdera; species Dysdera silvatica. Next base: position 100,203,397 of record QLNU02015360.1, read on the forward strand.
CACTGCTGGATGAAGGTCTCTCCAAATGCTTTCCACACAAGTCTATCCTGGGCCATTCGTTTCCACGTCACCCCAACCTGTTTTCTTATTTCATCCACCCATCTAGTTTGAGGACGTTTTCTAGGTCTTCGGTGGTCTCTTGGAATCCAGTTCAGAATTTCTGTTGTCCATCGTTGATCAGTTCTTCTTGCAATATGCCCAGCCCATCGCCATTTCAGCCCTTTTACTTTAACAATGATGTCCTCTACTCTAGTTTGCTCTCTCACCCAAGTGTTTCTTTTTCGATCTCTCCTAGTTATTCCAAGCATGCACCTCTCCATGCTCCTTTGCGTTGTCTGTAACTTTCGTATTGCTCCAACTGTTAGACTCCATGTCTCTGATCCATAAGAGAGGACTGGCAATACACACTGGTTGAAGACCTTTCTTTTTAGACACAAAGGCAATTTCCCCTTCAGGATAAAACTGTTTCTTCCAAATGCACTCCAGCCAAGTTTAATACGTCTGTTGAGTTCTTTCATAATGTTGCCATCCATTGAAATCAGCTGGCCAAGGTAAATATATGAATCAGCAATTTCTAGCTCAGTGTTGTCAACTTGTATTTTTGTTTCCTCTACAAAATTATTGAACATGATCTTAGTTTTTTGTAGGTTCATCTTGAGTCCAACTTCTTTACTTCTAGTTGAGAGCTCCTGTACCATGTCTTGGAGTTCTGATGGGTTCGTTGAAAAAATAACAATGTCATCAGCAAACCGCAAATGATTTAAATATTCACCATTTATTTTTATTCCCTTGTCATTCCAATTTATCTGCTGAAAAATCATCTGTAAAGCTGAAGTAAAAAGTTTTGGAGAAATGGTATCTCCCTGCCTCACACCTTTACCAATTTTGATAGCTTCGGTATCTTTATGTAACCGAAATTTTGCACTTGCATTTTTATACACGTTTCACCATGTCAATGTACACTTCCTCGATGTCTTCTGACCTTAAAGAGTTTATGACTGCTGATGTTTTAATAGAGTCAAAAGCCTTTTCATATTCATGTGTTCTTTCAATTAATTCTCTTAATACTTGAATATGGTCCACTGTACTGAATCCACTTCGAAATCCAGCTTGTTCTCTTGGTTGAGCTGCATTTTTTTTTTTTTTTTGCAGGCGATGTGTTAGCACTTTTGTGAAGATTTTATAAATAGCAGGTAACAAGCTAATTGGTCGGTAATTTTTTAAATCCTCTTTATCACCTTTTTTATGCAAAAGAATTACTGTTGCAGAATCCCATTGGTTTGGTATGTTACCACTGTTGAGGCATTTGGTAAAGAATTTTGCGAGTATGTCTTCTACATGTTCTCCAGCTTCTTTTAAGATATCTAATGTAATGCCATCATCGCCAGGGGATCTTCCTTTCTTCATACTTTTTATTGCAAATGCTACTTCTTCTTTTAAGATTTTAGGAGCTGTTCCTTCGACTATCTCAGAGTCTTCGTTTAATCCACTGTTTCCCTCATACAGCTTTCTGTAGAATTCTTCAACTCTTCTAAGTATTTCTTCCCTATTTCTTGTTACAGTGCCATCCTCTCCTTTTAATGCAATGATGTGTTTCTTCCCAATAGACAAACTCCCTTTAACAACCCTAAGGCTCTTGTTGCTTTCAATGGCCTTCCTTACTAACTCACAATTGAATTTTCTTATATCTTCTTTCATGTTTTTGCGCAAAGTTTTGCAAAGTTCTACATACTCGATCTTGCAACTGGTATTTTGATTGTCAACCTTCATATCTCTTCACCTTTTCACCTTCTCGTTTCGTCTTCTGAGATAATTTGCTATTCTGCTTTTTTTTATGTTTACCATCCCAAAGCTTCCAACAAGTTCTGGCCTTCCACAGTCCTTCCAGTGCAGAAAAGCGATTTTTTAATTCCAACTTGAATGCCTCAGTATTTTCTTTTAATTTCTTTAAATCCACCCTCTTACATACTTGTTTCCTAATGAGCTTCTGCCTTTCTAGTTTAGTATTTAAGTGCATTTTACATCTCACCATTCGATGATCACTTCCAGTATTAAATCTGTTCAGTATGCTGCAATCTTCAATAATTGATTTCTTGTTTGCCAGGATATAGTCAATTTCGCTGGTTCCTCCATTGGGGTGTTTCCATGTCCATTTTCTTTGCGGTTTCTTCTTAAAAAATGAATTCATGATGCTAAGATTTTCAGCTTCTGCAAATTCGATGAGTTGATCGCCACGTTCATTCCTTTCCCCGTATCCGTATTTACCAACCGATGTCTCTCCTTGTTCCTGTTGTCCAATTCTTGCATTAAAATCTCCCATGATGAGCTTGATGTGTTGTTTCCCCTTGGTATGTAGCTGTTTGATTTCTTCATAGAATTCCTCAACCTCTTCGTCGGTATGGCTTGATGTTGGTGCATATGCCTGTACTATCTGAAGTTGGTATCGCTGGGTTAGTTGAACAACGAGCCTCGCTGCTCGATCTGACGTGCTTTCGACTTCAAGAAGGTAGTCTTTAATTCTTTTGTTGATTAAGAAGCCAACACCACTTGTTCTTCCAGTTTCCGTTCCTCTATAATAAAACAAATGTCCACTTTTAAGTTCCACCAACTCTTCACCTTTTCTTCTAACTTCACTGAGTCCTACAATGTCCCATTTGATCTTGTCTAGTTCCTCTTCCAATTCCTGAAGTTTTGCTTCAGAAGCAAGGGATCGTCCATTAAACGTAGCCAAGGTCAATAACAAACGGCAGCCTGGGCCATTCCAGTGATTCTTAGCACCCCCTGCTTTCATGCCACACTGACCGCTGCCTTGATCAGGAGCACTCCAGCACCTGGAGACTAGGGGCCATGGTTTCTGGTGTGTCAACATAATGGAGGAATTAGCCATAATTTCACCACGCTGGCTAGACGGGTTGGTGAATTAGCCCTCCCCTTCCGCCTTTCTATCCGTGCAGCAAATATTAATTTGCCACATAAATAGAAAGCTCAGCCTGCACCACTTGAAGGCGGGGTAGGACACTAGGTTACTGGCCTGGCCGGTTCCACACATCGTCACATACGTTCAGCGTGTGGGTCTCCTTCCAGTTAGATACCAGCAACCCTTTTGCAGGCCATATATATATATAAACATCTCGCTGTATAATGATTAACTGTGATTTAGTTTTTACTTTTCTCTTCTTAAGCAAGAAATATTAATTTTATATCTTTAAAATATAAAATAATGTTAAACAATATTTGCCAGTCGTAGTTTATAAACAAAAATGTGTTAAATTTAAACTCTCGTTCTGTTTCTGTGCGTATTTGTGTTATTATGTATATTTTTCATTGTCAAATTTGCATTTCAGCTGTATACTGTCGACAACCGCCACCTATTTTGAATGGACAAATAATTTTGTCGATGAACAATACTGTGTTTGGTACAAATGCGAAGTACGTCTGTAATCCAGGGTACGCTGTCGTTGGACGAGATCAGATTGCATGTGTTGCTAGTGGTTATTGGGATGGTGATGCGCCAGTCTGCAAAGGTATACAAAATATCCATTTTTTCATACACTTGGGCAGTTAAAAACAGTTCTCTATTTATTTGACTTGGGTTTTTAATGTATATTTAGCTTATAACAATATATTGATATACGGCTTTTAACTTCTCTTTAACTATCAATTAAAATTTTATTATTTTTTGGTCTACAATGCCCAGTGTATGTAGACTAACTCAGATTTTAAGAAATGAAGTGTGCTGTTCTACTATAAAATAAATAGAACAAACTTTTAGAGCCCAAATGGTTTATCAATTCCTTATACAATTTACTTTAAGATATTTATCACACATAGGTTAAAATGATACCCTAGTTACCTGTTGACAGTTACAAAGTATATTTTATCGTGATTTTCATTCTTCGGTTTTCATTATGGCAAACTATTTTAACGTAACAGCTTTTATCTCGATGTTAATAAATGTTTTTTGCTTTAATTTAATAAGAAAATAAGAATCCCTCAAGTATTTAAAATTCTGTAATTTGCACTTAATTGTTAATAATAATGCAAAATTAAATATAGGACAGTTTGATTATAAATTGGTAAATTGTTTATAAAATTATAATGAACAAAATTTATTAATTGAAACATTGTTATATGACTATCTGTAAACTTTGCAATTATAGCCTCACTCATTGAAAATAGTAATAATATAAATATTATTAATTTTTGATTGAATCTATTCTAATTACACATTAGGAATATACATATATAGAATTAAACATTAGGAATAACTTCTCTCTTTAACAGATAATCTTCAAGTAGAAAAAAATTACGTGAAAACGTTGTAGATATATTAAAGAAATATAAAATGTGAGAAATAAACGTGAGACGAGGTAAATTATATACAGCTAGAATGTTAAAGATCTTGTGTCATAATTGTTTATAAGATAATGCAGAAATGATTTATTTTATTAAATTATTATTACCGATCCACAGCCACAAGTCTTTAATGTATAAACTGTGACCAATAAAATATTACATTCAGAATATGAAAAATTATGATTAAAGAAAGTTGGTTTATATTTTTGTCAAAAGAATCTAAACTATTAGCCACTTACTTATGTTAATTAGTTTATAACTTTGACTAAATATGATTTTTGAATGTATTTCCCTGCAAGTTGTGTACTCATTTTAAAATACATTTTTGTGAACTTCAGCTTTCAGTGAACGATGATCTCTTTCTACATATCACGATTATAACAAACAAAAAATGTGTGGTGGAAATTAGAATTTTTTCAAGTAAACAATTTGAAATTTTTAAAATCATAAACTCAAAATCGTTGAATGGTAATTTATTTCCTTATTAAAAATTTTGTAATTATTTTTTAAATTTTCTGACTCCAAATTTTGATCTACAGGATTGGCAGAAAAACAAAATGAAACCTCTAAACAAATTTAGTGGAAAGGTTATAGTTGAAAAATTCTGTATAGTGTATTTTGTATCTATTTAATTTGTGAAATTAGGACAAAAAAATAAAATTTTATTATATCATTTACTTTTCATTTTTTCTAGTAAAAGACGGCGTCAAATTTGAAACAAAAACAACAATTAGGGGTCAATTAGAGCCAGAGGGATCTGAAGACTTGCCTAAACATGCTCAACCACCTATTTCACCTACACTTGACACAAAACTTCATCCTTCATATCCACCTTATTCAGAATCTCCTACATCCTCCAGCTTTCAACCTGAAATCAACTTTTCTCGAAATGAGGAATCTCCCTCGGTACCTACTAACATTCGTGTAAAAACCACCTATACTCCTCCAAGCACCACAAAGGTGGAATCATCTTCAACGACTCACATACCAAATTGGCCTCTTGCAGGTTTTACGCCTAATCAACATCCTTCTTGGACACATCCACCACTCGAAATTATCCCAGCTGATGAAACCGAAGAGCTGGGCAATCATCTTGATCAATCTCCAAGCAATCGAATTTCATTTTTCGAAGATGCGCCAAAGAATCAAATTCCTGAATTGCCACCAAGCCGTCAAAAACCACCTGAAGTAACATCGTCTATCTTGCTTTCTCCAGTACAATACAACGTAGCTTCAACTTCAGTATCAGGCAGTAAACCAACAGCTGATCTTCCAATCATTACCATCGCGGAAAACGAACCCAATGAAAACACGTTTTACTCTAGAAATGGTAATAATAAAGGAACGGTGAAATATGGCCATAAGAACGACGGAAAAGCTATGAACAGTGCTCAGGCAAAACTCAATATGGGTAAGTAGATGTACTTTGTAATTTTATCAGCTATAAAAGTTATATCAAAAGTTTAGATTTCTGTAGCATTCATCCTCAACTTCTTTGACCTCTTGATGACCTCTTGATGCCCAAGAAAAATAAAAGAACTAGAAAAGAAAGAGTCAAAACTTTTGTTTACACTTTTAGGCATAATGGGATGCTAAAAAATGTTTTTATGTTATTATTATTATTATCATTATTCGTTATTATTTAATCCATAATACCATGGAGAATATTTTCTGAATTGGGCAACGACTTTTCTTTTTAGTAACAGCTGAACGAATGTAGAGCCCTCTCTACGCGGGGCATCTGGAGGTTATTACGATACCCATTTTTAAACTGCATTATATATATATGTTACCTTTAAAAGATAACAATTCAATATGCAATTTCATTTCCAGGTGGTATTATAGCTCTTGGTGTATTTGGGGGTTTCATCTTATTAGCAATCACCGTAACTTTAATACTAATATTCGTTAGAAGGTAAGAACTTTTATTTTTTAGGTTATATTTTAAACGTAGTCTATAAATTCATCTTCCCCTTAAGTATATTTTTGGAAAAATAAATATGATTTTTAAAAAAGTATAGTTAAACTTAACAAATTCTTTAATGAAGCAATAACGTTATAGTTACAAGGAACTAATTTTACTTTTTAAAATTGGTTGCTTATAACACTCATCTTTCTTTGTTCATATACGCACATTTTAAATGAAAACAAAAGTAATACGTCAAATACCAATTTAAAATATTATATAAAATCAAAATATAATATATAAAATAGAAAAAAATATTACAATATAAAATAAAGAAAAAATATTATAATATAAAATAAAGAACAAATATAGTATAAAATAAAGAACAAATATATATAAAATAAAGAACAAATATAATATAAAATAAAGAAAAAATATTATAATATAAAAATATAATATAAAAATGATCATATCGTTCCTTTCAGCACGTTCTTCTGTGGAGCGTAAATATCCTATGCATGAATTTAAACATATTATATTTATTTTTCTCATAACATAAAAGGTTAAAGTAAATTTGTTCCAATGCTGCAAATTCAAATGAAAAATGTACAAAAATAAATTATGCCCATGAAAATAATTCTTGCTCGTAACTACTTTTTCTCTGATTTTGTGTATTTTTTAATATATAAAGTATAAGCACAAAACTGCACCAATTTATGGTGGCCTTCCAATAAATATTCTAAGCTTTTTACTTTCCATTCTCAATAAAAAATAGACCATTTGCTGTAATAAAACAATCAAGATATTAATGAACAGAAATTTTAAACATATTATATTTACCGTGAAATTAAACTTTAAATGAAATAGTTATTACTCTTAAAGTCATGTAAAACAGTAGTTACACTTGCACTGCGATATTAAAAAAAAAAGACAGATGAAATGTGGTTCTATGAAAATACTTGGAGAGTGATAGCCTTTAACACAAGGCCCCACACCACTCACGAATTAGCACGATTAGAGACATAGATGAGAGATCTGGGAGCTGTATTCTGCTCACGCATGCCTGAGTATAAACGAGTGCGAGCAACTCCAGCCTCACATCACACGCTCATGCTCGCTTTATTACCGAGTGGTGTAAGGACTATAATGTAGTTTCAAAAGAGAAAAAGTGCGACACACAGAAACATCAACATTTAAACGTAAACTTACAGATTTAAATATGTTGAGAAAATTAAAGTAAGAGAAATTTTTCTCACCATAGTCGATGATGTGGTAATATTAGATGATAAATTTCTCGCAAAGAAAAGAATCATTTCA
>QLNU02015360.1:100224496-100248539 GCA_006491805.2 Dysdera silvatica
TACTTTTTACATTTTTTAAAAAGAAAAATGAGTAAATGAAAACTTCTTTCAATTGACGAGGCAATGAAATATTTCAATTTATCTGACTATCCTAAGTTAGATAAATTCTAAACTTAGGCAAGATTTATGATTTTTACTTTATTATTTTTTACGTTTTTAAATCATTACAGGGATTAGTATTTATTATTGTTGTAGAAAGAGATAGATATGTAAGGGTATTTAATTAAAGTAAAATAAAAAAGTTTTAAAGGAATTTGCATTTTGTTTTAACTTTAGTGCTAGAGGGGAACTCTTAGTGCAGGGAGTAGGACGAAGGCGTGCCATTGCCGCGATGAGTGTGTTAAAAAACTGTGGATCCTAGTGTGGCATGACTTTATCTATCGTTGTGCCACAAAACATAAACATATAATAATATAAAGTAATTATTGGCAACTTTTATGTTCTAACTAATGTTCTTCATAGTTTTGTTTTGTAAAACTGTTAGTATTTATGTTGCAGGCTTTATTTCATTTGAAAAAGAAAAAACGCTATCAAGACGATTTGATGATAAGGAATGAAATTCAAGATAATCTTGAAGTTATGCTGAACAAACTGCAAAGTTGTAGCTCTGAAAAAATGGTTTGGGTTTATTTGCAATTTGCATTTATTTGATTTTGTTTATAATACATATCCACTACTCCTGACCGAGACTCTGAAAGTTCCTGAAGTTTTAGATGCTTAAAAATTTTTTGGTGAAGTTTATAAAACCGCAATTTAAAAAATAAAATCACCTACTGGGTGAAATACAGAAAGACAGTTAGTTGGAAAAAAGTTCTGAATTGATAATAGGCACTGAAAGACTGTTGTGAATTACTTACAATTTTTTTAATTATTATAAAATATATGTGGAGGACATTCATTACTAATATATATTTAATTTAAATGTTAGAATATTAAGTAAATGTTACTGTTATTATAAACAATGAAAAACGCTATTGTAATATGAAAATTTTAGACTAAAAGTCCACATTATCTCTATTTTTATGGCAAATTAAACACTGAATGGCATATGTCATTATAGATACTATAGGTAGCCTATGACTTTGCTATTAAATAATTCAATTCAATTTTTTAAATCAACATTATTTTAAAATTGCAGGCATTATGAAAATCATATCATAGATTTATCAGATATAGTTTTGCTTATGCACATATAAGTTCAATATAATTTAGTAGTACTGAACATTACTCACATCATTATTTTCTTGTCATCACATAGCTGCATCTAAATACTAAGATTAAATTTTTATTTTTGTATATTCTCTTTCATTTTATTAGCCTTAAAATTATCAAATGTGGTATAAGAGTTAATGTTACATAATTTCTGAATGGGGGATTTATCAGTTTCAATTCCTTATTAGAAACAAAACATGTTAGCCAAAGTGCATTATATTATCTACGTTGATGGAGAAAATGAAAAATTTGGAATTTGAGAACAAAAACACATTTTTATCCAGGCGCATAGGATCCCAAGAATTAAAATTTCCTTATTCAGAGATATCTGTAAGTAACTAATAGGTGAAATAGCACCAATACCTGTGTGTATATTGTATAAGAAATGGGGGGGGGAGGAAAAAAGCACCATGAAAAAAATCATTTCCAAATCTGCTAATGAGAGAAAAAATGACACCGTATAACAGAAACACATAAAAAAAAGCATGAAAAATAAAGTGAATTTAGTACAAAATTTTCAATTTGTATTTTTGCATGTTGCAAAACAAAAACATAAATAAACTACCACGGAAAATGGTTTTATAGTTTTAAACTCATTCATCGTTTATTCGTAATATCTGAAGATGTTACTGACTTTAAAGTTGAACTTTGACATGATTGCCAGTGCTTTCTGCCAGAAATTACATTCAATGCATCATTGAAAATTTCATTTTAAATTTGCCTTAGTTAATTTTTTTTATATGTATTTCCTGATGTACAACACTCTATTTGCCTTTATCTTAGCAGATTTAAGATTTTTTTGTGTGCAGTCCTTCTCCCCATCCCATGAATAGTATAGGTACAAATTTTGATACCATTCCAACAGGCTCTGAATAGGAAAACTTAAATTATAACCACCCTGTATATATTAAAGCAGTGCTTACTTGCTTGTTTAATGGGATTGTTTCATGCATACATCCAAGCACAAGGTAAAATTTTTACCCTCAGTATTGAGAGCTCTGGTCTTTGAATTCTTTCTCAAGCTTAATTTTTCTTTCTTCTTGCTGAACTTGTTTATTATTAACTGGGTTCTGGTGCAGCATGACCTTTGCTGTCCTTACTAAGCCTGTGCGATGTTACATTTTTGACATTATGATACATCGTCAATATCATCATATAATATCATGATGTGACGACCCATCACGATGTTAACTATGGACGCGGTAAGCAGAGGAAAGCATGCCTCCCTAACAAAAATAACATAGATCCATACAGAAAAATGAGAACAGGTTGGTGTCCTGAAAAAATATCCGTTTCTTTGCCCTGCCCTTCCATGTAATAATTTTTTTTTAAACAGATAAAATATTTTATTACTTGGAATTTTTAATAATCTTTGATTAGATCCAGTATTACGGTACCACCACCAGCAGTTTGGGTGATAACATACTGGGATTGGCTTCCCTTCTGTCTGGGTTACTAGTAAACCTTGCAGTGGTTTCTCTCTGGATGCAGTATGTTGTTGCAAATGCACAGTAGATATTTACATAGGTGTAAGGTTACATGAGACCCCAGCCCTTCAATGACTTGAAATAAATTACAATTTTATATATATATTGCAATGTATAAATGTTCATAATATGTGCTTAACACGTCCTCCTCAATAATTTTGAAAACTCCATGTTGATGGATACTTACATCTACGAAATTATAATCAGAAAGATGGGGGCTCCAACTCTCACTCTATATGGCCCTGACATGAGGCATTTCAAGTGCCCTCACATACACCCTCTGAATACGGAATGTGTACCCTCACGTATAATCTCTGATTACATATCATAATCGTAGCCTCAATAGCAGTCTAGAAAAAGTATGGGGGGGCTCCAGCCCCACCCAAAACAGCCCTGACATGCGGCATTGCAAGTGCCCTCACGTACACTCTCTGATTACTTAATATCGTAATCGTAGCCTCAATAGCAGCCTAGAAAAATGATGGGGGCTCTGGCCCCCACCTGAAACCCTGCCATGACATGCGGCATTGTAAGTGCCATGTTGTACGATCTTTGATTGCGTGATATCGCAATCATAGCCTCAATAGCAGCCTAGAAAAAGGTTGAGGGCTTCGGGCCCCTTTCCCAATACGGCCTTGATGACTTGGTCGGTGCATTTCGAGTTTCTAATTTGTCGAAATACAACGTTTCCTCAATTCTTATATCATCTCCTAAGGAAACATTCAGAAGTATAAAAAGTCTGTGGCATGTGCAGTGCACCATTTTGGAAGGTGCAATTAGAGTTTCTAATGATCTACGGTTTGACAATGTCCCGCCACCGATTCTGATGTTTCTTCATGTGCATGTGTGGCTTTTCACGGTGTGAAACCAGGAAATCGTCCGAGCCAAACAATGAGATGATATCGTAAAACCGTGCATGCACACAAGAAACATCGGATTCGGCATGGCAGTCGGACATCTGCAAACAACCAATACATGAGTAACACCATAAAATCATGATGTATTGCCGATTTGAAAATTACAAAACTGGTGGGACGATGTCGGCTTCACACCAGTTTTTCACGATGTATCAATATATCGCCCAAGCCTAGTCTTTACCTTGTAAAACTTAAATTTTTTAGGCTCTTTCATCTGATGCCCAGTATTCTGTAAAGTTATTCTGCATACAGATTTCAGAAGTTCTTACCTTTACCTCTTAGCAGATGTTACTTCTTTCGGGGGAAACCCTAATTGTTTTTCTTCAGCCCCCTCCCTCCAAAAAAAAACCCAAATCATCTGTTTCCCTTTGCTATAAATATTGGTTATGCTTTTATTTTAGAAAAGCTGTAACCCCTTAAAAGTGCATATGTTTTCTTAAAATAGCTACAAGCAAAAATTGTTCAGCAAATCATTTAAAATGGTTAATGGCTTAACTCAGGGGTTGGGAACCCTCAGCCTTATGGCCACATGCAGCCTTCGAGGCCCTTAGGTGCGGCCTTTTGACCGAATTAAAATTTTGAAGAAAAATCCCTTTATTTTTATTAATATGATTCTGTTTGTCTTTCTCCTATAATCTATCATTTCTATAACTATAATTAATATAATAATAATATAATTTAAATAACTATAATTTCTACTACAATGAACTTAAGTAAAATGTGTTGAAGAAAATTAAGTGAAACGATCTTCCCTGATTGACACAATCAAAACACATATGCCTTTCCTACATTATAGCTAACTTAATGCGGCCTTCTAATATTAACAGCTAATTTTATGTGGCCTTCCATCTTAAAAAGGTTTCGTCACCTCTGGCTTAACCTCTTTAAAAAATCAGGATTTGTTTTACCCATATGAAAATACAGTGAAACTCAATTATAACGAATTCATTGTCATAATGAACAAATGGTTTAGACATATAATTACCAGAGAACATAGAATTACCACAGAATTTGAAAGCCTCCCCAAAAGTCAGGGAAATACAAAATTTTTGGTTAAACCTGGAAAAGTCATGGAAAAACTTCTTAACCTGTTTTGAATGGTCAAATTTCACACGAACATGAGGTTTTTTTCTCTGAAACCGAAATTCAATTCAATATGTTGTTAATGAGGAAAATTCTTCTGTCCCTTGATGTTCATTATAATTGAGCTTTTATTGTACTTTGCTAATTGTTGTAGTTATGCTTTTGCTAACTCTTTATTCAGAAGCAAATTTAGGAAACATGCAGAGATTTTTGATGCTTTTAAGACCACATACTCATCAATATTAAACATGTTAATTGACAGATTTCCCATTACATTATTCATTAAACTTATAGTCATGAAATAAAATTCCCAATTTTGTGTTTTGTGGGTAGATGAACAAAAATAACACATGTTAAACAATTTAAACAAAATATAGCAGGATAAGCAAAATTGTTGTTTTATGCACTCTCTGGAAATGCAGAAAAAAAAAATATAGTCAAGTGAAAAATGCCAGGACTATTCCTTAATTTAATCTCAAAATGTGTCTTGTGAAATACATGCAAAAAAGGAAACCTATAAGCTACAGAATAATAAATCACATTTTGAAATGCCAAATCTACACCCATTTTCCTTAGCTGCTTCATTAGTCAGACTTTGAATCAGCAGTTGTCCATATACAGTAGAATTTCCATATATCGAAAAAGTTTTTATGTATAGAATTTTTAAGGCCAATCAGAAAATCTTGTTTGCTAATTGTTGCAAAACATCAATTTTTAATTTTCTAAAAATAGTCCTGGCGTTATATTTCACAGACCTAATAAGTGTGACTACTTTTCTAATTCTAATCATTATTGCAATTAGTTGTCCAGCAAAGACATTAGGAAGTTTATTTTACAAATATGAATATCACATAAATGTGTTTTTCAAGGTATATGATATTTTTTATTCTCAATAATTCTTGTGTTTAATTATCGATATGGATGTATCTTACATATAAAGTGATTCATGTCACACTTATTTATAGGGAAGAGTGCATTGATTAAGAAATGTATCTCTTAAAACAGTATACTACAAGATATACATTATATGACAATTGATACACTAAGAAGGGGTTATATTGGTAGATGTGATGTACATGTATAGAAAAAATGATTACAGTTTCAGAAAAATTTGATGATTTATTCAAGAGAAAGGGTTACACAAATTGAGCAAATCACTGAGGCATTGGTCCATCTCTGGCCTAGATGCAAGCTGGTACCTGGCATGACATTGACTCATAAAGTTGGCAGGTGATGTCTTGTGGGATTTCTTGCCAAATCGTTTCCAATTGTAGAGTTAATTCACTGATGTTCTGGTATTACCAAATATAATTTTAGTGTGGTAAATACGTTTGGGAAAACAATCAAGCCATTACCACACACATAAGTTGGCAGTGTCTTGACAAATAATGCCTTTTTTTCTGCTTGTGTTTTGTGCACAGAATACACACTTCCGATAAACTCATAGAATTGTGATATTTCACCATGTAAAGACTTATCCAAATCCTCATTGTAAAAATCTATGCTGTTATTTAGAGAAATTTTGTTGACAGTATAAAATAAAGTGACAATTAACTAAGAACTGAAACAAAGTTTTTATAAGCTAACAGACGTTTGTTAAGTTTGCTATGTAAATGATCCTGTTAAATGTTTCTACTTCAATTTTTTTCTTCGTTCCATTCCTTCATGGATCCTTGGAACTCATTAATGTTATAGGTAAATTTGTTAGTGTTTTGAAAGATTATACTACAAATCAAAAAATAAATTTTACAGAGATAAAGGTGTAGTTTAAACACATAGTTGACTGGTCATGAGTTAACTTGTGTTTTCATATCCAAGCGTTGTTGACTGGTCACAAGTTAACTTGTGTTTGCACTTGCATACAAGTTGCACATGTTTATATAAGTTTATGTTTGTGGTACCATACAGGAGAACTGTGGCTTGCCAAAGGTACTAATAAAAAAGTCAAAGGATCTTCAGAGAGGGGAAATGACTTTTGTATGGAAAGGACCCATTCTTCTTATCACATGGAAAGATAAAAGGTTAGTGAGGATGATATAAACTATTCATGATGTATCTATGAAATCAGCTGGAAAGTGAAAGAGAAATCCTACGGATGGTATAGTTAAACCTATGTGCATAATACAATACAACAAACACATGAAAGGAGTCAATCGTGCAGACCAGTACTTGGCGAACAGCAGTATCTCTCGAAATACTGTAAAGTGGTCTAAAAAAGTAGCATTCTTTCTTATCAATTATAGTTTATTCAATGCATTCAAAATTTACCGTAACTAAAAGTCACAAAATAAACTAAGATACAAAAAATTTCTACTAGAAGTAGCTAGGGAATGGATAATTGTAGATTCTAATGAATGCAGCACAGTACCTGGCACTTCTTCTCATACTTCTAAAAGGGCTCCTTACAATGATTTACCTTTCAGGATAACTAAAAGACCACGCTTTAGAAAAAATAGTTACTGGCATAAAAAAAAAATCCAACTAGAACGTGTAGAGTATGCTCTTTAAAAGGAAAGTGTAGCGAAACGAGATATCTTTGCAAAACCTGTTGTGTACCATTACATATAGGTGATTCCTATACAGTTTATCATACTAAAAAAATACTAAAAGTTACATAAAAGATATGTTCAAAGTTTCATCTTAATTCAGTATGTATAAATAAAGTTTATTGAAATTTATTTAGATTGCTCTACTTCCACATTCAATTACGAAATAATAGCCAGTGACATGAGATAGTCTCTGTGTAAAATTGCCGGTCAGCAATGTGTTAATAAATGCAGTTTTAATAAAAATATTTTAATATACCATTACTGAAAAAAAGGCTCTATAAAGGGTTAAATGAAGCTCTTGTTATCCTTTTAATGGTATAGTGGTGCCATCCAAACATAAAAAATATAAGTATTCTACTTTCTCTTTAATTTATATATTTTTAAAATTTGGCATGTGCAAGTTTTCGATCACCCTGTATTATCATGTAACATAAAAATACAAAAAGAAGCCTCTGGGATTAAGTTTAAATCATAGGCATACACAGAAAGTTTATAAGGGATGGTTAAAGACCTGCAATTTTATATATTCATGTGTACATATACAAAATTTTATCGCAATGAGAGTTACAAACTCCATTAAACCCCTGCGTAAGCCAATGGTTTAAATCCTAGTAAGATGCAGTTAAAAAATAATAAACTTTGAAAAAAATACTAATAAACCTGAATTTTGTTTTGCTATTTTAGATACTCGATGCTTGTAGTGCTGCTACTATTACACTGAAAAATGCTACTAATGCACTGAAAAACCTAAATACAGATTTAATTCTTCATGCAGTAGATGATAGGAATGAGGTTGGAATTTATATTGAAATTTCAATTGTTTATGTTTGCACTTTTATAAAAATTTAATTATTATAAAATACACGTTGTATTTTAATTATTGCAAACTTATTTTAAAGGCATTTTTTTAACTCGTGAGTGCATATAAAAAAATACATGCCTGTTTGTAAGCTGTTTTATGGTAGAGTCGAACTTTGTTAACATGAACACACCAGGGAGATGGGAGAGGGCAGAAAAATTATTAGTGTTAACAGTAGTTTGCATTATCTGGGAAGCATGCAGTCATAGATTCATGGGTGGGGATTAGGGAAAATCTCTTCCCAAATCCATAAAAATGTAGTGGAAATCGATTATAATGACAGAATTTTCATAAAAAGTTTGATTTCTTTTATTTTTTAATCACTCATTAAATCCGGGATCCAATACCAAGTCATTTATTCCATCTCTTGTTACCAAATACTGGGCTTCCCGTAAGTTGGTAAGCATTTCAAAAATTCATAAAAATTGAAGGAATTGGCTTATTTGAATTCAGTTTGTAATAAAATTATTCTCACAATGGGAGATTTCTTGCAGTATAGAAAAAAAAAGGTTTAAATTTTTGTTGATGGGGGCACTACACTCATTCAAATCACAGAACTTCCATGAAAAACTATATTTGCATTCAGGCAAATAGTTAGAAGCATATCACAACACGAATTGTTCTATGTGTCTGTCAGCATAAGAAATTACACTTTGCAAGAAAGTAAGAACACCTTTAACTGAAACATGTATCATATCCAGATGAATGCAAGAGATTTCATTACGAATGGCATCCTTTAGTTTTACTGAAGACGATGGGCTACTATGGTACACTTGGGACTTTGCATAACCCCATAGCCAAAAATCAAGTCTGGTAAGTGGGGAGGGGCATTTATTTTTAAAGTAACGCCTGATTAGTCATTCTTCACCAAATGTACTTGTCAGAAACTGCTTCACTAAAAACATGATATGAAGTATCCCGTCTTGTGTGTCCGAATGTGACAGTGCGAAAGAGATTACATTCCAATAAGCATAGTATTGCTTCCTTCCATAGCCTTTGTAAGTAGCACTTTTCATTAACTAAGCAAATCTTCCTTCCTGTTTTTACATAGAGCTCTTCAATGAAAAAAGGACTTGAAATAATGGGTGCAGTGAAGCCACACCACATGGTGGATGTAGTGGCTCCTCGGTGTAATTATGTGGCTTCTCTTTTGTCCAGATTTGACACTTATAGGTATTGATTACCCTATGCAATCGAAAATGAGCTTCATTTGTCCAGAAGATGCTGAACAGCCATTGTATTGCCTGTGACTTTGGGCAAAGCCCACCTTGCAAATTCATCCCTGAGTGTTGTCATTTGGTAAGAGCTGGTGAAGTGATTGCAACTTATGGGGGTATAAGTTTAACAGACCACGAGGGGTACTAAATATTACTATCTTCGGTATGCCAGTTACTCTAATGTCACTTATTGTATGCTATTTATCCCACTCGTGGACTACTCCCTTAGAGTGTCCATTTGTGAAGTCACAGTAGAAGTATTTGCCAATAAACATGGTACACCATTACAAGGGCAATCACATAAATTCCACGTTTCTTTGATATGTCTCATGAGGGAGAGTAGTCTGGCAACTGTGACTGGACCTGTACATTCATTTTCTATGTCTGTAACCTTTGTAATACTTTAGTTGGTGATTCCTAGCTGAAGTAAAACAGCTTCACCAGTAGTGCTTTGTCTAGCATTAACATCAATATTTCAGTAAAGACACCTGCTGGTAACAGCAAAATTGATGAATGATCTGTTAATCGTATACCTTGCATTTTATAGGACTCTGATTTGCATATTTGTTGTGATTTGAATGACAGAATTTCGTATTTTCACAAAATTTCTTGTAAAAAGCCTCACTCTAACTAAACCTTTTTAACGAGTTTTCTGGCACTTCAGTGTATGTATTCTATACACATCATGCACAAATTTTTCTTAAGAAAATAGTTGTATTATATTTACTGTCTCCCTTATTGCAGTGTTTTGAAGACTACATGGAGCTGCGGGGAGCAATTGCTGGAACCTTGGATGATGGTGGTTGGTTAGCTGAATTAGAGAATGAATACATAGAAATGTGTGAAGAAGCGAAAGAAGAGAGCATGGAGTCAAATGTTGGAACTTCTGAAGGTGAACACGATATTTTTTTTTTTTTATTAACAGAAGTAATATGGTATGTATTAATAATATTGCATTCTAATGACTTTATATTAATGGCATTCCAATAACTATGTATTAATAGCATTCTAATAACCATTTTGGTATTTTTGGTACCATTTTCTAATAACCATATCCACCTGGTAACATTTCAATGGCTACAGTCATTATCTTTTATCCACTGTAGAGTTTGATTCATAGTAACTCTATCATGATTCAAAGATTAAGTTAAATCATGAGTCCCAGATGGCACCATCCAGTCTAAAGCTATAAGAGCACGAACAGGCAGACAAAGGAAATTCATATTAGTATCATCATTAACGTTTGACTATTTCAGTAAAAATTCGTACCCATGAATGTATAGAATTGCTTCTGAGAAAGAAAAACACATGACCGGCCTCACCTTGTTTGTTGCAGAATGACTCTTGCTGTCCTTGTGCTATGACACTACAACCAACCAATCTGAGAAAGAAAGTAATTACGAGTATGCATTGCTTTTTCCCTTAAAAGAATATTTCAAAGATAAAGACTAACGTTGTTTTATAAATACTAGTATAAAATTTCACTCTTTATGTCCTCCATAGTCATAGGCCTCCAAGTTTCCTCCATAGTTTTATGAGGTACTTTCTCAAAATTAAATCCAGAATATTTCAGTTCTGCTAAGTTTTTAATTTAACTTCTATAGAAATTGCAGTTTCTTTAATTCTTTAATAAATAAATCTTTAATGATGTTAACTTGAAACACAATATCAACAGAGTAGAATTGGTATTTTTGTGTATATTTAACAATATATGTATTGTGAGTATTTGCTAGTTCGTATATTGAGACCTTTGTCCACATATTGTAGCTGTACAAGCATTACTGAAGTATCGCAAACCAGTGAGTCCGCTTACCATTGCAAGTGGATCGCAGTAAAAAGAAGAAAGAAAGCCTTTGTAACTATTTATATTTAATTATTAAATAATAATTTATTTTTCATATACCATTAAGTATATGTTGATACTTTACATAATAAGTTTTTATATACACTCTATAACAAAAAAATCGATGCACCAAGAAGGAGTTGTCCGATTGTAATGAAATTTCGTATGCAACGACATTTTGACCGAACATGCAAATGATTAAAATTTGGTGTCCAATGAATGAATAGCGGGAACTCCAGCGCATCGGAACTGCGCATTCAGCAGATGTATATAAGGAGCGATTCTCAATATGTGGTCAAAATTTCTGTTGCATTTTGACTGCGGATATCTTACATCGACTGTAATAATGCCTCACTGAAAGAGTAAAGTTGGCAAGAGTGGGTCAACAACGGCAGATGTCAGCGTCGGGATGGCAGTGGTCGACCTAGGGCCACAACAGAACGGGAAGACAGAGCGATTGTCAGAGCAGCTGTCACAGCACCGGATTCGTCATTATCAACTATCCACTGTGTGGTCCGCACACATGTGTCCAACATGACCCTCTGCAGACGACTGAGAGAGCGGAATTTATGCTCGCGCCCACCGTTACGCCACTTACTTCTCACGCCTTTACGCCTTCAAGTCCGATTACAGTGGTGCCGGGCTCGATCAACTTGGAACTGCGCTGACTGGGGACGTATAGTCTTTAGTGACGAGTCCCGTTTCCAACTGTGTCCTGACGACAACCGCAGACGTGTCTGGAGACGTCCAGGGCAGCGTGGGGATCCTGCCCTTACTATCGCACGCCACACATGCCCACAACAGGGCGTTATGGTCTGGGGTGCCATCTCCTTTGATAGCCGGACCCCTTTGGTGGTCATTTCTGGCACATTTACATCACAGCGGTACGTAGACGACATTCTACGACCGGTTGTGTTACCGTTCCTTTTGCGACACCCTGGACTTTGTTCTTCACATCCACCAATTTTTATCGCCATCGGGCAATTCCTTCTTGGTGCGTCGATTTTTTTTGTTATAGGGTGTATATGAATTTTAGAAGAACAACATTTTAGGCATGGGAAAAAATTGTAAACAATGCAAATTTTCTCTTATGCCTAAAACGTTATTCTTCTTAAATTCATTCATACTGCACAGTGTTATGCCATCAACCAATCTTAAATTTTTGTATATCAATATTGTGTATATGTTCAATTGGTTTTGGTTCGTTAAATTTTAAAGTTAATGAAGTTGTTTATTTAGTTCAGCCGGATGAGAGTTGGTTATCTTTAGGATAACCTTTAGTACATATTTTTGCGTTATATAAACTTTAGTAAACTTTATTAAATAATAACAACATTGTTATTAACCCGGAATTAAATCAAAAAAAAAAATAACTAACACAGATATGAAGAAATTGTTCCAACTACAGACAGTGACATAACACATTGTAAAATTGAAAAATCATTATTTATTAGGATATAATGTTCTTTTAAATCTATCAGTCAATCATATAATATCAGTAAAATCATATCTTTTCAATTAACAAACTATTTACTTTAAACAATAAAATTATTTTTTGGGGAATTAATGGGGTACAACCCAAAACAAAAATACTTAAAAGATCGGGAGGGGAATCAAACGATTGAACTTGGGGTACGTGAAAAAAAAAGGGCTAAATTTGACTTACATAGTCTGAGCTACATCGTCCTGGTACTCTGGCCACCCTGTACGTGCCGGAGAAGAAGCCTTCTACTTGACCTTCTATGTTCGGCATGTCTGAAAATTAACAGGCACTTCTTTTGATGAGATGGAGAGAAAATCTTTTCGAAGTGGATGACAGGCCATAAGAAACCAACTCGTCTACTTCTTCTCAATTTCAGATTCGTTCAATTCTTTTGACACCACCGGTAATCGGATTCTGACTCCAACGAGTCGCCAGGAGCCTATCTGTTTCTCAAATTGCATGCCCTTTCAGAAGAAGTTAAGCGGAAAAGAAGCGAGTGAAAAGTCGGTCCAAATGACAGTTATTGGCAAATCGAATGGGAGACAACTGAGGGTCATTTTTATCTTCTCATGACCATGGCGTCGTAACATCTTTTTAGGATGTACAATTAGCGCAGAGTGACCGTTCAACTGACTCTCGTCCAAGTGCCCGAATGACCATTGTCTCCAAGATGGGACATTTTTTCTCACCAAAACGTTTAATTTTTGGAGTAAAGAAAGGCTTTGTCATCAGGAAGCCAGAATGCAGGTCATCCTTGGCGATGTATTCTAAACATTAGAAAGGCTATTTCCACGTGTAGGAGGGTCTGGGGCGGGCATCATGAATCACTATTTATGTGACAGAAGTTGCATTTACAGCTGCCGGTATTTGTCACTGGTCGACTTGGACAAGTGTATTCGTATGGCTTGGGAGGTCAAAGGTGAAGTAAGGTCCGGCGTTTACACTACACGAGTCTCATTAACGAGTTGAAAATGGCATAATCTTGGAGGGGCCTGCACAGCAAAATACCAGGGGAAAGGATGCTTGACTTTAAGTTTGAACATTTTAATGGCCATCTCACTGAAATCGTTATGGGAAAATGTAAAAGGGTAAAGGTTACGTGCCCATTTTAAGGCAGTTAATGAGGGTGACTCATACACGAAAGTAAAAATGTTAACACTTTTAAGGTTTTAAGTCAATACATTTAGATTTTAGGAATTAATTGCATAATATAATACATACATTACTGATTTCAATTAATATATATCCCAATTAGGAATATTTCTGAAATTGAAATTAATTTATAAGTACAATATGAATCAACAATGATTGCAAAATATATGACGAAATAAAATAATACATAAGAAGACCGATTATGTTAAAAAGAATGCGAATATTTTAAATATAGGATTAATTAATTTAATTAAATATTAATTTTGATTAAAACTAATACTGTTGCACATTGATAATTTTAGTAGATATTCAACAGTAGAGTCTTTTTAGAACAGCTCTATTGTTCACTTGGCATGAATAGTTTATTTAATTAATTTATTTATTGATGATAGTCTAATTCGCGTTTACTTTTGATGCAAGTCCTGTTGTTGCCTATCGTCCATGACAAAATATATGGCAGGATACTTTTGATGAATGTCTACTATACGAGGATATATGGCAGGAGTCTACTGATTTATTCTTCTGACACACAAATAGTCACATCACAGGTGGGAAGCTGAAACACAAATGAAGAAAGGACAGTATCTGATCTCATATATTATGCACAATTTTTTGTTCGGTGTGGGGAGAGAGACGAAGATTGACCACGATGCTTGTTAATGTTTTTCATGAATTAATTAATGATTTCCAATGTTTTATTTGCAATATTATTTTACATTAATTTTTTATTAAAAAGAATTTCGATATTTCACCTCAACATATAGTCATACAATATGCTAGCATAGTAAGTCATGGAACAAGTTTAAGGTTAGACGAATCAATATATCATCTATTTGTATTTCTATTGAAAATTTGTTTTCATCTAACCTTAAACGAAAAAAAAAATGAAATTTTTTTTTCGTTTAAGGTTAGATGAAAACAAATTTTCAATAGAAATACAAATAGATGATTTATTGTATCACATGTTTTGTTAAACAATTTCAAAAGACAAAAATTGGGAAATTCACTTTCCTTCAATTCTTTTGTTGGAAAAAATGTAAGATTATAAGCATTTTCTGTGAAGCATATCCAAATAAACCAATTCATGCATGCATGCACTAATATAGGCAACCAGAGTGGTGAAATATATGCTACTCTTTGTGTGTTTGTTAATAGTAGTTATAACAGTACCCAGGAAGGAGTAATTGTTTGACATCGTTTGGCAGAATTCTTGAATTGAAAGTGTGAAATGAATGGTACAGCTATTAATAAACTACAGTCAAGCCTTCTTTAATGGTCACCTCTAAACAATGCTAACCTCTGAATACTGGCCACATATCAATGGAACTTTTGCTTAAAAAAATCTACTTGATCAGCTTGAGTCTTCGTAGTTTTACTGCATGCTGTGAGTGTCTAACGTGTTACGTACTTGTCCTAACCCTTTAATTTTAATTGGTTTAGTCTTCTACCAATTATAACATTGCTTGTGAGATACAGCACCTTCTTGCTCACTGCGTCACTCATTCCACACTTATTAACTAAATATTTTACATCTACACCTCTCTCCATTTATATCCAAACCCGGTTGGCTTAAACTGGCCAAATTCACATCTTTACTCATAGTCACAAGGGTAAACCATATGTGATCTCATCACTACGATGCAATCACACTTTCATCTACTAATTCAATCACTAAAAAATGGTCATTTATTATATATAAGTACTCCATCAATCTGTTTTTACCATGTTTGGCGCAGTATAGCCCAGATGCTCTTGCGCCATAAAAAAGCCAAACAAACAAACAAACCATCAATCTGCATTCATAATTTTCATTCTGGTATTTCTGTGTTTACTTTCATGTCTTTTTTACATTTACTGTAGTTTCATTATTGTATATTATAAATATTGTATGGTATGTCTGAATTTAAGTAAAAAATAAAAACATGGAGACCTACAATATGACCAATTAACTATTAAGTTTATGAGGTAGTTGCATAATTGTTTTTATGATGGAGAAAATAGAGACATTTTTAATAAGTGAAATAATTGAATCTTGAGTCAGCTAGCAGTCTATGGCTTCCATCATTGGAAGGAGCTGTGCCTTCTCTCTAACTAGTTAGTCGGTACGAACGAGAAAATAAAAACAAAACAAGTAAACAAGCAGATGTTGGTTTATACATACTGGAAAGAACGATTACTACTCACTTAACCAGTTGCATCTAGATGAACATGGATATCGAAGCGAAGTGAGTCCAGTCAGCAATTGGAAGGAACGGTGATGTCAAACGAATAAAAATAAGCTAAAGCAATGGCGAATCCATTCAAATCTGTGCATTTACATTTATGTCAGAAAAAATGTTTGCATAATTAATTGTTATTGTGCTTTCATTAAAATGCTGTAAACCACATTTAAAAAATATATAGTTCAGAGGGTTTTTTTCCCACTACTAATATACATAACTACATAACAAGCCAACGAATCAAGATACCGGTTCCACCGTGCATGGTTACACGATGTATCAGGTCAGGATTAAAAACCATTGAGAGCTTCCATGATCAAATAATCAAAATAATCGACTAAAACATCTCGCAATCACACATCACTAATTTTTATGCTTTGGCAAATTTTCGAAAAATCCAAAACTTTACTCTGAACAAAAATGATGACAAGGACTACAAATACAGTAAAATCTCCTTTAACGGTCACCTCTAAACGATGGTAACCTCCGAAGATCGGCCACATAGCAATGGAACTGGGAACATAGGATTAACATGAGTGCTAACCTCCAAACAAGGAATTCTTAATAATAGCCACCCAGTAGGTATCATAAAAAAAAATTTTTTTCAAATATGTCTGAAAGCCAAATTGTCAACAATATAAAGTAAAATTTACTTAAAAGTACTTTCTTTCATGGTAGTCCATTGAAATATATGTTCATTTTGTAGCTTTATACCTATTTCTTTTGAGAATATGGTGTCAATATTTATGGCCGACCATCCCAATATTTCATCTACGCAAGCAACTACTGTCCACTGAAAATTGATTTTTGACAGTTCTAGTTCTAATTAAAGAAGTTAAAATAATTTTAACTGCATACTCTTACCTCACATGATGAACCCGAAAATATAGGTGAAGATGATGATGGCAAAGGATTGGATGGCATTCTCAGATTAGTAGGAATGACAAATATGAAAGCCAGCGAATTTGTTTGCGTGGACGAAGATTTAGAACTTTCTGTTACGCATAATACTATTCAGGAATTGTTAGAAAATATGATGGAAGGGAAAGAAAGTGATGAGGAAATGGACGCGGAAGAGAGTGTGGAACTGCCACAAAATTCTAACATCAAAACATATTTTGATGTTTTGGTAAATTTTCAGGAGATCCAAAACTTTGCTTTGAACAAAAATGATGACTTCAAACAGAGGCGAATTCAGAGAGGAATTTGGGGAGGGGATATGAAATACAGCAAACCCACTTATTATGAGATAGTGTTTAGAGAGTTTCTGGGTGAGCAAGAAAAACATGGATTTTGTTTGGTATAATGATTAAGCGCAATGTAATTTAACTGCTTTTAGCAAACAAGTCTTTTTTTTACCCCGGATTTAATGAGCAACTAAAAAAATGGGAATCAAACTTTTTGTGAAAATTGCCATTATATGCAGCTGGTTGTTGTACTCGGTGCTCGATATAATCAATTTTCACTGCATTTTTATGAATTTGGGAGAGGAAATTTCCTCAATTCCCCCCTCCCATAGATCCGCCACTGCTATAAATATTATTTCCTTCAAAAAAGGACATTTGCCCCTCTGGGGTATGCGAGAGAGGGTGTTGATGGGGGTTGTAACCCCCATTGCAATGAAATTTTGTATATTTAACATAGGAATATGAGTTGCAGCTCTGTAACCTTCTCGTTGAGCCTATAACCTCCCCCATTTATGAACTTTCTTTCATGTCTGTAATTTGCCATTAAAAAAAAAAATCGCTGATTTTTTAATGTAAATTAAAATAGCGGAGGGTTATTTTGTCACTTATGCATGCAAAAAATTTTTTTTTCATATAGCAAAGATTAGAGGATGTTGAGTAAAATATGCACATCTACAATTTAAATTCTATACCATTGAATTTTGGCTCAAATTAAAGCTTTCTACACTTTGACTTACAAGAGTTATTAAAGTGACCACATTTTATAAGAGAGAACTGGTACGAACTTGGTCATACCTAAGTCGAAGTGTAGTGTATAGTGACCATTGCAGACCACTTCCAAAGATGGTCACTTCGGGTAGGTTCTACTATATACGTGTGTATGCTTCAGTTTGGACTTCTACCAATGATCTTTAGTGTACTGCCTCAATCATCTGACCAACAAGCTACTAAGGATAATTATGCATGAGCATATCCTCATTCTTGTATTCATGAAAGAGTAATCTCCTTTATTAAAGAGCAAAGTTGCAGAAGGATTAAGTCATGTTGATTTACTTTGCTGCATCCACAATCAATCTAGAAAACCTTTTTCGAGTGAGAGAAAATAAGTGGAATAGCATGAAAAAAAAGACAATAGTTGTAGTTTTGTATTTTACTGAGCCTAATTTTAATTTAATATTATGCAATATACACCTTTACTATAACAGGGATCATGCTACTTTACCGTACTGTGCCAACCTACTCCAAAACTGTCAAACTCAATTTTTTGTACCCGTGATGAAACTGATTTTTGATCACCAAATTCCAGTTTTCGCATCTCACGTTCTTTTATCACTGCAAGTTCTAGCCCTTCTTTTGTAGTTAAGCACATCCTTAGTCTATAATTTCTTCTTGTATTATTGGATTGAATTGACCACACACATGTTAACGAGCCTAATCGCACAACGCTTCCCATTGTGCAAGGGGTTGTACTGACCTTAAAGTGTTTAATTTGTTTAGAAAATGATTTTTAGTTCTTAAAAGTCTTATTTTCACCTAAAATCTGGGAAAAGCGTTTTACTTTCCTGATCATCAACGTTTCTTTGTAGCATGTTTTCGTTTTTTGTTATTGTCATTTTCCCCACAGCACGGATCAACTTAATGAACAAATATAAAATTTAAACTATGCAACTCCTAACATGGCTTTTGCAAGCAAAAATAAAATGCAGAAATAAGAATTCCTTGTGAAACCTTTTTAGACATTCCTTTGGAACAAAAATAAACAGTACAATGTTACCCTTCACATCCATATGAAAAGTATGAGACACCCCGAGCATAGCGATATTTTAGCATATCCCCTCACCATTTTAACCCTGTACATAAGTGTTTATCCCTGTCATTTTTGAAAGCATGGTACATCCTACCTGGCTTCAGTGTTACGTTTTTTTTTTTATTGAGACAGACAAACAGTTGAACTCTCTCTCTCTCTCTATATATATATATATATCTGTTGCTGCGAAAATACAGTTTTTGTTATAAAAATAAAATTTTCTGTTCCAAAAATGGATTTTCCTGCTCTGAAACTTGTTAGGC
The DNA here is from genome assembly GCA_006491805.2 of Dysdera silvatica. Lineage (NCBI taxonomy): Eukaryota > Metazoa > Arthropoda > Arachnida > Araneae > Dysderidae > Dysdera > Dysdera silvatica. The sequence goes on from QLNU02015360.1 coordinate 100,243,775, forward strand.
AAGTGTGATCCTTGCTATTATCAATGGCCAATTTCTTCGCTATACTACCTGCTCATCATACTTCAGGGTTGGTTTTCTAAGCCTTGAGAGGTTTGGGTTCCTCAGAAAACTGTAGGTGCCAGTACAGCATTACCCTTGCTGTCCTTGTACTGTAAAATTCAAATATTAGCCCTGCGGTGGCGCAGTGTGGTAACGCGTTCACCTATTGCATCGTTAACTTAGATTCGACTCCCAATGGTGCAAAGAACGCTTACTCAGAGATCTCATAAAGATCGCACTGCTCACTGTAGTCCGGGGTTTGGTTCCCTAGGCCTTAAGAGGTTCGGATTCCTCGGAAAACTGTAAGTTTGGATTCCTCGGAAAACAGTAGGTCGCTGCACAGCATGACCATTGTAGTCTTTGAGCCGTAAAACCACAAACAAACGATCAAGCAAGCAAATATTAATACTTATTGGCTATATTAACTTCATGCTTTCATTATTTACTACTATGTATATAATAATTTGTCCTTACAGTGTATAGTGTATAATAATGCTTTCTAAAATTGCTGGATTCTCATTATGATTTTTCTTCTTTTTAGTAGAATTGTACGGGAGTACATTCTTTTGTACTGTGAAATTTCTTCTTGCCATGTGTCAAAATAAAAGCAATAAGAAGATCTGTTATAATATATTTTTATCAAATGTTTCTATTAGTAGAAAAATAGTCCATTTGTAAATATATCAAAAATTTTGTAACTCCTTAATTCAATTGTACAGTTACCAAAACGTGTTCAAATCCTATCATCTATTTTCTGTCTTCATTCAAAGATTTAATGCTCCATCCATATTCTGCAGAAATACATTGAATGATCATGCTTTCGCGATATTCAAATGATCTTTATGGTTGTAAAACTTTTAATTGTGTACTATTAGTTTTAAAGATACTTCAATAAGAAAACTGGAACTAATTGTAAAACATAAGAACATACAGCTTATAAAGTAAAAGCCATATTCACTCCAAGAAAAAGCCTTTTAAATGAAGGCTCATGGAGCTATGAAAGTTAGGTGTAGTAAAGTGGTTATACACCTGAAATCAGAGGGGAACAACAGAAGCGCACTCTGTTGTGAATTGTGGAAGTTACTGCACCTATAACTCTGGAACTAAGAAATACCAAAAAAATTTAAGTTACAAAATTGTTAATCAGCAGAAAATGACATTTATGCTGATAGAATAAGTAGAAGACTATACACATGTAGTGGAATCATAGTCTTTTTGCTGTCATATCATAAATAATAATGTTAAATTTTGTATCACTATAGATCAGATTTCTGTTTGCATAGTAAAATTATGCATATTGTACAATAATGCCACACAATTAAATTTTACTATCCATCATCAAATGATAGGAATACATATTTCAAATTCATTCAGATATACATTTGCACCATTTGATTAATGCTGTATGGCAAAATTTAATTGTGCATTATTATTGCACAGTAATCATAATTCCACTATGCGAATACAAATTTGAGTTACGATGAAATAAATTTTATTATAATTATTATTTATGATGTGGTAGTGACAAAAATCTGAGTCCTCCAAATATGTACAATCTTCTATTTACCCCTTTCATCATACATGATGTAATTTTGTACTAGTTGACATTTAACAACTTTGAAATTTAATTTTTTTTTCTGTATCTCTGTTAGTTCCGTGGTTAGATGTAGTAAGTTATACATTTCGCTACAGCGGGCACTGCCATTGTTTCTATCCAACTGGACATGGTCACTTTACTATAACTTCTATCACCCTGGGCTATTGCTCAAAGGTTGTTTGGGTGAATACAGATTTTACTTTACACCCTGTGTAATAAGTTTGCAAGAAGTTATTAAATTATTGATATGTGAGAGAGCAATAAATAATTTTGTGATTGAGAATGTAAAATAGTTTTGATATAGAAGAAATTCAAAACTTAAAAAAAAAAACACAAGTTTTCAATGCATTATTATAGTTAATTAATAGAAAATGGAGTTGTGAGAAAATGTTCTATTTAAATAGGTTTCCTACTTTTGAAATAACTATTACATCAATAAAACATTCATGTTCATATTTAGACTGAACTTGTAAATTATTAGGAACACTAACCTAATAATGTATTGAACTACCTTTTGTCTTGTGCATTTATTTGATGCACATCTGTTTCGTTTTATAATCCTTCGTAGTCAACATTCCCCTTGATCATATATACGATCTTACCTTGTTTGACCCTTGCTGTCTTGCACCATAAAAGTACAACCAACCAATGTTCCCCTAGGTCATTGGCCAGTCAGTTTTGTATGCAGGATGATCTCCCATAGTTTCTTTTGCTTTTTGCATTGTTCATTGTACGTCTTTAATACAGTTATTCTGGGAAATGTAATCATATTTGCCATTCGTGAGATACACCAGCCATTCAAGCACCTACCTAACAATGGCTTTTCTTAAAAGACCGTATTTTGCACCTTACCTTAGCCTTATTTGAGCCACAAAACTAAGGCAAGTAACTAGTTTGATAGGAGTGCTAATTTTGTATATAAATTATTGTAACTCTGTTGTATACTAAGTGTTGTAAAATTGACAAAGGTGGTGTTCTATGTATATTGCATTTTTTTTATAATTTCACCATAAATCCTTGAATTTTGAAAACTTAGTTGTATTTGCAGTTTTCTTGGATTCTAAGTTTTGTGTTTGTATAGTGTAGATTTCATATATCTGTAAATTTTGTAACTACATTTCATCATTCATTATTTAATATGCGCTCTCTCATTGGACAAATTTAATATACTTTTGTAACTTTACCTTTAATACCATATTTTATAAAATGAACGATTAAAATTTAAAAAGTACTGAATGCTGGGGTGAATGTAAAGGGGGGGATGTGAAACCTGAATTTATATTGAAGATTAATGAAAACAAGTAACACACAATGGTGGGATATTTAAATACTACATATATATATATAAATAATACAGATATAAAACTTCTGGTGGGAACAGAAAAACAATTGCCTATAATAGTTTTCTTATGTCGTCATTTAAGAAATGGCTTACTTAAAAGTGCTACATAAACATGGCAACTGAAAGAGTACCTGGTTATTTTTACTTAGATCTCTGACTTAGCATTTTTTTAATCTCCCTTGATGCAATTTTATATCATGCTGTGATTTTTTATTTTTTTAATTAATTTCTCCACGTTTTTAGTCTTTCTTTCCTAGTCTTGCAAAACCACCTGAACTTACAATTATTTGTGTAAAGCACTTGCTCCTTGTATGAAAAATTATCTTTTGACTTAAACTACACTTTGTCCTTGTATTTTCTTTGTATATTTTGTCATTATAACTTCACTAAGTAATTGAATTTTTTGCATATTAAGCTTTGCTGTTAAAATGAAATTGACATTTCATGTTAGTGGATGATAACTGACCTAGTTTAATATTTTGGGATGTTTTCTTTGTAGGGTGTTTCATATTTGCTATGACTTTAATGCTGACATGTTGTTAAGCAAAATGTTTTAGAAAATTATTCATTTCATGTTTTTAAGCTTGTAATTACGTTGAAAATGTTTGAAAAATAAAAAATTTAAAACTGTGACTACTTGTATATTTAATGAAACTATAACAAAATTATGTATATATGTAATTTCATTTGACTAGTGGATAGTTAGTGCATATAGAAAAAAAGACCACTTCCAACATAATTGATTTTACAACAAAAATGACAATTTGCAATTTTTTTAATTGCGAATCTGTTTTAAAGGAAATATTTTCCCAACAGAAGGTTTCACAGAGTATCTACAGATCTGGAAAAGTCAGGGAAATTTGAAATACAAAGGCCAAAGTCAAGGAAATTTAAAATTTGTTGTTATAATAACTTATTATACTATAATTTTTGCCACCCACGTTTTAATTACAGCTCAAACTAGAGCTTGTGTAATTTTGGAGAAAAAGAGACGCTTTCCCCATCCTGGATTCGAACCAGGGTCCCTCCGTTTAGCCCGGAGTGTCTTGGACCGCTAGACGAATGAGGACAGGAAACAACGCTCTCTTTCTCCGTATGTAAAGGTGTTAAGGTATTATTACCCTCCGCAGGGATAACACAATTGCCAAATATGGTCAACACAAGAAAGCCTCCGGGGCTAAAATAATTCCCTGAAATGTGTTTTCATACCACATTGTCTACTGAAAATTTTGAATAGCTTATAAATGTCATATTGTAAGAATTTTGTATGTCTGTTGTAATCACATGGCCCCAGTCAGAGTCGCGTTGTAGGTTTGGTGCCCATGTAAATTGGTCCCCCTCCCTGCCGCAATGGCGGTTCTAAACAAAAAAATTGGTGGTAAAAATGGGCCTATGCGTTTGTTCTTGAATAATAATACACCCATTGTGGTTTTTAAACAAATCTTTTATATTGGATTGAAGTGGGGGGGGAGGGAGCCTCCCTGAACCTGGCCTAGGATTGCCACTTCTCACCCCTTCCATTTAAGTTTCGTTCTTCTTTCAATTCAACTATTATGAAAAATATAAAGTAAGTGAAAAATACGTTGTGAAGTAAGGAGATCTTTTTCGCAAATAATAAAATGAAAAAGCTACTTTTTGTATTGCTTTTATTTAGCCAAAAAAAAATTAATTAAAATTATAATATACATAAATGATTACATGGAATCTCTTGTGCGCTTTCGTATTTGCGAAACTTACATATTACTTCACTAATATTTTAATGTGAACTATATCATTTTCGATTGCAA
>QLNU02015360.1:100248639-100330970 GCA_006491805.2 Dysdera silvatica
CATTGGCACAATGGTGCTTTGTGATAAAACATTTTTCCCATCCGATGTAGCATCACCTTGACGTGGTGGATGGGCTTTAAACGAAGAATGCTACTTCAACTAAATCTTAAATCATGTCATTCTTGTACCTGCCAACCCTACAATTTTTTTTTTTATAGAATCCTTTTATTTTTCAGCTTTGTTTTACATTTTTGGTGTATTTCGTCCATTTTTCTACAATTTTCCAAAAATCCATACATTTTCTCCAAATCAGGAATTTTAAAAGCAAAAATCCCTAGGCAAGCTTGAAAGGGGTTTTTTTTCTTTAAGGGTAGGGGGAAGTGTGGTCTAAAAGCTACCAATATTTTTTTTAAAAAAATCTGTAAGTCAGAAAATCAGTCAGAAAATTAACATTTTATGGAAGTTGTGCATCATGCGCATTAATGAAGACACATGCTTTTGGAAATCATCTAGGTTTTCCTTGCTAAGTTAGCAGGTATATATCCACTGATCTTTCTTCATCAGTAGACGATTTCAAAAATAGCAAAATCAATTAATAGCCACAATCATATTTAGAATAAGGTGGCCATTGTGCCCATACAACATGTGACTTTATTATTTATTTCAATGTATATACAATCATTTAGTTTCTGTGAAATATACATTTTAGGTGCATGAATTTTTTTGCAGTGTAATTAGAATTAAAAAAAAAATACTTTGCACTTTTTTCTATATTTAATTTTTTGTTATAAAGTTTTAAATTAAAAGGGTAATGATGTTTACCAATTCTTTGATTTATTTGCATTCTTTGTCATCTAGAATTTTCAAGAAAGATATGTGATGTAACTGCAGAATGTATATAATTCAGGTTTGTTCTGCATATAACATGCGAAATATTCTTTTTCCTAAATTCATTGATTTGTTTTTAATGTGTTTGTGTTGTAATGTAAGTAATGATAAACAGTGTAAATATGCTTCTGAATATTGGTACAACTTTAACATTTAAATACTGCTACTGCAAATACTAATGGTAAAAAAAAAAAAAAAATTATACCAAGAGATACATTTTATGTGTAGAATATTGCAAACAATATTCAAGCAGATTACTAATAAACGTATGTAAAAATGCTTCATATAATTTTCTAAAACAAGCACAGATAAATGTTCAAAAGATTTAACTTTTAATATAAGAATATACAGTGAAATTTCTCTCAGAAAAAAAAATCTATAACTTTTTTTTTCACTCCTTTCTTTTTGTGGGGCCTTGGCTAAAATTATGAACAAGGTATCTGCTGATATGGAAAAGTTGGGGAAATTTGAAAGTCAGTGTCATAATAAATAGCTTATAACGTTACTGAACTGTTCTTTTGCATTGCATATGGAAAATTTTGAAAACTTGCTAGATTGACTATATTTCCTTCAAAAATTGCCATTTTGCATAATACCTTATATAAAATTATTAAGCTCATATATTTTCCAGACGAAAATGTTTGTCAAATATGTATATAACTACAAATTGAAGGAAAAAAATGTCTTTAGCTGAAATTACCTGATCTGTAAAGGATTTTGATGGACACTTTTTAAATTGGGTAAAAGATGAAACATCAGCTTTGTGATTGTAAAGCTAAACTTGTATGTGATGATCTCAAAAAGAGCTAAATATAAATATTTAAATAATGCAAAGAAATGCATTTTTATAACAATTTTTGTATTTGTAAATTCAGTATAATCAAGTTGTGAATGGCTTTGGGGGTTCGTGTTGATGGATTTTTATGGTCTTGAAACTGGTTTCGATTATTGTAAATTTTAATGTGTTGCAGTGTGTTGTTTACTGTAATTAGTGACTGGAAATCGATTAAGATTTGACAGAAAAATCAGGGAACTTATAGCATTTGGCCAAATCCAATTCCTAATCTTACTATTAATTTATCCTTACTCAACTAATCACAGAAGTGTTCTATAATTTTCATAGGTTTGTACAATTTTTATTTGGCTTTAAATAATTGCTGAACATTAAAGTGTGGCATGAACTGTTTAAATATGCAGGGCATGTGGAGAACATGACAATAATTTAAAACATTATATTTACTCTAAATTTAGAATTGTCTAAAGGGACCTGCAGTGGTAACACATTCAATAAGCACACCATTGTCCTGGGTTTAAATCTTAGTGACGCCAAAAAACAACTTGCCTACTAACTACTCACTATAGTGTAGAGTTTACTCCCTAGGCCATGAAAAGTTGATTCCTTGGGGAAACTTTAAGTCCCGCACAGCATGACCATTGCTGTACATACACCATACAACTCGCAAGCTGGAAAAAAGTTTAAAAAACAACTGTAGTTTAAGTGAATTCATTTCTTATTTATTGTAGTTCAGCAACTTTATTTGGTTAAATACATAAAATATTATTTTTTTTAAGTTTATGAAATCACTATGACTGGAAAATAATGGTCTGGAATGGTCATGAAAGTTTGAAACAAAATTCGTGTAGACACTAGAGATGAGTTCAGGCTCATTTTTTGGTGCCCGGACCCGAAATATTTTGTTGGAATTTGAGCTCAAGCACAAAGCTTCAAATATAACTTTAACCCTTTAACATACAATTTAAATTTTAAAAAGTTTGAATTTTCATATAAACATATTTTGCAATCCTGGAAAAATAGGTCGGTCACATTCCTGTGGAGAATTTTGATATAAAAAATTCAGTTTTCAGTTGCATCCGTCTTATGAGCCTGAAAGCTATGTGAAATATAGAACCCAGCAGGCCCGTAGCCAAATAGGGGCACTGCCTTAGTTGTCCCATTGAGCTATTTATATATACATATATAGAACAATAATAACGCGATGTTAAATATTGAACATTTTTAAAAATTAATGTGTAAAAATGTTTATATATGTATAAACTATTTTTACATAATTCTTCCTGTCCCATCCAATTCCCTCTCCATAAAATTTAAAATACAAATCTTGATATATGCTAATATTGCAGTATTTGTAGTTGGAATTAACTACAAAAATATTACCAGAGAAATGTCAAATTTATCTGGGTTTGTAGTGGCATAATGTCTGAATTCTGTACCGCTTCTAGCAATTATTTTACACTCGTGAGTCTCTGGGACACTGTGCCCCATATGCCTTTTGCATTCCCCAGTTGCCCTTCATCCTGGCCTATAGGCCAGGAATACAGTCTGAGCCCCTCTTATCTCTAGAAGACATAACAGGGTTTGGTTCTTTTGTTAAATTCTTAATTTGATACCCCTGATGGTTATTTCGAATTCATCTTTCCGCGAAATTGTTGCCTTTTAAACCTTTCTCGAGGTGGCTCTAATGGCAGCTCCCCCTTTGCCAATTTCCTCGTTATGCTTCTAAACATAACAAATCATAATTATCATTCAATTTGCAACCAAGAAATTCCTGAATTTGCAAACTAATCAGCGGAAAACTTTTCGTTAATAGTAGACTCTTCAGCTTATAAATCTGCCAATGAATATATAATTCACCAGCAGATTCGTATCAATAGTCATTTCCGACACTGCTGCATGGGCACCCATATATATATATGAGTACTTTTTACATACAAAAGGTTAAACACTGGTAAAATAGCAATGAAAAAGATCACTCAAGCTTTCGGACGCATCAGCAGCAGTCCTTCATCAGGAGTAATGACGATGTTATGTTTCTGTCTCTTTTTTATACTTGAAATTTCTGGAAAACCCTTCATCAGAGTAGTCCCGCAGAATGGGAAAACCCAATGAGAACCAATGGGAGGCCTCCAATAGAATCATGGAAGAACCCCAATAGGGACCAATGAGAAACCCACACTGCGGGTTACCTAATTTGGGGATGTCTCATACATTTCAGAGTAAGAGTTGTTTATAAGTTTCTGGAAGTGGTTGTGATGTATTAATGGCTTTCCCGTGTAGTTTGTAAGTTTCCCAAGATTCTAAGAAGAGTCTACTATTCTTGTTTGTGATGTGACGGTGTAGTATTTTTGTTGAGTCCCAGTCGGGTTCGTGTCCGTGTTGTAAAGCGTGTTCTGCCAGACGTGAGGCTATGTCTCCTTTCGCGAGTGCTTGTTTGTGTTCTTTTTTTCTTGTTTTGATCATTCTTTTTGTTTGTCCTATGTAATGTTTGTTGCAGTCTTTGCATGGTATTTGGTATATGGCGCCTGTGAGATCTTCTGGTGGAACTGGGTCTTTAACTTTTGTAAGTTGTTTGCGAAGTGTTGTGACAGGGGAATAGAATGTTTTGATATTTGCCTCTTTAAGGATGCGAGAGATTGTTTCGGAAATGCCGTGAATATATGGAATAGATATGCGGGTGTGAGATGTATTGTTTAAAGATGTACTATTGGGTCTACAGTTTCTGAGAATGAATCGTTTAGGGTATCCATTATTTTTAAGTGCCGTGTGTATATTAGGGGCATCGAATTTCAAAGCTGCTCGAGTCGAAACGGAAATAGTGCAAAAGTGGCTATCGTCGAGAACACAGTGAGAAAAATAAGTTTTGAATCAGATAATAGCTTCAGTCGCGCATGACCCCCAAAATTTGAGAAATTAGCCATAAATTGACCTTTTTTACAATTTTTTGAAAAGTGCCTTAAATTGGTCGGATTATCATGAAACTACAGTTATGACAGTAATTAGAAACTAGTTAACGGGAAATAATAGTTTGACGAAAATATGACTAAAGGGAGCTGGCAGGGGGTCGCATTAGGACGAAAATTGGCCAAAATTGTGAAAAAAACAAAACACCGTAGAAGCGTTCATGACTTCAGAAAAATAGGTTAAGTAGACTGTTTGATTAACTATTGCTGTGCAGCTCTTCGCCTGTTTGCATTCCACATTCAGTGTAAAGGAAAACGACCTCGAACTCACCAGGGGAGGTGGCCGTACTTCGAGTTCCACCCACGACCTTCCCAACTAACAAACCTTAGCTGGACTTGGAAAATCACTATTTTTTGATTTGGTTTGGTTCCACATGAACTGGATGTCGTTTTCAAATATTGACATTTGGCAGCGGGAAAGCAAAATTGCTCTGATGAAACCATCTCTGCTGTCACCGCCACATACTTTGCTTGCTGCTTCTGTGATTAGTTTCACAGTACGTTTAACCTCCTGAGTGTGACATGGAAATTCGTTTATGTTGAAAGTTGTTATCTGCTTGGAATGAATGAGGTTTAAGATTTCCTCGGATGTTGCAGATGCTAGAAGTGGAGGACAGGTAATTTTCGTTGATGACTAGATGATCCACCTTGTCTAGTCTTTTGCATTAAAATTAAAATCAGGAATGATGAACGCATGTAAGGATTTGCATTTCTCTAGTTTTTTCCTGGCTTTTAAAATATGTCTCAAAGCAAACTCTCTGACATGATGTCGTTCTTCTTTCACCATAGCCAGAAGAAGATTCTTAAGGTGGGCAAAGAAGGCGTTGGATGCGATGGAACACACAATGGCTGGAAAAACGAAGCCATTAGGTTTATTGAACTTTCCGTAGAAAAAAACTTTACAGTGGTCCATCTGTATGCTCCACTTCAATGAGTTGCCATTGAGGCACTTCATTGAAAAATTAGATGGCAAAACAAATGCCCCGTAGTCGTACTCTGAACCTATCGGAAAGCACCTTCAAAGATGCGAAAAATTACCAATGGCAGAATTCATAGAAATTCAGTCCATACTTCCAAAAGTGAACAAGAATATCCTAAGTAAAGATAAAAAAATGTTTACTTGAAATTTCACTGGCCATCCACTCAGGTGTTTGTCCTCCAGATCTTGCCATTTGTAACCCTGGACTGCTCAGCCATTCCAGTTGGTTGACTACGGCTAATAGAGTCCTTAGACTATACGTTGCTTCCTCAGACCCATCTTCAAATCTTATTCATATCACAACGTTCATCCTGAAAGTATACTCACCTCTATGGTTCACAATCAAAACCCAACCAGCAATACTTCAAGGCCCAAAACATGTGTTTCAGTGTATTCAGGCTTCCCGATACTTACCAAATCATTTCAAAACGATCATTGATCTAGTAATTCAAAACAATGCCTTCTTGGCTCATCCCGAGAATTTTCTTCTGACTATGGTGAACACGAAAGACAGCATGTCAGAGAGTTCGTTTGACACGCTTTTAAAAGCCAGGGAAATACCAGAGAAATGCAGATCCGTATGTACGTTCATCACTCCTGATTTAAATTTTAATACAAAGAACTCGAGTTCGAATGTCGAAGATAGACCATCGCAAACTGTTTTCGCCATGCTGGTTTTGTGAAAGCATCTCTTGACGTCCAGAAAATCACCATAGAAAGCGAACTAGAAGATGAAGAGCTGATTAGGAGTGTTGATTCAGAAATAAATTTTGACCAATTTGTGAATTTTGATGCGGAATTGGTTTGCACAGAAGAAGCGACAGACGAGAGCATCGTTCGCGAGGCCCAAACGGTAGGCCTAAAAGTGCCAGAAAATGTGACCGACTCTTCTGACGATGATGAACCTGAACGTGAACCAAGGCCTATAACCAAAGGCTTTTTAATTCAATTGCGTGCATTACACGTTTTTGTGAAGAAGAGGACAATTCGGAATGTGTGTTGGACATGCTATCGAAAGTTGAGAACTTTGTTTTTCAACGCAGGAAGCTCATGAGACCACAAATTACTGGATATTTTCAGCCGCAATAAGTAATGTACACTGTAGTTAACAATAATATACTAGTATAACGGACAATAATAAGTTACTTTGAATTACGAAACAGTTTGTTTTTCATTAAATCAAAAAACTATTTTAACATACAGTTTTGAACCAGTACTAGTAATACGTACTGGTAATTCCCTATGACGAATTTTCCGTATAACGAATTATTTTTGGGGTCCCCATGTGTTCGTTATGTAGTCTATTGTATTTGTATCAGATAAGAGTGTAGTAATTTTATGTAAGTAGTCTGGACGATTTAAGACGACTGTAGTACGGCCTTTATCAGCTGGCAGTATGACAAGGCCCTTGTCGTTTCGTAGCTCCCGGAGGGCAACCCTTTGCATAGGCGTTAGGTTGTCCCCAGGGAGTTTTGGACGCCGAAGGAGTCCTGCCACTCTGCAGCGGATATCAGCTGCAACGCGTTCGTCAGTGTGAGTATTTGTAGGCAGGGTGCGAATCAAACTTTTTTACGAGGGCGGGGGGATAAAATAATTCTAGGTACTTCCACTAGTGGCTCGAATTTTTGGACCCTTAGGCAAAAAATTATTTTGAGCTCCTTAGTTTTAAAAAATAAATTTTAATTAAATATAATATAAGATTTGTGCACAACTTAAGAACATGGACGCAGTGGTGCAGCTACGGGTGGGGGTTGTGTTACACCCTGCCCCAGGATTTTTTTTTTGCAAGAAAACAAATATGAAATTTAAATTATTAGGATTAAAGACTTGCCTAAAACACTAGTAAATAAATAGAATAAGAACTGGCTGCGCAACTGCATGGACTTGTACCCTATGTACATTTACGATTTCCGACTTCATAAACATTAAAATCATGAAAATCAATATTAGAGCATACTACTATTTATTACATCCAATTTGACAAAAATAAAATTATAGTGCTACAACTAAATATAAATACAACGAAACTTTAAATCAAATAAATGTAAAAAAAAAAACCCTACTTTTCGCGCTTTTATATTTGCGACGTTATTGGTAATTTCTTTCAAGACCATTTTACTGGCATGTTTAGGCTCAGTAGCCAATATTGCACATTCTACTTTGACCAATAGTATTTCTTTTGTAAACTTTTATTGTTCGTAATTTACTAAACGATCTTTCGGCAGAGGCAGCTAACACGGGTAGGATAAAAAATAATATAAAATAAAAATTTCCAAAAAGTCACTTTTTAGAACACTATATTTTGTAATTAGCAAACAAAAAAATTATCTAATAGACATGTCTGCCATTAAATCCTGTTTGACAAGCGTGATTAAATTACAATAGTAAATGGGCAGTTGGGACGAGAATACAGATGAATACATTTATTTATGAGATTTTCACACTCACTTAGCAATTCAACATTTGACATATTTATTATTTTTTCAGTTCTAATATTGGAAAATATTTTTTACAAATTTCATGTTTTCAAAATAATGTTTAATCTACATTATAATTTTGCCTAGAACATAGTAAAAAACACTGATTTTAAAAAATTGATCCCTATTAATAAACAACTTGGCGCAGTATAGCCCAGATGCTCTTGCGCCATAAAAAATCCAAACAAACTATTATCAAACAAAAAATCTGAAGCTAATTCGTCATATTGTTTTTAATTATACGTTATCGTTTATTTTCAAATTTAGGATCTATCCAGAAAGTGTTATGAAATACGAATTACGATATTGTATTTTCCACCACTAATTCTGAATTATTGGTGTTTTAAAGTCGTAGAGGCTATAAAAAGGGAGCGTACGCATAGTACCATGTGATCATGAGTCATTGGAGGCGACATCCGTTCTAAAAATTTAAAGTAGACAAAATGAAAACAATGGCGCCCCAAATTGGCAAACCTAAAAATACTTCCGAACATCAAATTGAGAAGTTTTATTTATATTATCGTATAACAGAAATTAAAACCAAGGGGAGGGGGGAAGCAAAGCATACCCTTATACCATGTACAAAACTATTAAGAAGTTCTTTCAAATTTTTTGCCCCCTTTTCTACGTCAATAGGCCTTGATGAAAAAGGGCTCCTAGGCTTTGCCTAGTTTTGCTATATGGTAGCTACGCCCCTGAATCCACATATTTACGGTAAAGCAAGCATGTCACAATTTATAATAATTATCGATGTTTCTATATCATTTACTTATCATATCCTCTCCTCCCCACCTCTCACTTACTAACCCAAAAAAATTTTTAGTCATTCTTTTGATTATAAAAGGCCTTATAAAAACCAACTATTTAATTCCTCGCAATAATTACTGTTTAAAATGTAGCTGTTAAAGTCTTGCTGTTACGACGGAAAAACGTTATACCATTATAATACCGATATTCAATTTGCATAGTGATTTTAAATGATAATTTGAAAAGATACGTCAGCTTACTTTATTTTGTTCAACAGGAGTCAAAGTGCGCTGTTTTACATTGGGTGGTACTACCATCGCTGGACATACCATTTCAGTAAAAATGGCCTTTCCAGGATGGAAATCATGACTTGCTTTTTGTTGGAAAAACATTCATAGAAATTAATTTGTCTCTTCATGTTAAAACTTTAAACAATTTATCCTGGATGGAAAAAGCCAACGTGAAACACAGAGTCGAAGATTGCGCCAAAAAGAAGATACGGTTGTTTTAAATTGATTAAAGCAAGTTTAAAGAGAAAAAGCGGCGAGCTTTTTGGCGCAATTATCGTTTCTGTGCTTAATCTTAGCTCCCTCCACGCTCTTCAGCTGGATTCTCCTATCCCTACCTCACTTTCTCCCATTCCTCTTCGTTTTGGCCTTCTTCTTCTTCCCATGTTCGACTTCCAAAATTGGATGCTAAAATTTACCATCTTCGTCAATCGTCAATTCTCAATCGCTCTTCCGAAGTCGGTTTATATTGCTTTCGGAAACAACTAGGTTATATTTACAAGATAGGGTTCACAAGTGTCTTTCTTAGACAAGATGTCTGTAACTGCCATGCAATCAGCCTGTCAAGGATTAACGGCTCCTTTAAATATCAAAGCGACATTTGATTTTCCTGAGAAGTACACCTCTATCCCTTTAAGGAATAGCTGCCGTTATTTTTTTAGCCCTCCTGCCTATTTCCAAATGGGCCCATTTTAGCACTTTTCCCCCCTCATCCCCCTTCCCCAAAACCAATGATATCGCTAAAGGTCACCAAGAATTTTGGGAATAAAAAAATTATCGGAAAGAAATCCACAAACAAAAAAGAAAAAAAAGAAAGTGAATACTATTTTTTTTTTCTGATATCATAAGGGGGAAATAATCATCCCTGGCAGGGAAATTGTTTAAAATCTTTTGCCGGGGATATATTTTCACGATCTCGAACCCCCCCCCCCCCCGGTAATTCGCATCCTGGGTTTGGGAATAATAAGCTATTTGTTTGTATGAAGTTTAAGGTTTCATAGAGATTGAGAAATTGACAAAGATCAGATACAAATAAATCTTTAAAAGCGAAAAGCTCATCGAACAATTCAATATCACTTATATCTCTTTTGTCGCCGTCTGACGGATGGATTTTCAGATTATTACAATTCTTTTGAAATTCTTCTTTATTTACATCCGTGTCGATTTATATCACATAAAAATTTAAACCTGGTGATATATAGTTCTAGTTGCATAAATAGTTCGTTAAGTGAAGCCGTCACAATCTAAAACTGTGTAGAAAAGATTCACTCGAAATTTGTCGCCTGGTGATTGTAGCGGTTCATCTTTATGTTCATATTGGAATTGTGCACTCTTCTTTCTTTGACGCAATTGAGCCTTTGTTTTGAAATCAGGTTCTCCTTCCAAATCTTGACAAAGTTGTCTGGTACATTGAGGCAACAACTCAATGCTAGAGTTGGTGCGGTACTGCAAAATATGTGATTTCAAGTGTTTTATGGTTTTTAAAACAACAGCAATATTCTCACCTGTATTTTGTAGAATCTTACTGACGGTATTAATATGATTCAACAAATCATGTTACGTACTGGATAAGAGAGCATAGAAATTGAAAATCCGTCAGTTTGGTGCATAACATTTGTGCGTCATATCGCGTTTTTTTTTTGTCGTAATTTTCGTCACTATATATTTCGTATGAAGAGCCGTATATTTCCCCAAGTTTGATGCCTAAGCGGTTGCAAAGCATCAATGCGACTTTCCTATCCAGTTTCTGCGACAGGCTTTAATGTTAAAGAAGAAATGTTTAAAAAATAAATATTATTATTATATGTGTTGGCATTTTTTGTGGTTGCTGAGATTGGCGACTTGATTTTATAATTAGCGCAATTTCATAAATAAAGATTTTAGAGCTCCTATGTAGGGCTGGCAACTTTCCTCAGTGGTGCACTACGAACATAGGAGGCCTCAAGATCCGTGGGAGCCCTCTTGGTTCTAAACAAGAAGTTTAGTTTGAAAAATAAATATCTCGAGACTCGCAACACCGATTAAAGAAGTTTACCTAAGGAATGTTTCAATTTTTGCTACGAAGGGCAGGGCAGGCCATAGGGGGAAGGGTGAATTGCACAGGGACCCGGTGCGGCCAAGGGAGCCCGGTACTAAAAGGAACAAACCCTCCGCCCAGCATGCGTTAACAAGATCCGTATACGGACGCCTTACCAACTGCGCTACTGGGACACCCCCGCCTGAAGTTTAAAATTACTTTGTGCACTTTCATACAAATCGACACCCTCACCTCTGGGATTCGTACTGGATCCGTCAATGCCCTCCACCTGCCAATCATAAACTTTTATGCTCCGAAGATTCCTTTATTTTCACTCATGTTTTACCGTCCAAGAATTCAAAAGTCTGTCCTGCAGGTAAATAATAAATAGCTTGATAATAAAAGTTAGTATCGAAAAATTACCCTTGATCCAGTAGCGTACGCAGAAAATTCCTAAAAGGGGTTGGTTCGAATGAGAAGGTTTACCTCTATATCATAGCTTTCGGTAGATCTATTCAGGGGCGGACTGGGCAGCCGGACCCCCGGTCCGGTGCGCCCTCATGGGCTATAGGACTCGCGCCCTCCGATAATCCAAGGTATTCGCCCTTGAACTTTTGTTAATATTCCCCCAATTGTCAATGCCCAAATCCCTTGTCAATTGCGGGGAAGGGGGTATGGCCCACATGAATCCCTCTTCCGTACGCTTATGTCTTGATCGATTCTGAATAATGACGACTATAGGCGCCAGCATGGTGGCCGGGTCGCAGGACTTGTATTTCCATTTACCATGGAAAAAATAGTATTATGTAAGCATCTTCGGCGGAGGGGGTTGCTGTTGTGCTTATTTTCCTATGTTAGTTTATTTTCAATGTTAATTTTTGCTTACCCGGAGGGAGGAAGGGAATTTAATGGCAAAAAAGTCAATGTTTCGGTTTGTAAATAGCTTGTTAAAAATCCGCCATTCTTGCCAAAAATTGTCGACGGCGAACCTTAGGAAACTAAATTCAAGAGGCGAGCCAAACTTTCAAATACAATTTTCATTGGCTCGAAATTGTTAACTCCCACATTCCAGAGACAAACGGAGAAAAAGAAACCTGTTTTTGGATAATACATCCCAGATGCAGTCTATTGGACAAATACGTTCATTATAGGTATAACTGCCCTTTTTATCCAATCATGCTTTGTTATTTGTTTATAGCCATAACTCCGTGGTTATTTATTTCCGACCCCCCATGTAAAGGGTCGCTATGGTCCATTTTGTACAAAGATCATGGCTATATACTTTTGATCCAGTGTTGTCGTAATACCCTGTATAAGAACGAGCATTTCACAGGAGCGACTTGTAAAGCTTGCATTAATAACAGTAGAAAATGATATACGTGCTGAAATAGATGTTAAGAGTGTTATTTCTGATTTTGTAGATATGGGAATAAGATAATTCTTTAAATATGAGAACAAGAAAGATAATTTTCTAAATAAACCTATAGACTAATAAGTTTTGTCATTAATTCATTCATTCTGATTATTTCCGTATTATACTAAAATGGAGGCGGTATAATTTTCGACGATTTTATTTTTCACCTGGGGAGAGGCGCGTGCTCAAATTGCAGGCGGGCACCGAAGTGCCTCGCGCCAGCCCTGGTTTCAAGGTCAAAATTTTAGAAGAACAATAGTACAAACTTATCCAAATCAAAACTTAATCTCCCTACTACCTATGCTGTTGTGTAGACAGTCAATTAGTAATTACACAATAATTTTCAGCACCCACTTATAAATAGCTAAAACTAATGCTTCTTTTTTTGTTTTAAGAGGAAAAAAAGACAGCTTCCCCGTTCTAGAGTCCCTTCGTTGAGACCAGAGTGCCTTAATCGCTAGACCAACGAGGACAGGAACAACGCTCTCTTTCTCCGTATATAAGGATGTAAGATATTATTACCCTTCTCAGGGATAACACAATTGCCAAATAATGGTCAACACACACAAAGCCTTCGAGGCAAGATTTTTGTGAGTTTATTTACATAGGAGTATTGGGGATCGCAATTTTTAACAGGAAAACTACAAACAAATCGAGGATTTCTTTGTATAAAAAAATTATGTTTTCAGCATATAATTGTAAGATTATATAAGACACATAAAATCTAGAAAAAAAAATGTCGTTTTTTGTCTCTTAACAGTTATTAGTAAAAACTGATTTTTAAAAATTCCACAGTATCACACTTGAGTAAATAAATTTTTACTTCAAATATATTGAAAATCAGTATATATGGAAAATAAAGATAGCTATGCACATACTGTTAACAATTTTGACCTTTTGGTTAGCATCTGATTGAATGGCCCTTTTACAGAAAGTTTGTAATTTTCTTTCATTAGTGAATTAAATGTTCATTGCTTCAATGAAATTTATAAGTAAAAAGAACAGCGAAAACCTGTATGTAAAATGCTTTATCAATGTGTTCAATAAATTTTATTTAACTTGATTTAAATCATTTGAATGATTTCTTATTTTCTATTATATGTTTTTATTATTACTTGTTTCTTTAATGTTCATATTTAGTTTTAAAATAAGCAAACCTTTTTTTTTTTTTTTATAAATTTCATGTTCAAAATACATATTAATTAGGATTTAAGCTGCATTAGTTTCTTTCTCAATTTGCGAAAGGTTATTTAATTTTGAGAAAATGTTCAATGTTTTTCGCTAATAAGCGAAAGTGCTGAATATTAAAATTCCCACAATTTTATTTTATTTGCGGTGCGACGATCTTTTAGACCATCAATAATGCCGTGAAGGGAAGAATTTTAGTTGGTTGGTTGATTTGTTGCATTTTTATGGAGCAATGACATCAAGGGTCATTCTGCGTCAGACAAGGTGGGGCTGTACGTACGATTTTTAAAAGTAAAATAAATTGAAAATACAAAGATAAAGGGAAGAATTATAACTAACACAAGTATTTACAGTGAAGAAAAAGCAATAAAAAGACGAAAAGAAATTTACAAAATGCAATTTTTTTTTTTGACATTTTAGCTAAAGATTTAATGAAAAAGATTTTCCAGCTTACACACTGATTTTAACGATTTTATCGAAGAATAATTACACTTCATACAATGGAATAAGTAACATTTGAAAAGATACAAAATGTAAATTTTGTAGTATTCTAATAGCTTCAGGTTGCTTTTAAATCGAGTGATTTTTTTAAGTCAAAATAGAAATTAAAAAAAAAAAAAATTGTGATGGAAATTTCCAAAATCCAGAAAATTAATTTGCGTTCTTGAACATTGGGAATGTTTCTGTCTTATTATTGATTACACATTCACCAAATTATAAAGATAAGTTCCTTAATTAGGAATGATGACCTTTTTTATTTTTTTTAATTTTGGAATTAATATTTACACAACAAATCGTGCCTGAAAGTGAGTGTTAGAGTAAAATTTTTAAAATTATATGCGGTTAAATATATTCTCTTCATACATATTTATCTGGTATATATGATCACTCCATGCTTATTGATATTGTATGTAACTGATTTAGAACAACAAATTTTTTTATATAAATATGAAAAATTATTAGAAGAAGATTGTTGATGTTCATGTGAGTAAATTTATTATTTCAAATCAGTTTTCTACGAAGTTTCGTTATTTGTAACCTTCGATTTTTGTGCCACTTTTGATCGTGGATTTTCCTTCATAAGGTGCTTGGGAAAATGTGATTTACTATGATTCTGGTAAGTGTTTACAGCTTTTTAATTTTCTGCAAAATGATTTTTTATAAATAAAGCACATTGAGAGTTCAAGAGCAAAATATGTACCTCTCCCATTGAAATAACATTGAGTTTTCTCTTAATGATGAACATGAGTGTATGAAATTATGGGTTGAATTACGAACTAAATTAAAAATAAAAAGATTTAAATAAAATAAAAAATTGGAGCGCATCGAACGTTTTGAATACTTTAAAAACTTTACTTACTATTATTCTTTGTAAACAAAATATTTAAAAAATAACTTTTAGTACTGTCGTAACCAACCTTAGCTTACAAATTTTAAGGCTCAATACCATTATCTGTGCCAAATTTGGAATGGACCCATTTAAAACTACAATTAAACAAGAAAAAGGAAACCCGTAAGTAAAGCAATATAATGAATGCATTGAAAAGATGATGGCGCACTGTTGGTCGAGTGACAACCTAGTCAGAAGGCTTTTTCTATTCCGAGGGTAGTGACCAGAGTCCCTCCGTTGAGCCGGGAGTATCTTAACGGCTAGACAAATGGGGACGGCGTCTCTTTTTTTTCCTAAAACAAAAAAGCTCTAGTTTGAGCTATTTATACGTGGGTGCTGAAAATTATTGTGTAATAAATTCTCTCACGAAAACTCACAAAAATCTCGCCCCGGTGGCTTTGTGCGTTGACCATTATTTGGCAATTGTTATCCATGAGAAGGGTAATAATATCTTACGTTAATTAGCAATGCTTATATAAAAATTAAAAAGATAATTGACGTGGTTTATGGTGTGAAAGTTTTGATTTCTATGTTTACAAAAAAATAAATGAAAATGAATAAATTAATTAAAAAATATAAATAAATTGTCATCTAATTTCGAATAATTATTAATGTTATAGTTTATATTTCTCTCTCTTTGGTTATAAATTCAAATATTTTATTTTAGTTGATAGACAAAAATAAATAAAGGCTAAGGGGCCGTACAAGTATTATGTAAGCGTTTTTGGGGGAGGGGGTTTGATATTTACCTATTTTTACTGAAGACGGGGAGGGGGAGTCTGAACCATGCTTACGTAAGACGCAGAAAATAATAAAATTAACACATAGTCACAAAGTGACAACTGCCCTAACAGAACTGCAATAGGATTGGATGCATGACACAATGTGTGTATAAGATTTAAAATACAAGTAATCCCAGTTAAATATGTAATTACTTAAACCCGTGGCACTCAACCTTTTTTCACTTGGAGGCTCCTTTCTAGGCTCCCCGTGGCCCCAGTAATGTCTTTAAATTATCGTAAACGTGTTATTTTTAATAAATGTATTTTATTAAATCCATTTCTTATATATTACACTAGTTGCTTACAACGTAAGAAATATTAACAATAAAAATGTAACAAAATACTTCCTTATGCCATCAAAATAGCATATAAGAGCGTTATTAAAATTTTTTAAATACGATGATTTTTTGTAATTTCTCTCTGTAAGATTTCGTAATGGATTTGTCCTTTCGGGTATCCTCTTATTTCGCTGGTGATAATGACGGGCACTTTTCCTTAATCTATGTAATGGACTGTAATTTTTGAATTTTCTATAAAAGACACAATAGTCTTATGCTATATAAGACACTATAGCCTTATTCCCTAAAAGACACCATAGTCTTGTAAATAACGTCGCTACAACTCAAGAACACAGGGATTAATAAATAACAACACTTTATTCCAAGCTTGAGAGCTCTTGCTCCCACAGATTACCAGATACAACTCTGTACTTAAAAAAGCTACATGTGCTAGCTTGGAGAAAGGTGGCGAGAGGAGTTGTACAGTCGCCAACATACTATGTATGTATATATGTATACTGAGTATATGTATGTATACTGCGTATATGTATGTACTACTATATATACTGCGCCAACACTCTCTATGTATAAATAAGCGTTTAAGGGGACTTATACTTGAAAAGTAGTGAATTTAGCGAAAATATAATTTTCTTTATTTATGTGCTGAAAAATAAAGAAAAACTTCGTCTTTCTAAGAATGGCCCTGTTATTCCGATGCAATGACGCCTTCATATCGAAAAATACCTTTAAGTGTAGTCATGTCACAGATTTATACGTTAAAATGATCAACTTTAATTTCGTTTTTCATGAGGCCAATTTCTGAGAAATTTTGCACTACGTAAAACATTCCTTGCAGTGTAATTTTTAGTGAATAATTTTAATTTTTTATGCGCGTATTTACTCAATAATAATGAATAAAAGTTAATTGCAATTTTACTGAGGAATGCTATCTTATGTTTTTTTTTGGAGGCGTTTATTGTAATCGAATGTGCAAAAATGCCAATTAATGAAGAGTAGGTAAGTTTTTATTTTTTATACAAAATCTATTGAAATCAGAGTATACTTTTTCAGTAAATTTTATAAGCATTATTTAATTGATTATTTGGAAAAGGTTTCAAACCTTTTACTTAAAAAATACACCACGTGGAACTTTTGAAATATGACACTTAAAAAAGAAGTAAAAAAGATATACTAAAAAAATCTATTAAGTTATAAAGGTTGAAACTGTTCGAAAAGTTTTCTTTTAGAGTTCTCAATATCGTGTGCAATTTTAAAAAAAAATTGGTGAAAAATATCAGAAAATCCATTTTTCCGGTATGTCCCCTTAATATTATATTAAACTTACCAATATGTACTCAATATTACAATGAACACGTAAATAAGTGCTATAATTTGATTTACGCATTGCATTCTCATTTCGAAAACTTGCGCAAAATAGCTAGGAACCGAAACCTTACGTAAGCATATGGGTACGGGGCGATCAGGCATCTGCTTATTTTTTCTTACAAGGAAGGGTAAGTATAAAATGGCCAGAAATTTTCTTACGTAATACTTAAACGGCCCCCAAGATAAAAAAAAATCATTTCGTCGAAAAATCCAAGACAAAACGTTTGCTTCATTTAATGTGATGATATTCAGCAGACCTGCAACATGGCGGCGATCAGCTACACTTTTTAAAGCTTGCTCTCCCTCTATCCTTTTTCAGCGTTAGCTGGTATCAAGTGCAAATGCTGCGCTTGAGGAGCTGTGTGATGCAGTGGCGGCTCGCGACTTCAAAGACGGGTGAAGCGGCGAGCCCCTCCTCCACCCCCCAAAGAAACACGAAAAGTGGCCAATAAATTTCCGTTTTCTAGCAAAATAATTGCATTTTTAAATAATTCAATTATTTACACATAATAGACCTTTCAATACAAAAACTGCGCATGCACTAGTAATTGTATGAAATTTAAATATTATCAAAACATATAAAATTATTCATTATATACATAAAATTGTTTAAACAAACTGATCATGAATGGTTTTCCTATGATTTTCATGGTATTAAAGTTTGGAATTACTACATGTACTCTTATCATATTCACTTAATAATAACTTATAAGGTGAAGGAAATGTCAAAGGATTTAAAAATGGAAAAGAGCAAAAAATAAAAAAATAAACAACAATTCGTAAGTAATGATGAATAATTTGCATGAGAAAAGACAGCATTAAAATTATTTCATCAACCTAGGTTTATTCACTTTTCGAGGTTCGCCCCTCTTGAATTCCAAGTTCCCTTCATTATTTTTAGTGATTCACTTAATGTTTTTCAATAGCCATTTTTCAGCAAATGCTATAACATTCTGAACAAATCCAATATCTTGCCAATCTAATCCTCGTCCCTTATTTTCAAGGATCAACATTGGTCTTCGAAGACTCAAATGTTATGGCCCTAATGTCTGAAATACTCTAATCACCAATATTCATTCATTATGCGCCTGTCCACTCTTCAAATTTTGCTTAAAAAAAAATCTACTTAACCATCTTGAGTCTTCATAGTTTTACTGCATGCTGTGACTCTCTAACGTGTTACCTACTTGTCCTGATCCTTTAATTTGAATTGGTTTAGTCTTCTACCAATTATAATATTGCTTGTGAGATACAGCACTTTCTCACTGACTGTGTCACTCATTCCACACTTACTAACTAAATATTTTACATCTACACCTCTCTCCATTTATATCCGAACCCGGCTGACTCGAACTGGCCAGATTCACATCTTTACTCATAGTCACCCGGTTAAACCATGTGTAATCTCATTACTACGATGCAAGCACACTTTTATCTGCTAATTTAATCACTAAAAAATGGTCATTTATTCTATATCAGTACTCCATCAATCTGCATTCGCAATTTTCGTTTTGGTATTTCTATGTTTACTTTCATGTCTTTTTAATTATGTCTATTTTATGTTTCATTATTGTACATTAGAAATATTGCATGGTATGCCTGAATTTGAATAAAAAAAAAATGAAGACCTATAATAAAACCGATCAACTATTAATTTTATGAGGTAGTTGCATAAGTGTTTTTACGATGGAGAAAATAGTGACATCGTTAATAAGTGAAATAATTGAATCTTGAGTCATCTAGCACTCTATGGCGTCCATCATTGGAAGGAGCGGCACCTTCTCTTTAACTAGTTGGTCGATATGAACGAGAGAATCGAAGTGAAGCCAGTAAACAAGCAGTCGATGGTTTATACATACCGGAAAGAATGATTACTACTCACTTAAACAGTTATATCTGGATGAACGTGGATATCAAAGCGAAGTGAGTTAGTCAGCAACTGGAAGGAAGGGTGATGTCAAATGAATAAAAATAAGCTAAAGTGATGGCAAATCCATTTGAATCTGTGCATTTACATTTACATCAGAAAAAATGTTTGCATAATTAATTGTTACTGTGCTTTCATTAAAATGCTGTAAACCCCATTTAAAAAATATATAGTTCGGAGGGTTTTTTCCCCTATTAAGCCTACATAACAAGCCAACGAATCAAGATACTGGTTCCACCGTGCATGGTTACACAATGTATCAAGTCAGGATTAAAAACCATTGAGAGCTTCCAAGATGTTCAAATAATCGACTAAAACATCTCGCAATCGCGCATCACTGATTTTTATGCATTGGCAAATTTTCAGGAAATCTACAACTTTACTCTGAACAAAAATGATGACAAGTTATACAAAAGGACTAAAAATACAATAAAACCTACTTTAGCGGTCACCTCTAAACAATTGTAACCTCTGAAGGCCAGCCACATATTAATGAAACTAAACACGTTCGATAGGATTAACATTAGTGGTAACCTCTAAACAAGGAATTCTAAACAAGGAATTCTGAACAACAGCCACCCATTAGGCATCATGAAAAAATTTTTTTTTTCAAATATGTCTGAAAGCCAAATTGTCAACAATATAAAGTAAAATTTACTTGAGCGTACTTTTATTTTTCATGGTACTCCATTGAAGTATATGTTCATTTTGTAGCTTTATACCTTTTTTTTGTGAATACAGTGTCACTATTTATGGCGACCATCACAATATTTTGTCTATGCAAGCAACGCCTGTCTACTGAAAATTGATTTTTGGCGGTTCTAGTTCTAATTAAAGCAATTAAAATATTTTTTAACTGCAGACTTTTACCTCACGTGATGAACCCGAAAATATAGGTGGAGATGATGATGATGATGGAAAAGGATTGGATGGCATTCTTAGATTAGCAGGAATGAAAAATATGAAAGCAAGCGAGTTTGTTTGCATAAACGAAGATTTAGAAGTTTATGCTACATTTACCACTATTCAGGAATTGTTAGAAAATATGATGGAAGGGGGAAAAAAGTGATGACAAAATGGAAGCGAAAGTGAGTATGGAACTGCCACAAAATTCTAACATCAAAACATATTCTTATGTTTTCACAAATTTGCTGGAGATCTAAAACTTTGCTTTAAATAAAAATGATGACTGCAAACAAAGGCGAATCCAGATAGGAATTTAGGGAGGGGATGTAAAATACAGCAGACCCACTTATGATGAGCCAGTGTTTAGCCAGTTTCTGGATATAGCAAGGAAAATATGAATTTTATTTGGTATAATGATTAAGCGCAAGACAGTTTAACTGCTTTTAGTGAACAAGCCTTTTTTGGACCCCGGATTTAACGAGCAATTTAAAAAATAAATAAAATGGGAAATCAAACTTTTTGTAAAAATTGTCACTATGTGCAGCTGGTCGTTGTAATCGGTGCTCGATATAATCAATTTTCACCACATTTTTGTAGATTTAGGAGGGGGAAATTTCCTCAATTCCCCCCTTTCCGTGGATCTGCCACCTTGCAAATATTATTTCCTTAGAAAAGGACATTTGCCCCACAGGCATATGCAAGAGAGGGTGTTGATGGGTGTTGTAACCCCCATTAACATGAAATTTTGTTTAACATAGGAATATGAGTTGTAGCTCTGTAACCTTCCCTTCGAGCCTAGAACCTCCACCACTTATGAACTTCCTGCACATGTATATGATTTGCCATAAAAAAACAAAACATTTACAAATCACTGATTTTTTTAATGCAAATTAAAATAGCTGACTATGTATCACATATGCATGCAAATTTTGTTTTTCACATAACAAAGATTAGAGGATGTTAAGTAAAGTATGCACATCTACAATTTAAATTCTATACCATTAGTTTTCAGCTCAAATTAAAGCTTTTTACACTTTGACACGAGTTTATAAAGCGACCTCATTTTATGAGAGAACTGGTGCAGACTTGATCATACCTATATCAAAGTGTGGTGTATAGTGACCGCTTATGTATGGTGACCATTGCAGACCAGTCCCAAGGGTGGTCACTTTGGGCAGGTTCTGCCGTATACGTGTGTATGCTTCAGTTTGGATTTCTACCAATGATCTTTAGTGTACTACCTCATACTTGTATTCATGAAAGAGTAATCTCTCTTATTAAAGAGCAAAGTTACAGAAGGATTAAGCCATGTTGATTTATTTTGCTGCATCCACAATCAATCTAGAAAACCTTTTTCGAGTGAGAAAAAATAAGTGGAATAGCATGAAAAAAATACAGTAATTTTACTTTTGTACTCTACCGATCCTAATTTTAATTTAATATTATGCAATATACACATTTGCTATAACAGGGATCACGCTACTTCACCTCACTATACTAACCTGCTCCAAAACTGTCTAACTGTGCAGTTTTGTGTCAAACTCAATTTTTTGTACCCGTGATGAAACTGATTTTTGTGCACCAAATTCCAGTTTTCGCATCTAACATTCTTTTATCACTCCAAGTTCTAACCATTCTTTTGTAGTTAAGCGCACCCTTAGTCTATAATTTCTTTTTATATTATTGGATTGAATTGACCACACACACACACACATGTTAACGAGCCTAGTCACACAATGTTTCCCTTTGTGCAAAGGCTTGTACTGAACTTAAAATGTTTAATTTTTTTAGAAAATGATTTTTAGTTCTTAAAAGTCCTATTTTCACCTGAAATCTGAAAACAGTGTTTTACTCTCCTGATCATCAACGCTTCTCTGTAGCGTGTTTTCGTTTTTTGTTATTGTCAGTTTCCCCACAGCATAGATCGACGTAAAGAACGAATATAAAATTTAAACTATGCAGCTCCTAACATGGCTTTTGCAAGCAAAAAGAAAATGTAGAAACGAGAATTCCTTGTGAAACCTTTTTAGACATTCCTTTAGAACAAATACATTGTGCTTGGTGAAGGTCGCAACAAAAGTGTCACATCGTGTAGCTTGACATTTTTTAAGACTTTTTCAAGAGGGATATTTTTCACCAAAATCCATATTTAATAAATTAGTAACGATTTGAATTTGACCAATCATGGCTTAAAATGGCTCGATCAGGTATCAATTCACCCAACTAGAAAAAGGCAATGCCCTTTACTACCATGCCTTAAGAATTAGAAAAAATCAGTGGTTTACGAAAGGAATTCTTGGTCACGTGTTATTTAAATTTAGTGATCAGATCGTACTCATTCCGCCTCACAAATGATGCCACACAACTTATTACGCAACAAGTATTACCAAGTTTAGCGATATTCCACATATAAAAACTTAGATCTACAGATTTTGCTTTTAAAAACATTACCAGAGATGTCATATTTCGGCGCCAAACTTGTTTTTATGTTTTCATGTAATGATGATGGTGTGCTAATGAGAGGTATCTCATGATTACCATAATTGGCAATTTAATAGTACAGTCGAACTCGCTTATAGCAAGCTCGGCTTTAACGGAAACCGGGTTTAGTGAAAAAATATAAATACAATAGTTGGTTTAGCGTTAAAGGTATAGGAAATATACTCGCTTATTAAGAGCAAAACTTGGATTTAGCGAGTAAAATTTTGCTAATTCCTCAATCTGTTTTAGCAATTCTATATCAGTGATAAGTAACATGAGAGTGTTCGGCACGAATTTCAAGCAGAACCGTCACCCACATGTTCATTAGCTTTGCAAGGTGCAGAAAAACTACAAAGATTTTTTGAAATGCGAGATAATAAAACTACCCAGAGTAAATTAACGAGGTGCTTTTCCTGTACCAAATGAAAAATAAATTGTAATCACTTTTTTTTTTTTTTTTTTTTTTTTTAATCGGTTTAAACAAGTACTCGGATTTAATGTGCAAACGTATCAGCCCCTTCATACTCGCTATAAGCAAGTTCAACTGTATATAACTTGGCACAATTTTATGGAAATAAGATTTTCTAATGTTCATAATTTAAAACCTGTTCCCGAACCCGTGGTTTAAAATACATACTTGATTTTGGCGAAAATTAGTGCTTTCCCATGAATTTTCTTTAATCATAATTTTGTTTTTCTACTTCAAAGCACCAAAAACCAAACATCTGGAAATGGTGAACACTGCTATGCTGTGTCTCAGCTGAAAATATTTACTCGCAAATTAAAAGATATCATTATTCAAAAAATTAAACTATTATTTGAGATTTATGTACAAAATGCCATATACGGCAAATGAGTATTGCGATATGCATTTAATTTTTGGAAAATGCCGCTTCTAGACTATACGCAGAGCCATACCCAACTAGAAACCATCCAGATGGAAACGTATTTAGACAACTCGATTTCTGAATGAGACAAACAGGATCCGTTTTGCCTACATTGTCATTTAATTGGGGTCGTATTTATACAAACCAAATAACACAATTGGAGGAGGCAATACTTGATGCAATAAGGCATAATTCTGAAATAAGCCTACGCGATTTGAGCTGTCAGTTTGAAAGAAGTACATCAACTGTATATTTAATTTTGAGGGATAATGATTTACACTCCTATTATTTCCGGCAGATCCAACATTTAATGCCGGAAGATTACAGTTACCGGGTTAATTTTTGTGAGTGAATTCTCCAAAGGCCACAAAGATCTTTAAAATACATTTTGTGGACAGACGAAGCCCGATTTACAAGGGTGTATTTAATGTGCATAACAGTCATATCTGGGAAATAACCAATCCTTTCTGTGTCCGCGAATGCCGATACCAAAGGGAATACCACATAAACGTTTGGGCGGGTGTCATCGGCTACATGATTATTGGGCCATATCTTCTGCAAGAACAAATGACTGACGACAATTACCTTGTCTTTTTGAGAGATGTCCTCCTAGAGAACCCAGCCTAGGATTGCCACTTCTTACCCCTGCCATTTAAGTTTTATTCATCTTTCAATTCAACTATTATTAAAAATATAAGAGTAAGTGAAAAATACATTGTGAAGTAAGGATATCTTTAGTGCAAATAATAAAATAAAACAGCTACCTTTTGTATTGCTTTTATTTAGCCAAAAAAATAAATGAAATGAAAATTAATTAAAAGTTATAATAATACATAAATGATTACATGAAATTTCTCTTGCGAGCTTTCACATTTGCGAACTTATATATTTGTTCACTAATATTTAATTGGGAACATGCATCATTTTCGATTATGATTATTGCTAAGTTTATAAGCCTATCTTGCGAAATAATTTACCGTAAATAATTTTTAACCTTGTTAAAGATCTTTCTCTACTTGCAATGCTCACTGGAAGGGTCAATAGAATTCTGAATGCAATACTAAGGTTTGGGAATGATAGGTTATTTATGTGAATGAAGTTCAAGGTTTCGTGAGGATTGCGAAATTGACAAAGATCAGATGCAAATAAATCTTTAAAAGCGAAAAGTTCATCGAGCAATTCAATATTACTTATATCTCATTTGTCGCTGTCCGACAGATGGATTTTCAGATTATTACAATTCTTTCTTTTTCTTCTTTGTTTTCTTTAAATTCTTCTTTATTTACATCCGTGTCGATTTATTTCACATAAAAATTTAAACCTGGTGATATACAGTTCTAGTTGTACAAGTAGCACGTCAAGTAAAACCATCACAATATCTAAAACTGTGTAGAAAAAATTCACTCTAAATTTGTCTCCTGATGATTGTAGCAGTTCATCTTTATGTTCATATTGGAATTGTGCACTCTTCTTTCTTTGACATAATTGAGCATTTGTTTTGAACTCGGGTTCTCTTTTCAGATCTTGACAAAGTTGTCTGGCACATCGAAGCAGTAACTCAACGCTGCAGTTGGTGCGGTACTGCAAAACAAATGATTTCAAGAGTTTAATGGTTGTTAAAGCAACAGCAGTATTCTCACCAGTATTTTGCAGAATCTTACTGACGGGATTAATATGATCCAACAAATTATGCTACGTACTGGTTAAGCTAGCATAGAAATTAAAAATCCGTCAGTTTGGTGCATAAAATTTGTGCATCATATCGTGTTTTTTTGGTCATAATTTTTGTCACTATATATTCGTGTAAAGAGTCGTATATTTCCCAAGTTTGGTGCCTGAGAGGTTGCAAAGCATTAATGTGACTTTCCCCATAGAGTTTTTGCGAGAGGCTTTAATGTCAAAGAAGAAATGTGGAAAAAAAAAATTATTTCTATAAGCCTTTCAATGACATCTGACCAATGTTTCTTTTCAAGTTCATATAACTTTTGATTATGTGAATCAAGCGTCATCTTATTTCCTAGACTATACTTAAAGTCGTGCCACATCTTTATGCGCCTCATATGGGTAAGAGACATTTCATGTGTATGAAATGCTTTCAATAAACTCTTCCATTGTTCATAGCAGATTGATACAAAATTGCTGAACGATTCTCTCGGGGTTGTTGTTAAGAACATTTTGCAGCAGAAACAAAACATGCAGTCTGCCGACACTGAGTTTACCAGCCATGGTCTTGGCACAAATTCCCCATTGTCCAGTTTTCTGTTATAATACGTGTCACTAAACTTGCGTCTTCTATCATCACTAGTATACAGAATATCTTTCTTCTGAACAGGCCCTGATTTTGTAAGTATAATTCGTAACTTCTCCGTCAGTTTGAAGGAGCGTCAAGATCAGGTGTTCTTTCATCTAAAACGGATATTAGTAATGTTCGGGAGGCGTAATGTCTGGAGCTTGTTCTTCGTTCAACGTGATCGCGATAATGCCAATTTTGACAGCTAGGCTGGCTAGTTTGGTTAGTAGTATGTGCATCTACATACACTCTATAACAAAAAAAATCGACGCATCAAGGAGGAGTTGTCCGATTGCGATAAAAATTGGTGGATGTGAAGAACATACATAGAAAAAGAAACGATTAAAATTTCAGAACAATTGAATGATTTATTGCAGAGTTTGACCGTTACAAAGGGAGGAAGTCAATAAGGCGTTGGTCCACCTCTGGCCTGGATGCAAGCTGTCACCCCGGTGTCCTGCGTGTTACAGAACGTGAATACATTAAATATTAAGGACTTTCTTCATTTCAGATACATACATAATTGAGGTTATTGGCATGCTAACTATGTAACAGAACGTCAAACTTATTTAAATTTGTTCCAAAATGTACTTCTATTAAATTACTATTTAATTATAATTTAATTTTTAATTATTTTTCAAATGATGTTTTCAAATGACAACCTTACAGGTTCATCGTTGATGTGAGAAACCAGTTATATTTGTTGATATCGTGTTTAACTCCTGGAAATAATTAATGTGATTTAATGTTCTCCAATTTAATATTCTACCATTTATTTTAACTTCATGTTATTAGTATTGAACGTAAAATTGTAATTTGAACAGGGGCATTGGATTCCTTGGGTGAATTACTAATACATTCCTGTTCCCCCTCCCACATGCCTCCTATGCTGCTAACTGCAAATTAAGCCAAAAAAAAACGTGGAACACACCCTAACAACAGATGTGCCAGAAATATTTAGGCTGCTGAAGAATTTTAGAAAAGAAAAGACGTCAGTATGTATGTACCCTGGAAAGAAAGAAACATGGTTTGGACTACTGTTAACAGAAAAGGTTTCTTACAATAACACCCCTAGCTGCCTGGTTTGCAAATTAATTAGAGGCATCTTCTAGTCGAGCTTAATCACCCTAGACTACTTATTTAAAACATCCTCTTTATCGAGCCCATCTTCAAAACATCAGGATAGAAGAAAAGTGGACGGGCGCTCGATGGCCCCCACACCTGTAGCTGGTAATTGAAAATATTGAACTCGCACGTCAATCAACGAAGCTAAAGGACATGGTTCAAAGAATTAAGAATGTACTAGAACACCAATCCCACTTTGGCGTGGCGAGAGTAAGTGTTGCCATCTCAGCAGAGTGTCCAGTTTTCACTGTAGGGCCGATACACGTGGATCTCAAGAAGAAAGTGTTCAACTTGGTGTGTAGAAGGAGCCAAAAAGTTAATTTCAACACCAATGTCAGCATAAGTGGAAAACTTCTGCCCCGAACTCGAGCTTCAACAGACAGCACCGGACTTCTGATTACGCGCCATGATGGACAGATTTGGTCTCAGACACCCTTAGGGATAATTTGCTGATTCACCTTTATGCTAAATGAAGTTTAAAAAGTTTTCGTAATGAGACGAAGCGGGTCGCTAACCCTAACATTCACCAAAACCGTGTTCTGACATCTGGGTGTAACCGACACTCCAGAGCTATTTGCCAATTACCACATACCGTCACCTTGTCAGTTTGGAAATCATGCCAGCAGTACTCCAAATCCTGATGATTCCTCACACATGTAAGTTCTTCTTTCGACCTTATTTTATCTTCTAACTGTCCCCTTTGTTGCTCCAAGGTCCCCAATTCACTGTAAAATCATATTTTATGGAATGTTGTATTTTGGAATTACTGATGTGCTTATCTCATTTAACATTTCAAATAAATAGTTAATTAAATCAAAGCCTTTTCATTGGTATGACCTGTATCTTTTGGGTTATTTTTCTCATTTAAATCACAACACGCTTAGTACTAATCTTAATTGTAATCCCAAATGACTAATTTAAATTCACCAAAAATTCTTCTGAACAAATGTTTATGTTTCAATTTATGAGTTTGTTTTTCAACATGTTTATCGTCAATACAAAAGTTTTTGGCATATATTGAATGTAACAATTTTTATGTTCCTGATTGGAAGTGGCAGATAGGGAGGAGCGGCAAAAAATAAAAGAAGCCTAGGGGCAGAAAAATCGTAAATCTGCCCATGTGTATTGTATCCTGTAAAAACCTAAAATGTAAAGGTAAATTCAGAGCTAGGATGCAATGGTTAATGTTGTAATAGCAGGAACTCACTCTTCCCCTAATCCTACGGGACAAATTATGCTCAAGTTTTATCATTCTTTTACCATTTAATTACAGTAAATTAAAATTAATGAAATTGATTGTTTTATTTTGTCATTATAATAAAAGAACTTGTTTTTGCTTATTATGAAAAAAAATTAAATTTGATAAATATTTCAATTTCTTTTTTTAAATTTATAATTAGAAAATCCATTACATGTGAATATTTTTAATAAAAAGTTACTATTCAGTGACATGAGCACCCATATGAATATTTCTAGGGGGATGGGGTGCTGAGAAAAATTACCTCCTTCTCAAAGCTGTCGAGAATTTTAGTGAATGTACAAGATACCAAAATGCAACAAAAATAATTGATACTGCTTGACAATTAGTAATGAGCTAAAAAGTACCTTATTTTAAAATGCGACTGTAAATTTTTTGAAAGTAAACAGTTTCGAGAAAATCAAATTTTTAAACCGCTGGGGGGGGGTCGAGCCCCCTCTGCTCCCGTATGAGCGCCCATGTTCAGTGATATTTTAATGTTAAATTGTTCAATTCTTATGTGGTTCATTAAGTCTAAAGTGTATATATATTTTTATTAAAATTGCAAATTAGTATTTGCTAAGAAGCACGTTTTATTTAATATTATTTTATATGTACTACTTTATTTATACTATTTTATATGTACTACTTTATTTATACTATTTTATATGTACTACTTTATTTATACTATTTTATATGTACTACTTTATTTATACTATTTTATATGTACTACTTTATTTATACTATTTTATATGTACTACTTTATTTATACTATTAATTTATGCTTAATAACTTATTTATAATATTTTATGTTAAATACTTTATTTACACTATTAACATTTCAATTAAAATGTGCAGGAAATTTCTTTAGGACGGGTTTGCAACATTGCTGTAAAGGGAGAAACTCGGCAAGCAGACAGTTGAGAGCGCCATCTACCGGTGATGTAAGGTTTGTGAACTGGTTCTTCCCGTAGCTCCAACATTGCCCAGTCTAGGTACTATATCAGTGCCAAGAAGAAGAAGAAGAAGAACAAAACGTTCTTTGCGCGGGATAGTTCTGCCTAACAAGACGCTGAAGTCGAATTGTCTTTCGAAAGTGGGTTATTAATTCTCTCATTTTCTTAGTGTTTTATTTGTTTTACTTAGTTACTTTCATTTGTGAAATATTTTATATATTGAGAGCGCCAATTAATTCATGTTAATTTAGAAGTTCATGTAAGTTTGGTTTTGTATAATTTGCGTTATTGTAATCTACAGAATTTCTCTTATATAAAAGAATAAATAAAGAACAAAAGTATTGAAGTATATTTCAAAAATATATTTATTTATAACAAATAATGTACAAATTGCTACTTTGGGTAAAGTAACAAATTATTGGGGCCCCAATTTGTGTGAGTGGCTAAGTGAAGTAATTTTGCAATAAATAAATAGTTTCCTCCTTTAAGCAAAATACCGATTTTCAAACCTTCCAAAACTTCCGCCTGTGTTTTTCATACTTAGAAATTTTCATAAAAACAACTGGTTTGCTGTTTTTATGGTAACACACATGTCAAATACAAACAAAATATTTAATATTGGTGGTACTGCACAACCCACTTCTTTGTCTATCATAAGCTGCAATACTTCCATAAACGTCTTACCACCGCCACAGAGAAACACTGTATGCTGCTCCACCCTGTGGGACATCACGTGTTAAAATTTCTGACGTCAAAACCCGGCCTACAGCGACTTTCCTTCATGTTTCTAGGGGAAAATTGATCTTGTGGGACAGTATCTGTACTCTCACCAGGTGTCAAATTTATTGGTAATAAAAAAATCCCCCATGAAAAACTCACAAAAATCTCGCCCCGGTGGCTTTGTGTGTTGACTAATATTTGGAAATTGTGTTATCCCTGTGAAGGGTAATAATATCTTACAACTTAATATACGGAGAAAAAAAGGGCTTGTTCTTGTTCTCATTCATCTAGTATGTCAAGACACCGCGAGCTCAAAGCGGGGACCCTGGTTCGAATCCGAGATGAGGATGGCGTCTCTTTTTCTCCTAAACAAAAATAGCTCTAGTTTGAGCTACTAATACGTGGGTGTCAAATTTATTTGTAATAAAAAATCCTCCACGAAAAACTCACAAAAATCTCGCCCCGATGGCTTTGTGTGTTGACCAATATTTGGCAATTGTGTTATCCCTGTGGAGGGTAATAATATCTTACAATCGTTTTTTTTGTAACCTTATTTCTTAAATTTTAATAGTTTTTAGGTACTTACGTATTGTGCATACCACTTTACGCTTCAGATTTGGCGGTTTTAGAGATTGCCGTAATCTACACCTAAAACCACCACTGTTGAATTAATACTCGACCACAATTATTTTTACGTTTAGTAAACAAACTTTCATCAATTTCCACAATGCAATCTGGTCCACCTACCTTCTTGTTTGGTTTATTCTCCATATCCAAGACACATAATTCACGCATGTAATTGTTCCAATCTATAACAGTTTTATCCGATAAATCAAGTTGCTTTTCACAAAATTTAATCGACGTCAACTCCTCGCACCAGCAGTATATGAATCTCAAAGCTGAACAAAATGGAATTCTGCTTCCCTCAAACCAGTTGTCTTTTCTAAGTCCCACTTGCTGATCACACTGTCTTAAATTACATTTCCAAAACTTACGTTTACCAAAATAAAGTTTCATGTCATGGGAATTGGTACATTTTCGTTTTTTTGGTAAAATATTTCGCTCCTGAAAAAATAAAATTGCATCTTGTTCTGTTTTTGGCAAATCCCAAATACGCATTTTCGTAGCACTAAAAAATGGCGTCAAAAATCAGCAAACAACAAGGCAACAAGGAATCCAAAAGATAACTGCGTGCGCAACGGGTTGCTGTGTCCGAACAACAAGATTGCTCTTTATTGGCGCATTAGCGCAACTTCTGCTGCGTGGCGTTAATCAGTACCGTTTTGTTTTCAAAAAGTTCCTTCCAAACATGCCATTTCTGTAAATATAAAAGTAATTTTAAATCATAATGGGGAATTTTATAGTGGTAGTTCTTGCAAAACAAATTCTATGTACATGTACGGATCCCAAAAACGTTATGAGGCAGGTTATATGGTAAATACTTAATAGAAAAATGGGATTCTTAATTAAAGTATAAATTAAAACTTACTCCCGTTTCAAAAAGTATGTAGATGTTCAATCGACACTCCATAGTCTTAAAGCTGAATGGCATGCTACATTGATTCAAGAAAAAACGAAATAAATCATAACAACGTGAAGTATGATATTGCCGGTACTGCCACATGAGATAAACAAATTTCTAACGTTTCAAGTTGTTTGGCCCAATAATGATAATTAAGTGTTCTGTTGTCAATGTTTTTCAGTCAAAATAAGTGCACTTATCAATAACTATTTTGTGTTATGTTGCCAACGAACGGGTTTCAAGCGAAATAAGTGCTTGGCGAGTATTTGCGAAAACAACGTCCGGTGAAAACCCACTGAAACCATTGACATTCCAAACAACCAATAAGTTTCAATAGATTTGTACTACTAGGGTATTAAAAAAAACAAGGATCATTGTAAAAACAACAACGCGAATATGGGAACCGCAGCCCAAATTTCACACCATGTAAACAAGAGAAAACTCCTGATTTTGGCAAAATTTCAACAGTATCTTGCTGATTCATCACTATCTTGGTGATAATTTTAGGGGCCACTATAATAAGGAAGTACCGATGTTTTTTTTTATTAAAAAAAACACTGGGCTGCCACAGACCTCCGTAAAGGCTCTTCTCATTGATGGACCACAAAGTGCTGTAGATGGAGATTCTTTTACAGATGATGCTGTAACACATGACTTGTGGCTATTACTTCTTTCCTGTGCTTTTAAGGTTTCAATATTGAAGTGATCATCATAACCTGACACTAACTTAGAAGAATAAGAAGAGTCTTGTAAATTCGGGTGCTTCTTACAGAAGGTACAATAAAGAACACGAACATTAACTATTTCCAACCAACCTTTCTAAAATAGATGTGGTTGAACATTTTTCGCATTTTGAAACTTTTTAGATGACTTTATTCTGTTTATACTTCTGCCATTGGTGGGGACTTACGTTTACATTGAATGTTCTTTCTTCCGTATTCTATTTAATGTCTTTTTTAATTCCAGATATCATGATAGAAATTTGTCATCTTATAGGACTTTCTCTGCTCTTTCCAAATATGTACTTATTTTGCTTTCAGCAACTTCACAATTTTTTTTTCAGACTGGATACATTTTCCTTCTTTCCACCATAACTCAGAAACTGATAGAAATAGGATAAGGTTGCAATGGTTTTTTATTCTTTGCGTGGGCTCTTCTATCACCCCCTTTCGTTTGGCAGATTAGGTCAAATGACTCTGTGTTTCATGTTATATTGTTAATTTCATTTGTAACAGACATGACAGTAGACAATTTCTTAGTCCATTATTTCTTATTAAATATATATAATATATATAAAAAAATTGTTAAGTTGTTAAGAAAGGAATTTTTAAATTTTAAAACTTATAGAGGACTAAGAATCTATGTAATTTCCAGCAAAATTATGCAACATGGCATATATGAAATCACATGTTTTGAAGACAAAGAAAACTTGCTGAAAGTAGTTTACTTCCTCGGAAAATTAATTTGTGTTGCCAATAACAGTATTTTGATAAAATTTGTATTAAATACTTTCCACAATGAAACTTCTGATGGTTAGGGCAAGTGGTGTCTCAACCTTGAACTAGGGGAAGTGGGAAATTTTTAAATACATTTATAATAAGCTGTATAGACGGAATACATATTATAGCTGTGATGTATTTACATCAAGATGCTGTGAAATCTCTCCTTGCTGACAAAGCACAATTTGTACATTTTGTTTTTGTAAATAAATAAATAAAATAAAGTTGAAATAAGAAAATCTAATAATAAGTTATATTGAGAAAAGAAGTGGACTTTATGAGGGATGCATTTATTAGGTCATTACAAGACAAAATTGTTTTCCCAACAATTTTTGGCCATATTGTGTACATTTATATTAACAAAGCGAGAGATTCCAAGAAAGAAAAGGCCAAAAAGAAAGAAAATTCTACCTTCTTTTGGGAAATCCTTCGAGAGAGATGTAACTGATGAAAAAAAAAAAGTTGCTGAAGATGGATTTTGCATGTATATGTTAGTGGGAATCAAATAAGAAATTATTTATTGGCAAAATCCTAATATGTTACAAGATGTTTTTATATGCTAACCAGTGGCGTAAATAACATGTCTTCAATTTTAAACATGCACACACATGATACGATAGTCATTTAAGGCATAATATCATGAACTTTTAAAAAACTGTAATAACTTAAAGAGCAAGTCTACAAATATAAAATATGCACACTTCTATAAAGCAATTCATATACTACATTTTTGTACTTCAATTAAACTTTTGTCATGTTTAGTTTAGGAGGTGATTCATTTTTTATGGAGGTTTCTTTTTTAGTTTTTATTTACTAAATTTATTATTTTTTGTATTCATAGAACCAAACGTGCATGGTGTTGTGAAAAAATTAGAAATCTATCATATAGTTTTGGTCCTGTGATAATAGCTTCTCAGTATTTTCGAAGTTGATTCAATTTTCCAGTTGACCATAGACTGACAGATTATATCGTGGTGCTATCTGTGGAGCAAAAATTAAACTAAAACCGAAACAAGTGTGGCCACATCTTAAGTGTAGTGATGCTGATAGCTGCCAAATCTTTGTCATGCTTAATTTTTCATTTTAAAACCATATGTACTACCGTACCCTTGGGATGCAGATAGCATAAACTTCATCCAGTTTATGAACTCGTGAAGATCATTCTGGAGGAAAAAATAATTCTAATGCATTATTTCGAATAAAAAGGGAAAATGAACCTTGACTTTGATTGTATTCTTAGATTTTTATTTTTTTTTATAATTTTGCTTTCTGTAGAACGTGTGGTATCTGGCATATACGCAGGTTTCAATAAATTAACGATTAATCAATTGTGAGATGACGTGTTTAGCACATGCATTGCATAGTATAAGTGAAGTTTAAATAACCATGTAACTTGTTACTATTTCATACCTTATGTTTATTTCTAGTTTTGGTGTGTGAGTAACAATGTTTACATTTGGAAGCGTAAACTTTGCCTAAGGGCATATATGGATTTTAAACGAACTTTACTCCATGCTGCTGATCAGTAATTTTGGAGGATGTTGTTCCTCAATCTGTTCTAATAACTCTGACTTGGTATTTGAGTTTATGCAATAATCTGAGTTAAAGTCGTTATGTTCGTTTAACTGGACTTCGCTTTATTCGTAGCAAGTTATTCCTGCTTATAAATGAATAGCATTTTATTATTTCTGAATGATGCCATTTCAACTTCAATATAATACCATAATATTTTCCACTGAATTGTTTCTGATAATTTTCTCGTTCAACTGAAATACTATCTTCACATGATGTTCGACTACAAATGTATAAATGGAGTCACAACCGAAGTTGCCTTTTTGTTAATGGTGAATTAATAATTTTCGCACATCACCCTCGTCATGTTGGTCATGCATCCAGCAATGGAGTTATCAGATTAGAGACCTGCTTACGAGGAGTCCATAAATGTTTTGTTTGTGGTTAAAAAGATACTTGAAATAATAGTTATTAAAGAGATTTTCTCCTAAAAAGAAGTTTGTGGTCAATTCTCCTTCTTCCTGATGAAACTCAAAGCTACAGCAGACAAAGGAACAAGAAGATGGAGTAGATATTCAGTAATCTGACAGTGAAGGTGTAACATGTAATTTTATTTAACACCTTGTTTGGTGCAGAATGACCCTTGCTGTCCTTGTGCCATAAAAATGCAACCAACCAACCATTGCCATGTATGTCACCTGTTGCCTGTTTTTTTGTTTTCTCAATTGCCACTCTTCTGTCTTTTGTTCTCTCTAATCCACCCTTTACTTTTTTCTCCATTCTCATTCTGTTCCTTTTTTTATTACATGTCTGTGATTCACTACATGTTTTTGCATCATACCTGCCACGCTTTTTCTCCAATTTAACCCCATATTTTACAATTTTACAATTTATGTAAACATTTGCTATGGTTTACGAAAGGGTGTCTTTTGGGATTTTTTTCTCTTTGTAAAAAAAATGAAGCAAAAGTGCACTACTTCCAGTAGATCTGATTATTTTTAATATAACCTCTCCACATAAATATCTTTTCTTTACATACATAAAGACTGCAATAATTTGTACCTGCAATCGATCATGTGGTTAGTGATAGGTGGAAATGGGCAAAATCTAATACCATTAGTTGATGATCGACAGAGTTCAATGTGACAGTCAAAGTAGGAAGAAGTTGAACTTTTTGACGATAGCTGACATTTCCCACCTCTTTCTTTGCTTCTAATAGTTTAGTTTATCCCAAAACAAACAGTTTGTTTTAGCTCTGTTATCTCTCGTACATCATTTATGTTGTCTTTTTCCCAACTTTTTTTTTTGCATTTTGCTTATATATTCTGTATTTGTTTACTTTTTTATGAATAGTTAACCAATCAATTTGTTATTTTTCTGTATTTTATTTATACCTTTTGTATTTATCATTTGTGAGACTAATCAAAAAATAGTCATCTGAACTAATAACATGATTCCTTGGAGCATACAAACATCCCTGTACCTGTAGAACAGTGGTTCCCAACATTTTTCAAGCCATGACCCACTTTTACCCCCTACTTCTCGCTTCTGTCAAAATGACAGGGTGAGGTTTCATTCTCTTTTTCTCGTGCCCATAATATTTCCAGACTGGAGTGTTCAAAAGTAATTAATTGATACAATACAATAATTACAATAACCTTAATTGTTGGGTTTTCTTAAAAATTTAATTTTCTTGGTTTTAAGCTAAAAAAAATTCCCAAAATTAAAATTTTACTGTTTTCTTGAAAATTATGCACTCGTTAAGGGTTAAAATAGCCAAGTAATCTGCGACCTCTTTTTATAGTAACCAAAAGGTCTGTGAACCCTGCCTCTGCCTGCATTTACATAATAAAAGCATTTTTAACAGAGTAAAGAAAACACATTAAATATAAAATTTTATTTTATTATATACATAACTTAATAATATATATTATATTAATTGTACATTAGTTATATATATTATATTAATTGTACATTAGTTATATATATTATATTAATTGTACATTAGTTATATATATTATATTAATTGCATATATTATATTAATTACATATATTATATTAATTACATATATTATATTAATTGTACATTAGTTATATATACTATATGTTTATATTATAGTTATAAAGTAAACAACTATTAGTGGAATATCGCAATGTGCATGTATCCATGTCAGCATACAACATTTGGTATGAAATTCCTTATAAAAATAATTGCAACCAAAAAGTCACAGCGACCCCCCAGAAACCTGTTGGTGGCCCCCTTCAGGGCATGACCTCCTGGTTACGAACCACTGCTGTAGAACCACAAAATTCTATTGTGCAAAGTTTTTTTTTTAAATATTGTTTTCATCAGGCATCACCAGATGATATGGAGTTTAAACTGCCCTTATTGCTTAAGAGCATA
This sequence comes from Dysdera silvatica, assembly GCA_006491805.2. Lineage (NCBI taxonomy): Eukaryota > Metazoa > Arthropoda > Arachnida > Araneae > Dysderidae > Dysdera > Dysdera silvatica. The sequence goes on from QLNU02015360.1 coordinate 100,285,638, forward strand.
TGTATTATTTTAGGATAATTCCTATGGAAAAATGTGTCTTGGAGGCAATGCACCTTTTTATTTTGGAAAACTTACATATGTTCCAATGAGCTCTAATGATGCAGTGTGAACCACAACATTTATATTCTTGCATAAATGTTCAGTTCATGTGTTATATATCCACTGTGGTTCAAAGCTGAACATTGTGTGTGAACACCAACTAATGATAGTTATGCTAACGCCAATATTTTTTATGTTATCGACTGTTGATGTTAATCATTATACTTGGAAACCTGCCTTAAGTACGAAAAGGTTACGTTTAGTGAGCCCTAATAACATAGTGACTATAATGCCAAGATGATGGTCTCTAATTCTAATCAAGCCTTATGGCATGAAAATTGCAAATATCTTAAACATTTCTTCATTGACATGAAAAGCTTCAAAAAATATGTATGTAGATTTTTGTCCTTTATCATTTCAGATTTATAAATATGGCAAATGTGGATAGTAAAAGAAGCTTATATTTGCCATCCTTTTGGGATGATGAGAGCAAGGTTGAATCCTTATTCTCAGAATTTTGCAACAAGGACCTTAATCCAATTGGCTGGCAAGAAAAGATGGACTTTTGGATTGAATTGATAAACAACTTTACAAGTAGCCAAAAAGTAGTTGTTCTTACTGCTGAGGATGTCTGTTCAGGATTTGAGAAAAACAAGGAAGTTCCAAAATGTATTGATGAAGTGTTAAATTATATGTCCAGGTATTTAATTAATATGTTTTCAGAAATATGAATGGTTAGTTGCATGTTACTTTTTTCATAAATTGAAGGTTGACTGAAATGCATAAATGAACAGTATATTTTTTTTTATAAAGTATTAGACTATTTATTTAAATCAATGGAGTTCTTTTTTAGCTTTAAAATATGCTATATTTTCAGAAAAACTAAACAATATTGAACAACTTGACAAAACTATACAATATAAATGATGCTCCCACCCTTCCTGTATTTTGAGCCTTTGTCCTGTATTTCCTATATTTTTCTTATTTTATTTGTCTTATTTTTCAAGTTTTTGCTTTTTTTAAATATACTTTTGCTTTTAAAGTGTGGGGAGGGGGGGTCAGCTTTCATGGGAAGTTTAAAGTATACCCATTCTGTATTTGCCATTTCCGTTTTTAACTTCTTCCAATTTTTCATTTATTGCTCTAGCCTTACGTTCTTAGCAGGGTGTCTGCCAACTTGTAATACTCAGAGAATATTGTAATTCTGGGAAACTCAGGGAATTATGGAAATTTTAGTATATTCTGCAAGAAGGAAAAATTGTATGTTAAATAAATATGTGTAAGATATTATCTAGCTAATTGTGGTATCTTTTTAAACTAATTAGTCTGATTTTTTTAATTTTTCTGAAAATAATAATATGGAGGTGAAATTTGGACACTGTAGTGTCTTTGTAGTTCACCTCTGTGTAGGGTGGGGTTGGGCCTTAACTCGCAGGAGTACAGGTTTTTCGCATTTAGCAATAGGCAACTGTAACTGCTCTGAAGTTTTGTATTTTTGTTTGTTTTATGAACGTTTTAAGTTGTATTGTATATAATTTTGCTTTTTATCCTTAAAATTTTTATAACAGAAATTGTATAATATCCTAAATGAAACTGATTATAAAGCTAATTATAGTCATAAAAGAATGCAATTTTTTGAAAAAGTTATAAAATGCTAAAATTCATTTTGAAAATGCTACAAAAATGCTAGCTTTTCAAATTAAAATTGTTAAAATCTTGTGCTCCTACCATGATTTGTCTACTGTTTTTTTTTATAAAAAAGTTTATATATATACATAGTTTAAACCGATACATATGCAGAAAACAAGCCTCAAATCTTTTCCATCTTTTAATAATATTATGTAAAACCTGTCTAATTGTAATAACCTGCTAATTAATATTAAATTTAAATTAATAATTATTAATTTAAATTTATACATGTAAAAACCATATTTATGCAAACATTTTTGAAGCCAAATGAATGTTTTATTATAGAATTTAAACCAGATATATGCAAACAAACTTTATGAACAAGTTTTCATCCACAGTAAAAGTTGAAAACCCTATTTTCAAGGACTTTCCCCATCCTAAATAGCTATCAACCCCTGTCGAAGTGTCACTTATCAGCTTATTTATGACTTTGTTTACGTTTCTCCCCCACTTTCTAATAAAAATAAATAGATTTTATTTATCACAGGAGACATACAATGCACACAATCTGTAAAGACAAGCTTATGCATTACATTAGGCAAGTTCCATGAACAATAAATCGCACATACCAACGTACATAATAAGCCTGTGTTCAGAATCACTATCAATTTTTGTATTTGTAACTAGTGCAGTGAATTATGTGTCTCATGATTTAATGTTTTAAAAAATTCCTAGCCTATTTGCAAGGTTTTTTTTCTCTCTCCCTTTTGCACTTTTCAGTTTATATTTATTGTGAACATGGCAGATGAAAAGAAACGACATATTTGCTTAAATATTGATCAAAAGTTGGCGATTTTAAATTCTTTGAAATCAAATAATAAGACAAAGATATAAATAACAAAAGAGTATGGTTGTAATTTGTCCACAAATACAGTACATGTGTTTTTGCAAGTACTATATTTCTACATTTTTATTAATGAAGTAATAGTATTGTGCATTGTAAATATTGAAATAATATATATGATTTATAAAATTCAATAAAAATTTAATGAGCAAATTATTTGCACGCTATAGTTCAGAGAATACCGCTTTTATGTAAAACCCGCTTATATGCAAAGGACTTCGTTGCTGTGTCCATCAAAGATGAAGTATTAAAATTCTAATCCTCATTTTATTTTTATATTTTAATTATTATATATAGTACCTTCCTATGCATCGAAATTATATAAAGCCTAATAGTTTTATAACGAAAATAAACTTTGAAGATTTTTTTAAACCAGTATGTGGTAAAGGGAATAAGCCAGGTATAGGACTGATACTACATCACTGATGCGTGTCTCTATATATGCATACAGGTGGGTCTTAAACTATGTAAAGGCAGGTAGAGGGGACCTAAATAAGCAGATTTCGTATAGGATTGTGTGTGCGGTAATGTCGCCTTGAGCCGGTAGAGAGCGCTGATGACTGTGGCGTATAAAAGCGCTTCGCTAGCTGGATTCATCATTTCCCGCACGGATCTCGAGCAGCATGCATCGTTTCACCAATGCGGAGCTGGCCGACATGCATTTCATGTATGGGGCTGCACAAGGAAATGGATTAGCTGCTCAAAGGATGTACAGGGAGCGATTCCCGGATAGGAATCAGCCGGATCGTCGATGTTCCTCCAGCTGTTCGCAGACGAATGTGGTTCCAGCACGATGGAGCCCCAGCTCACTTCAGTCGAAACGTCAGGAATCACCTGGACGCTGTCTACGGCCAGCATTTTATAGGACGGGGCGGTCCAGGTCCCTGGCCACCGCGTCCTCCTGATTTAACCTGCTTGGATTTTTTGTTTTGGGGGTCATATTAAAAGCCTGGTGTACGAGAGTCCCGTCACATCTGAAGAAGATCTTGTTGCCCGCTTGTCTGTTGCTGCTGGACATGTGATCGACATGCCTGACGTCTTTTCTAATGTACGCCGATCCATGCGCCGTCGCTGTGAATCTTGTATCGCTGTTGGTGGCCGCTCTTTCGGGCACCTCTTGTAAACTATTAATAAATTTTTGTTTTCTTTTGTCTTTACTTGTCTTTTCAGTTTCCTGTGATTCATACTGCTTTACAAGCTAGCGCTTTAATGTGTCATTACCGCACACACATTCCTATACGAAATCTGCTTATTTAGGTCCCCTCTACCTGCCTTTACATTTTGGCGCCTCATTTAGGACCTACGGTATATATTATATATATATATATATATCATCATCATATTCAACCATTATCTATCCACTGCTGGATGAAGGTCTCTCCAAATGCTTTCCACACAAGTCTATCCTGGGCCATTCGTTTCCACGTCACCCCAACCTGTTTTCTTATTTCATCCACCCATCTAGTTTGAGGACGTTTTCTAGGTCTTCGGTGGTCTCTTGGAATCCAGTTCAGAATTTCTGTTGTCCATCGTTGATCAGTTCTTCTTGCAATATGCCCAGCCCATCGCCATTTCAGCCCTTTTACTTTAACAATGATGTCCTCTACTCTAGTTTGCTCTCTCACCCAAGTGTTTCTTTTTCGATCTCTCCTAGTTATTCCAAGCATGCACCTCTCCATGCTCCTTTGCGTTGTCTGTAACTTTCGTATTGCTCCAACTGTTAGACTCCATGTCTCTGATCCATAAGAGAGGACTGGCAATACACACTGGTTGAAGACCTTTCTTTTTAGACACAAAGGCAATTTCCCCTTCAGGATAAAACTGTTTCTTCCAAATGCACTCCAGCCAAGTTTAATACGTCTGTTGAGTTCTTTCATAATGTTGCCATCCATTGAAATCAGCTGGCCAAGGTAAATATATGAATCAGCAATTTCTAGCTCAATGTTGTCAACTTGTATTTTTGTTTCCTCTACAAAATTATTGAACATGATCTTAGTTTTTTGTAGGTTCATCTTGAGTCCAACTTCTTTACTTCTAGTTGAGAGCTCCTGTACCATGTCTTGGAGTTCTAATGGGTTCGTTGAAAAAATAACAATGTCATCAGCAAACCGCAAATGATTTAAATATTCACCATTTATTTTTATTCCCTTGTTATTCCAATTTATCAGCTGAAAAATCATCTGTAAAGCTGAAGTAAAAAGTTTTGGAGAAATGGTATCTCCCTGCCTCACCCCTTTGCCAAGTTTGATAGTTTTGGTATCTTTATGTAACCGAAATTTTGCACTTGCATTTTTATACACACGTTTCACCATGTCAATGTACACATCCTCAATGTCTGTTGATCTTAAAGAGTTGATGACTGCTGATGTTTTAATAGAGTCAAAGGCCTTCTCATAGTCAATAAATGCAACACACAATGGAAGTTCATATTCATGTGTTCTTTCAATTAATTCTCTTAATACTTGAATATGGTCCACTGTACTGAATCCACTTCGAAATCCAGCTTGTTCTCTTGGTTGAGCTGCATCTAATTTTTTCTGCAGGCGATGTGTTAGCACTTTTGTGAAGATTTTATAAATAGCAGGTAACAAGCTAATTGGTCGGTAATTTTTCAAATCCTCTTTATCACCTTTTTTATGCAAAAGAATTACTGTTGCAGAATCCCATTGGTTTGGTATGTTACCGCTGTTAAGACATTTGGTAAAGAATTTTGCAAGTATGTCTTCTACATATTCTCCAGCTTCTTTTAGGATATCTAATGTAATACCATCATCGCCAGGGGCTCTTCCTTTCTTCATACTTTTTATTGCAAATGAAACTTCTTCTTTTAAGATTTTAGGAGCTGTTCCTTCGACTATTTCAGTGTCTTCGTTTAATCCACTGTTACTTTCATATAGTTTTTTGTAGAATTCTTCAACTCTTCTAAGTATTTCTTCCCTATTTCTTGTTACGGTGCCATCCTCTCCTTTTAATGCAATGATGTGTTTCTTCCCAACAGATAAACTTCCTTTAACAACCCTAAGGCTCAACTTTTCATGAGCTGTTTCGTCTTCTCAGATAATTTGCTATTGTGCTTTTTACAGGTTACACCACCAATTTCCCCAGCAGTTTCAACTATTGTCTTAACAATGTTTTCATTTGCTTCTGAGATATCAATTTCTTCAATAAGTCCTTCCAGTGCAGAAAAGCGATTTTTTAATTCCAACTTGAATGCCTCGGTATTTTCTTTTAATTTCTTTAAATCCACCCTCTTACTTACTTGTTTCCTAATGAGCTTCTGTCGTTCTAATTTAGTATTTAAGTGCACTTTACATCTCACCATTCGATGATCACTTCCAGTATTAAATCTGTTCAGTACACTGCAATCTTCAATAATTGATTTCTTGTTTGCCAGGATATAGTCAATTTCACTAGTTCCCCCATTTGGGTGTTTCCATGTCCATTTTCTTTGCGGTTTCTTCTTAAAAAATGAATTCATGATGCTAAGGTTTTCAGCTTCTGCAAATTCGATGAGTTGATCGCCACGTTCATTCCTTTCCCCATATCCGTATTTACCAACCGATGTCTCTCCTTGTTCCTGTTGTCCAATTCTTGCATTGAAATCCCCCATGATGAGCTTGATATGTTGTTTCCCTTTGGTGTGTAACTCTTTGATTTCTTCATAAAATTCTTCAACCTCTTCGTCGGTATGGCTTGATGTTGGTGCATATACCTGTACTATTTGAAGTTGGTATCGCTGGGTTAGTTGAACAACGAGCCTCGCTGCTCGATCTGATGTACTTTCAACTTCCAGAAGACAGTCTTTAATTCTTTTGTTGATTAAGAAGCCAACACCACTTGTTCTTCCAGTTTCCGTTCCTCTATAATAAAACAAATGTCCACTTTTAAGTTCCACCAACTCTTCACCTTTTCTTCTAACTTCACTGAGTCCTACAATGTCCCATTTGATCTTGTCAAGTTCTTCTTCCAATTCCTGAAGTTTTGCTTCAGAAGCAAGGGATCGTCCATTAAACGTAGCCAAGGTCAATAACAAACGGCAGCCTGGGCCATTCCAGTGATTCTTAGCACCCCCTGCTTTCATGCCACACTGACCGCTGCCTTGATCAGGAGCACTCCAGCACCTGGAGACTAGGGGCCATGGTTTCTGGTGTGTCAACATAATGGAGGAATTAGCCATAATTTCACCACGCTGGCTAGACGGGTTGGTGAATTAGCCCTCCCCTTCCGCCTTTCTATCCGTGCAGCAAATATTAATTTGCCACATAAATAGAAAGCTCAGCCTGCACCACTTGAAGGCGGGGTAGGACACTAGGTTACTGGCCTGGCCGGTTCCACACATCGTCACATACGTTCAGCGTGTGGGTCTCCTTCCAGTTAGATACCAGCAACCCTTTTGCAGGCCATATATATATATATATATTAGTTATGTATTCTCCAGGATACCTCCGAAGCCCAGAAAATGGAAATGGCAAATACCATCGATTGTGACAAATTAAAATCAGTGTTAAATAAAAGTTGATAAATCGCTGTCAAATAAAAGTTGATAAATTAAAAGCAATGTAGAATGAAAATTCACAAATCAAAGTCGATCAACAGGGGGTGTCAATGGTTCTATTGCCAAAAAAGCAAAAATATATCTTATACGATTCATTGAAAAAAGAAAACAGAAATTACCAAGGCTATCCAAATTATTTCTGATGGCTTTTGCCCTTTCCCCACTACTGGGAAAGAAACGACGTTGCCATGATAACAGCGTGAAAGCCCATTGAAGAAATGTGCTATTTTCTTGGCAAGGCCTTGTATTTCGAAAAAAAATAAATTGGCGAATAGCATTTGGTGTTGCAAAATAGATATTACGGTAATTAATTTTTTACCCATTGATTGTAGAAGCATACTTTCAATTATAAATACTTTTCAAATCATGTATAAATGTTGGGCATGGCATTTATTCTATAATGAGTCATATGTGTAAAAATATAAAATTTAACTTTTTAGATGAGCTCTTTACACAGAAACTTTCAATTGAAAAAATGTTTTTCTGCATATAGTTGGTCAAATAAAATAATTCTTGCTTCTAATTGGAATATTTAAGGAGTTACAGAAGGTTAAGTTTTATGGTTCATTGGCGATAGGTCGCTGTTTTGCCAACAGTCACTAAAAGTGAGAATGCTTTCTGAAAGAAAGAAGAATGGAGTTCATGTATAAATAAAGTATTCAAAGATGAAGTGTTAAAATTCTAATTCTTATTTTTATTTTAATGTATTTTCTATATTTTAATTATTATATATATATAATTAATAATAATTAAAGCAATATCATATATAAAAAAGGCTACTTCTAGTTTTTTATAACTGGAAAAAAACCCAGCATATGGAGACGGAAGCAGGTGGAGATAGCCCAGCCATTGGACCGAAAAGTCGCAAGGCAGGGCTGTATCGAAGGCCGGAGTCCCATCTTTTTTCTCAGCAGCTATTGGAGCTACGATACTTCATATTCAGAGAGTGTACGTGAGGGCACTTAAAATGATGCATGTTAGGGCCGTGTCAGGGATGGTCAAGAGCTCTCATCACTTTTCTAGGCTGCTGTTGTAGCTATGACTACGGTATTCCGTATTCAGGTAGTGTACATGAGGACAAATGAAATGTTGCATGTCAGGTGGCTGGAAGCCCCCATCCTTTTTCTAGGCTGCTATTGGAGCTATGATTACAATATTCCATATTTGCAGTGTACATGAGGGAACTTGAAATGTTGCATGGCAGGGCCGTATTGGAGAGGAGTCAAAAGCACACTTGGAACAATTGCAATCATTTTATATGATTGCGGTTACTCAAGGTGAGGTTTTAAAGAAAAATTAAAGGAACTACTATACAACATGTATACCTATATTTGCAATTTAATGAACTAACTAGTAACTAAATAAATGGGTCCATTGCAACTTCTGGTAAGGGTTTATTAGAATTATTGGAAGATGAGGATGATACTTTACATAAGCCAGCGATGAATTCAAAGAGAAAAGCTGAAGTAGAATTAAATAACTATTTGATAATGCTGAAAGTGAGAAACAAATCCTTTAATACGATGGAAATTGCATCGCACAAAAGCTCTTTTCTTTTTAAAATACCAATTTGGTATTTTAAAACAAAAGCTGCGAAGCATGTCGAAGGACATAAACGCAATGCGTAAAGTGTGTATAAATTGAATATTTATCTACTTAGTAGGATCTTATTTGTGCTAATTTATTTTTTCAAAAAATTAGATTGCACTGTTTTTTCTGTCTCCTAAGTTTTCTAGCCTGGCTCCTAAGATTTCAAGGGATTTTTCAGTCCTGGTCTAAAATATATTGGCTATAATTTCTTGAATGTTGTCCTATATATTTTTCCCTACTGTCCTATATTTTTATTTCGGTTTGGTGGGACCCCTGTATTAAGAACTTAAAAAAATATCTATCACCTTTTAAGTAGAAACTTAATGTCACTTTTTAGTAATGTAAAACCCTGTTGCAGTGCAGTGGTAATGTGTCTACCTAGCATGCTGTTAACCTGAGTTTGACTCCCAAAGATTTAAAAAAAAAGTATGCTTACCAACTAACTGCTCACTTTAGTCTGGGGGTTAGTTCCCTAGGCCGTACAAAGTTTAGATTTTTTGGAAAACTGTAGGTCCATTTCCTTACAGCGGCATAGTGCTAATGCATTTGTCTATTGTACCATTAACCCAGATGTGGCTTAATTGTATCGTAGAGTGTGTGATGTTTTCCTGCCCACCATAGTCAAAAGTTTGGTTCCTTTGGTGGCAGCAAATTTTAATTCCTCGGAAAATTAGGTGTTGGGTCAACAATACCTTTGCTATCTTTAGACTGTAAAACACACACATACAAATTCACTGTAAGAGTATCCAGAAGTTCTTACAGCATTAATGAACATTGCAGCGGCATAGTGTGATTACCAGTGCCTGGTGCAAGTTAAGTATTGTGGCTGCTAAAACTCGTTATCACTCCCTCCTTTCAGTCCAACATTAAAATTTTGTGCCCTTTAGTATTTTGCACCTGTGACTTTCAGTCCAGTTGCCCTCCATGCTACACCATTAAGTGGCAGCTCGACCATTTCTGATACAGGACCCCTGCCTATAATTTCTTTCAATACAAATCATACAAATACAAATTCATACAAATTTGTGACGACGTAAGTGGGAAAATATGTTGTCATTCATTAGTGTGGAGACCTAATTTTTGCCTTGTAAAACATACAACTTGTTTGGTATGAAAGTTTCATTGCACATGCTCAAAATGACACGTTTGAGGTAGGAGGAATGAAAAAAAAAGTTTTCTCATGCTTCAAAAAACGACAGATGTGGATTATGTAGTGTCCCAAAAATGACAGATTACCATTTATATATCTTGGCTTCTAAAAGTAACAAACAGTTATTTTGACACTGGCGTAAGGTTTAAAAACACGACGTTTCGGGAGCCAACTGCTCCCTTTGTCAAGTGAAGGCAGAATGAAGAGTTCGTGAAAGTCCTAAGCTTATATACCCGCATGTTGGGAATCCCCATCTGACGCCATTTGGTGCGGAGCATTTCCAGCTGGGGAAACCCCAATCGGGGAAACCCTCGCCGGGAAAGCCCCCGCACCCGACGATGTCAGATGAACACCCCCAACTCGAGGTTTTGCAAAAATCCTGTAAGGTTCTGGTAGAGGTTTTGCGATGTTTATTGCACGACTCCTCAAACCGTAGGTTTCCCATGATTCCAGAAAAAGTCTACTCCCCAGATTCGTCACATTCTGATGTAATATTTTCATCGAATGCCAATCTGGTTCGTGACCCTCCCTGAAGACATGTTCAGCCAACTGGTTTGAATCGTCTCCCCTAGCTACCGCACGCATATGCTCCTTCCCTCGTAGACGTATCGATCTTCCCGTCTGTCCAACATACACCTTGTCACAGTCTCCACACGGTATTTGGTAAATAGCACCAGATTTTTCCTCCTCAGGGACGCGATCCTTAACTTTAAGTAATAGATCACGCAGGGTGTAGACAGGTTTGTAGTAGGTCTTAACATTCACACAACTGAGAATTCGAGACAGCTTTTCTGAGACACCCGCCACATATGGCAAAACCACTGATGTCTTCCTAGTCTCATCCTCTACATTCCTGTTTCCACCACTAACACCACATTGGTTACGAGCGATAAATTTAGTCGGGTAACCGTTCTTTTTCAACACGCTTTTGTTGCGTCGTAATTCAACATTGCGAAGGTCATCATTACAACAATGTGTAAAGGCTCGTCGGTGCAAGGCTCTAATGACAGATGCTTTGTGTGATGCCGGGCTATGAGAACGAAAGTCAAGATACCTATCAGTATGTGTTGGTTTCCTAAACACGCCTTCTAAAGTAACTTGAAAATTTGTTGTGGTCCCATTTTACAGTTTTGAATGCACCATCTTTGATATCATGGGTTTGGGTTTCAACTTTTGGAAAGCATGCAAAAATAGAAATTTTATATATATATATATATATAATCATATTCAACCATTATCTATCCACTGCTGGATGAAGGTCTCTCCAAATGCTTTCCACACAAGTCTATCCTGAGCAATTCGCTTCCATGTCACCCCAACCTGTTTTCTTATTTCATCCACCCATCTAGTTTGAGGACGTTTTCTAGGTCTTCGGTGGTCTCTTGAAATCCAGTTGAGAATTTCAGTTGTCTATAATTGATCAGTTCTTTCAATATGCACCACATATTTGGTAAACTGCTCTCTTTGTTTGCTTGTTAACAACTGAGCTGTGAATTCATGTGTCTTCCCTTTTATATGCTGGGCCAAACACACAGAATTATTTGGATGGTTCCAGATTGTTTTAGAAGGTTCTGCTATATTCTGGAATTATCTGGAAGCTTTCACGTTGTTCCAGAAGACCTTTAATGATTTTGAAGGTCCTATGTAAATTGAAATCCAGAGGAATAAAAACATTTCACCAGTTCCAACTTTTTTTTAATTTATCATTTTTATTCCATTACATTGAGCACATTGGTCCAAAAAAGGATTTCTTAAAAAAAAATTATGAAAAATTCAAGAAACGAAGTGGCGTGTCCTCCTTCTCAGGATATGTAGTACCCTTAGATATACAACTTAGAGAATACAACTCCTGTAAAATTCTCAGAATTTTTTGAGATCGGTGTTTTTTAGAAAAATTAAAAAAGAATGCAATAAAGAAATTAGCCACGGAAGCTAAAAAGAGAACATTGTTTATAAAACCATTGTTAAACTCAAAAGTGGGAGTTCTTCTTTTCATGGAATGTTAATGTTGTACTTTATGGTGCTGATCAACAAATGAAAATCAAAAATTTTGGGGTTGGCGTTTAAAAAAAAAATAAATAAATAAAAAATAAATAAATAATTTTTGATCTTTCAAAAAAAAAAAACCAGAAAGCTACAGCAAATGAACTTGGACATATATATCCAAACGCAGGATATCGTTTAAATTTGAAAAATATTATCTTTCAAATATAAAAAACCACAACGAAATATCTTGAACCGTTCCAGAGATAGTGCATTTTAAAATTTTGCTGAAAATCGTGAGTAAAAAATGGCACCCTGTATTTCGGGCCAGAAATTTGCTTGAACAAAACAAAAAAATATGGAGTCCTTACTTTTTAATGAATTTTAACATATGTTAAATTCAAAAACATCTGAGTCTATGAAGGTAACCCCCTTGCCTGAATTGATATGGACTATGTCTATAGCATTTGTACATTTGATATTTTTCATCTTCTTGCTTGCAACGTGGATATAAAAACATCAGGGAAATTCTTAGAAATATATCATGGAAATACCAGGGATTCTTTTCTGTATTTTGTTACCAACTTGAATAAAGCACTTTTAAAATCCTTTGGCTTTTTTGGTGAATTAGAGAATTGAAATTGGGGCCTTTATAGTGCATTCCAAGCATGCTCAGAAAATAGGGAGAGGGAATGAAATTTCTTAAAATATAATATATTGATATAGTTTTACTGCAAATACTTCAGTCCGGGGATGGGAACTTGGGCCCTTTGGTGTGGCCTTTTGACCAAATTAAAATTTTGCAGAAAAATCATTTTATTTTTATTAATACTATTCTGTTCACCTTTTTTATGTATTATAATCTTAAAATCTACCTAAGTAAAGTATAAAAGTGTAGAAGATGATGTAACGAATTAATTTTCCTTGATTTACATATACAATTAGATGTGCAGCCTTCGTACATTACAGCTAACTTAATGCGGCCTTCTAACATTAACAGCTAATTTAATACAGCCTTCCAACGCGAAAAGATTCCCCACCCATGCTTTAATCTCTGATTTTTTTATTTTGTTATTTAAGCTATATAATAATATGGAGGCAATGCACTTGTCTACTGTAAAAAGCATTTCAGGTTGACTCATGTTGATACAAAGCATATGCTATTTTTTCTACTTATTAATTTGTGATTTGATTTCCTGGATGATGTATTCAGATTCCTTAGAAAACTGAGGTCCTGGCATAGCATGATCAGGGCTGTCTTTATGCCATAGAACATAAACGAGCATTTGTTATTTAATTTGTGAAAACCACTGTACTTTTAACTTGAGGAATAAAATGAATAACTGAAGAAAAAATATTTCAGTGTTTTTTATCATTATATGAAATGAAGTATTATATTTCTGTTTTAGCAATTATGAGAAAATGTTTTAAATGTCTAATGTGTTACTTTCATTTTATAAAAGTTATATGATTTGTTTCAGGCAGAATAATGTTACAACAGTGGAACATTATATTTGTTGCTATTTACCTAACACTTGGATTAATTGGTGTTACAATGTATTTGTGAAGTATCCAGCGGTTCGAGTATGGTCATTTGTGAGAAATATTTTTTCCTCAGCACCAACTATTCAAAAATTTGTGAATCTTGATGTTTTAAAGGTTAGCCAAAACATGTTATATATAAAATATATTTAAACCTATTTTATAAAGAATATACTTTTTAAAGATTTATTAATAATCTTATATCATTTAATATAGAATATAAACCCATAGTTAAAATATTGCATGTTTGTTTTATCTATGGCTGCCAGAATAAGAATAATGAAATCTAAAGGCTGTCCAATATGTTTAAATTTTGCTTTAATTTTTGTTTTTTGATCCTAATCTTTAATTTGCCAATATGACAGCTTGACAGTGGGAAACGTTTTATATTTTAAGTGGATATTTTGCATGGTTTTGTTCTTTAGGTCATAATGTTTGATCATGAAGTTTAGGCATAAATGCTAAATGTAAAGTGTTAAAAGTGGCTGATTATTAAGTGGTTCATGGGTATTAATCTTTTTGTACTAGGGATTTGAGATACAAGCTAAAACTATGCATGGTGGTGATTTACCAATATTTCATTAACTGGCTTTCTGAACTATACAATTTTTATCCATCAGGTTCTTTGATGTCCAGCAAAAAAGTTAACTAGTTAATATTTTTAAATCTCACATTGTTTGGCAAATAATGACCCTTGCTGTCCTTGCACCATAAAAACACAACCAACCTAACATTTTTAAAACTATTTGGAAAGTCAATTTAATCTATCCTTGTCATACCTAAATGTATCCTGGATTGGTCATCACAATAAGTCATTTGCTTCATCTAAGCTGATTCAATGTGGTTTTAAAATGCAATGCAAATGATATAAAAATAAAATTGGTCAGATCATTTAGAGAAATATAATTAAAAAATATTGAGGGCACTTGCTTTGAGTTTGTACATTTGACATTGTAGCCTGTGATATTCATGCTGTATTTTTTTTGTTCAAATTTAAAAATCATACTGAGCACTTGGTGATATCTCCTGTATGATTAGTTGTCTAATGATCATATTTCATACATGCATGCTTATGAATTTGGGAAGTGCACTGGCTAAAAGAGATGTGACATGCCAGACAACTAATAGCTGTTGCATATTTAAGTTATATCTTGGCAAGTGTTATGCTGATAAAGAACATTAAGGGTCCTCCACAGCACTTTAGCTTCCAAAATTTGAGGCCCTGCGGTGGCGCAGTGTGGTAACGCGTTCTCCTAGTGTGCCGTTAATCCGGGTTCGACTCCCAACAGTGCAAAGAACGCTTACTCAGAGATCTCATAAAGATCGCACTGCTCACTGTAGTCCGGGGTTTGGTTCCCTAGGCCTTAAGAGGTTCGGATTCCTCGGAAAACAGTAGGTCCCGGCGCAGCATGACCACTGTAGTCTTTGAGCCGTAAAACCACAAAACAAACAAACCAAAATTTGAGGTATCATTGGCTGTTTAGGATCCCAGTAGTATAAGGGGATAGAAGAGGTTACTAAAAGTTACTTTTCTTCAGCAAAGTCACTAACGCCACTATTTTTATAAAAAAAAAAAAGTCACTTAAAATTACTATTTTCGGTAAAAAATCATTAATTTTATTTTTTTTTTCGTTCGTGGTAGTTGTGTACAAATTTTATTGACGAACGTCAATTTCGAATTCCATGGCCGAGAATCTGTAATGGCGAGGAGGAAATATATTTTTTAAGCCCATACTTAATAAAAGAATAGAAGGTTGTTTCGGTTAGGCAAAGTTCAGGGTTGACCAGGGTTCATTATAAACTATTTCCACTGTATGAGCGCTTTTGCCAAAAACATTGAACATGTATCCACTTACAAAAAATAATGTGAAAAAAAAAATTGCATAGATCATTTCAGTTAAGCGAAGTTCGAATAATCTAGAATCTACCGTTAAAGAATTTGATTTATTACTTACATTTTTGTAGCTCACTCATTATCTGCAGGTGTCGAAATATCCATGGGGCTAGATGCTGGAGGCCACTTTTCTACTTTTCACTGTTTATTTGGTGATTTTTTTTTTCGAAAGGTATAATAATTATTTATTGAAATTTTTGGAAAGCCTATGTCATTCGGTTCGCTCGCAGTTTCTAAGGATTATTGGTATTGCCAT
Source organism: Dysdera silvatica (assembly GCA_006491805.2). NCBI lineage: Eukaryota > Metazoa > Arthropoda > Arachnida > Araneae > Dysderidae > Dysdera > Dysdera silvatica. The sequence goes on from QLNU02015360.1 coordinate 100,301,180, forward strand.
CTGGATAATCACATTTACCCAAACTTATCAATGGTTTGGACATTGACAGCGGCATAAGAAAGTAGGGGTGGTGCTTAAGTCCCCCATTGGTTATCAAAACACATTATTTTCTCACATTTCATAACTTAATCTTCTTCAAAGATACTTGAGTCCCCCCCACCCTTAGTTTTTGAATTGCTATGCCACTGGAGATTGATGTGCATAACTCGTTTCATTTTTTTCTGCGCTTCAATTAAATAGAAGGCATGTATAATTTTGTATTATGTTGAAAACTTTTTAAAATTATTTAATTCTAGATAGGTGTTATTGTAACCCACTATTTTAGGGCAATGGCAGATTTGGGGGGGGGGGCAATCGAAAAGAGAAAAGTCTTTATATAATGTATCTTTATTCTCTCCTATGTGCACTAGTTTTTCATCATTATAGGTACGACATTGTATATTTTATTGACATGTAAAAGTTATGCATTTATTTTAGATATCTTGTTTTTTTATGTGTAAAAAAGAGAAATATTCATTTATGCATTGAGAAGACAGCAAAATTGACGTTTTTATTTAAGTCCTTGAATGTTGGCTTCAATAATATCAGAATTGAAATCTTACGCGTTTTATAGTCTCAATAAACAAGAAATCAAAATATTCAATTTTTTTTTTTTATTAAATACATTTAGGTATTCATTGAAATCTTAAAAGGAGGAAATTTTATGTTCTAATCTTACATAAAAGTAGCTGAACGAGAAAATTTTGATTTTTTTTTTTCCTTTTGAGGTATGCAGTCTTAACTAAAAAATTTAAATAAGAAAAAAAAAAGTTTTAATAAGAAACATGATATTTTTATTTAAAAAAAATCATAACTTTTTACACCCTGATTTTAAATTCCATTTTCCAATTCTATAGTTATAAGTTTTCCCTAAGGTCAGTCTGGTCATAAATCTCAAGTCATATTAAGCTGACAGTCTTTTCTCAGTTAACATATTCAGGTTTTGGGACACAAAATTGTCGTAACCGTTATGTAATATTAATTTTTTTCATAGCCATAATTTAATTGAGCCGTACAATAGCAGGGGTCGGAGTGGGTCACTAAAAATTACCTTCTTTTTTCAGCAAAGTCACTGAAAGTTACTATTTTCGGTAAAAAAAAGTCATTAATTTTGATTTTTTTTTCATTCGTAGTAGATGTGCGTGAATTTTATTGACGAACAATTTCGAATTTCTGTGGCTGAGAATTCGAAACTGGGAGTAAGAAATACCATATTTTTTAAGTGGACACTTAAAAAAAGTTATAGATTATTTTGGCTAAACAAAGGCGAAATTCCGACGACTGGGGTTGGTTATAAATGATTTCCATCCACTATAATAATATGAGTGTTTTTGCCAAAAAACATTGAACCGTGTGTCCACATAAAAAAAAAATTCATAGGTCATTTCAGTTAAGCGATGTTCCGATGATCGATGGTCTACTGCTGAAAAACTAGGTTTATTATTTACATTTTTGTGATCTACTCATTATCTGCAGAGGGCAAAATGTCCGCAGGGCGAGACATTGTGGGTTGCTTTTCTGGATCTCGGGGTGTTTTTTTTTTCATAAAGATATAATAGATATTTTTTGAAATCTTTGGAAAGTTTTTGTCATTCGGTTCGCTTGAAGTTTCTAAGGATTGTTGGTGTTGCTATCTGGAGAATCCGATTTATTCAAAATCAACGGTTTAGACATTGGCTGTGGTGTAAGAAGGGGGAGGGCTGGAGTTCCCCATTGGTTATTAAAATACATTATTTTCTCACATTTCGTAACCTAATCACCTTTAAAGAAACTTGAGTCCCCCCCATAATTTTTTAATTTCTACACTACTGGAGATTGACGTACCTAACTGGTTTTGCTTTTGCTGAACTTCAATTGAAAAGAAGGCATGCATATTTTTGTATTATGTTGAAAACTTTTTAAAATTCTTTAATTCTGGTTAGGTTTTATTGTTGCCAACTATTCTAGGGCAGTGGCAGATCCAAGGGGGGAAGGGTTAATGGTCCCCCCCCTTGAGTCGACATTTTATCATGGAAAATGAAATTAAAAGTACCGGACATCTGGCTAAACATAGGAATCGGAAACAAATTGCCCCTTCCTCTTGAAAGATTTCTAGATCCATTCTTGTTGCAGGGCTCCCAATGTGTCTGTTTTTTATGCAAAAGTCCACATTATTGGAGTTCTTTTATCATTTGGTCCTCTTTTTTCTTCATGTTGAACTGACGCTGAATTTATTTTGATTTGAATTATATGAAATTAGGTAGTTAATAATCGGTGATATTTATATGTTTACAAAGGCACTTCTGGAAGCAATGAATCACAGTGACAAATAGAAAATCTTAATGGCTATTTCTTTGTTATTTTTTTTAGATCTATTTGATGATAATTTAAAAGGAGTTAATGCAGAATATGTGTCGGTCTCCAAATATTTTTAACATGGCCAAAATGGGCTGCAACCTTGGTACACCGTGATGGAATGTTGTTTTCTAGATTTTTTTTTTTTGTAACTCAATAGTTTTCCTGAATTAGTACATGCCTTATATGTGTCGGGGGAAGACACTGCCCATACTAAAGATATGCAGGTAATTCGGGCACCGCAATCTCTTGAATTCTTAAACCTTATAATAGTAAAAATAAAAAAATCACCTATTTGGTGTCGACTGTTATGGTTAGACTACATGACGTCAAAAGTCTTATGATATAATATCAGACGAGAAATGAAACTACTTTCAGAAAGTCTTCATTTTCAGTAAATTATCTAGCAAATTAATAATTAAACCTTAATTAATAAATGAATTAGGTAATGAAATTTAAAATAAATAAAAAATTAGAATAAAAAATTAGAGGAAAAAAAAAAAACCCGCCACCCAGCCTTATTTCTAAATTTGTTAAAGTATTATAAAGAGTAGGAAGAAGACAAAATTCTGTCCAGAGAACTTTTGCATAAAATTATAAACTTTCTTAATAATTTTTTAGTTGAAGCTTTCGAACTAACGTGTTTTTAGCTTTTCATTAAAACATTTTTTTTTTAAATTTTACATAAATTATAATTGTGTCTCTTATTTTAGTATCCATGATAGGCAAAATAAGTAAAGGATTGCTTAAAATATATTTGTAATTTCTAGTTAAGTTTGCGTATATGGTCACTAATTTTGGCTTAAATGGTCACTTTTTTTTTTTTGCAAAATTTTTCACTAAATCAACTATTTTGAGAAAAAAAATGACTCTGACCCCTGCAATAGCAAAGAAGTAACACATTCATCTATTGTACTATTGACACTGGTTTAATCCTAATAGTATTATTAAACATGTGCCAGTTTGTTTTCTCAATCATAGACCATACTTTGATTCCTTTGACCAGGGGCGGCCAACAGGTTAATCGACAGGTCGTTTTTGATGAATCACATCACATTTTATTTTTTATTTCCTTAACTTGCTGACGTAAAACATTTTTTCATCTATTGGCGATAGGATGTTTGGTGTCCACCCATCTGTCGAGACTTCCTTTTCAGGGAATTTATCCATTTTAAAGAGATATTTTGGCATTTTGTCTTAGGGAATGTATTCATTATGCAGTAATGGGATAGTGAGGGATTTTTTCCTTACCAAGTAGAGACATTTTAGTCAGTCTGTCATGCACAGTATGAAGAAATATAACTGTGATCTCGGTGTTTCGTAAACGTCAATAATTTTGTAATTCTTCGTATTGTTAAAAAGTGTTGCAAAAAAATAATGACTCATAAGAAGATTAAAACTTACCATTTCCATGATGAATTTGAAATGGAGTATTTCTTTATGATAGTGAAAAACAAACACTGTTGCTTAATTTGTAATGCCACAGTGTCCTTGCCAAAATAGGGCAACCTGGAATGTCATTATAATGTTCTCTGCCATGGTAAATTTTATGGTGATTTTCTAATCAAAAGTGAAATTCGTAAACTTAAGATAAAAGAACTGAAATCTAAATTAGCTGCTCAGCAACAATTACTGGTAAAACCCAGCTCACTTTCTAACAGTATAACCACTTCATCCTTCAAGGTGAGCCATCTAATCATTAAAAATTGCAAACGCGGCCAGACATAATTTAGTCACAAATGTGAGGTGGTTGAGTAGATACAAATTTCTGCAAAGGTTTCGCAGTTTGTTGAGAGAAATAATATTCTATTTTAAGGAGAGGGGAGATGAGTATGCTCAGTTAGAAGATGAAGAGTGGTTATTTGATCTTGCTTTCCTTGCTGATTCCACAGATGAGACTTACAAGGGAAGGTCGGAGGGTAGACGACGCGGATTTTAATGACATTAGGCTCATTTGAAAGCTCTCAAAAAATTATTAGACACGTATTCGGGCATTTTTCAGAATGGCCATAAATATAGGTGTTATAGGGCCGGAGAGAGCAAAAATGGGACTATTTTCAGAGATTTTATAATATCATATTTTCAAAAGTATTGAATGGTTTTTTTTTCTTTTTGCTTCATTACGTGCCTTGGAGAAATCTATCTAATACGTTTTTCTTGGTTTTTGGAGAAGTAACTTATTAATAATGTTTTTTAAAGGTTATAAAATGCATGCGGAAACAAGTAGCCAAGGGCAAGAATTCGCCAACTTATTGGCTGCTTGGCACATTTGCTGGTGTAGTATAACCAATTGTTTTCGGAGGTAGTATTAGAAAGTGACACATTCGGGAGTGTTGCATGACAGTTCATTTAAACTGTTCTTATATATCGTACGCATAATAAATTGTTAGTTTCGTATTTAAAAAAATTTGACTTCGCATTCAACATATATTTTTATACTTGTTTAAAATTTATTAGTTTATCATTTAAATCTTTGTGATATATCTTGTTCTTTTAATATTAAGCTAAAGTTTAGCTTCTGCAGAAAACCACAGAAAATTGAATTTTTGGCAAATTAACTTTTTTTTTCCTGTTTACGAATTTTCGCTTTATACTTTAAAATGGATTTATTGCTCATAAATGCAATTAATGTTACTCATCATTTGCAAAAAATAACCAAAAAAACATATTCAAATTTCTTGAACATGTCTAGTGATATCACCGATTGTGAAAAACTTTAGCTGTGGAACTTTGTAAAGTGTTGGAAAATTATTTAACAAAATCGCAGTTTGAAGATGGTAAAGTTATCGAGATTTCCGAAAAAGATCCAGAACATTATTCTATACATGATGATAATGGGGTATAAATAAAATGTGATCCTGGTTATATAAGTATAAACGATAAGGAGCATATGGTCGCTATTAAAGAAACTCATCCAACCTGGAAATGGGACACTTTAATCAAAAAGGGCTGTAAAAAAATGCCTAATCAGAAAACATATCTGCGTTTTAAAAAGGATAAAGTAGACAGAGGGTCACTAATCGATATGTATAAAGCAATCGAAATGGAAGTTTGGTGAAATTTATGGAAATTATGGGCAAAAAACTACGAGTTATACATGGTTTCGATATTCGGAAATGGGCAACTGAAACTTCTCTGCGTTTCCCTAAATGAAAGTTTCTTGCCTCAAGCACATGGATGGGTAAAGGACTTTTGTAACCGTCATGGTATAAAGTCTAGGAAGGTAACAAAACATGTAACGAAAAAAACTAGTGACTTCTCCGGAAATGATCCGAAACACTGCAACAAAATTTTAAACAGAAGTGATAAAACCATTTAAAACATATCCTGCCAGTTGTATATTTAATACCAATCAATGCGGATTCAATGACGAATTAACAGATAGTCGAACGCTTTGTTTCCGAGGGGAAAAAATAACATTGGGTTGTGCATCATCTCCAACTAATCAGTGTACTCACTCGTACACCGTTCAATATTTAATAAATGCCGATGGCAAAGTTGTTGGTGATGCGTTTTTATGTTTACACGAAAGCACAAGCCAATTTGGAAAAAGAATCCAATCTTCTCTGTTTAAAGCGACAAATGTAACTATGACTTGCAGTTCATTAGGAAAATTAACGACAACAATATTTGAGAAATTTTTGGATGAGCACTTTTTCAGATATGTGACTGAAAATTTTGTCCTTTTGTGCGACTCTTGTAGTGTTCATAAAAATCTGTAGATTTTTGAAAAGAGGTGTAGCATTGGGGGAAGCCAGATGGGGTAGTTAAAATTATTTCTGAACAGACAATTCCCATTTGCCAACTTTTAGATCGCTTTTTTTTAGAGAAATAAAGTACATAGCGCGAGAAATATATCGATACTTTAAAATATCTGCTCATGGTTCTGAATTAAAAATTCGAAATAATATTATCCAATTACAGTCCTTGATACACTTCCAAATGTGTTCTGATATTTTTCAACCCATGATCAATAGCATGGATTACATCTGGGTTATCAGAAGACGAAAATCCTGATTTTTTAAATGTCCGCTAAATGTGTTTCACATTCACAGGAAATGTTTGTGATAAAATACCTAATTGTAAAAATTCTCCTTTTATTCGATGCAGCCAGCCACTGCAGGAAAAATTCATATTTTTCATGATTTGGGATTTTCATACAATTGATTGTGAAAAACTTAATATTGGAGAAAAATTGTAATAAATAGATTTCTCCTTTCTTAAATAAAAATGAAGAAAGTTCAATTTCATTTATGTTCCTTCCTTCTAATGATATAAATCTCGATTTTCCTTTATTACTTTAACTCCTTCAACCATCACAATTTTTGTTATTTTTATGTCATTATCATAAGTATGCGACATACTGTAAACGTCAAGCAGCCAACAAGTTGGCGAATTTTTGCGCTGGGCTACTCGTTTCCGCGTGCATTTTATAACCCTTTAAAAACATTATTAATAAGTTACGTCTCCAAAAACCGTGAAACGCGTATCCGATGGATTTCTGCAAGGAACATAATGAAGCAAAAAAAAAAATAAATATTCAATACTTTTGAAAATATGATATAAAATCTCTGAAAATAGTCCTATTTTTGCTCCCTCCGGCCCTATAACACCTATATTTATGGCCATTCTGAAAAATGCCCGAATACGTGTCTAATAATTTTTTAAGAGCTTTCAAATGAGCCTAATGTCATTAAAATCTGCGTCGTCTACCCTCCGACCTTCCCTTGTTTGTGCTATGCACATAGCTCTCCAAGGTAAAGGAAACTGCATTGAACATTTGATAAGCACTGTTTTTTCCTACAAAACTAAATTTTAGCTAATGATGATTGACCTCACAACCAATACCTTCGATGACTTCTCTAATATGCAGGATCATATGGAGAAAAATCCTGACTTTGTTTTTCAAACACAGAAGTATATTGAGGAAATTAGTTGAAAATAAAATTTGGTGAATTCGAAAAAATTAAATCATTTGTAGAGTACATGGCATATCCATTCTCAATCAAGTTAGGCATTAAGAAACTGCAGTAAGTATTGGTGAACATTTCTTATTGAGCAAAAACTGTCTTCAAAATGAAACATTAACTCTAAAAAATGACATTTTTCTGAAAGAGAAGAATCATTCTGGAAGTTCCTGCCTATAGAAAAATTTCCCAGTATGAAAAGATGCCGTGAAATTCTATACTCTTGTTTCGGTTCAACATATTTGTATGAACCTGCAGTTTCATATATGAAAATGAAGAAGAGTAACCCCTGCACAATGACAAATGAAAACCTTCAGGATTCCCTGTAGCTGGCCCATACCCCTTACTCTCCTGACATCCAACAGATAGTGAACAAAATACAAACCCAGGTATTCATCTAATGATCCATGTCGAATGATTAATGAGGAATTTATAAGTAACTTTTCATATTTTGTGGAAGCTGCTTTCATTTTGTTATTATCTTAGCCATAAGCTAAGAAGCCAAATATGAAAAATAACATACTTACTAAATACTAAAATGAAGAAGTCTAAAAATGCAAGAAGTAGGGGACCTTCCCCTCCTCCCTGGTAGTGTGGTAGATCACTGCCGGTTTTGATACTGGATGGTAGATCACAGCCTGTTTGAAGTTGGCCACCCCTGCCCTAGACCAACGATTCCCAACCTTTCTTATCCTATACCCCTTGATTAGACTTTTAATTTATAAGTACCCCTCACCTCATAACCCACACCTATCCCTCCATATAAAAGTTTGTTTTTTGGTAGGTAGTAATGTTATTAGGTTAGATAAATAATGAAATTACTTATGTTAAGGTATTATTACCCTCCGCAGGGATAACACAATTGCCAAATATGGTCAACACAAGAAAGCCTCCGGGGCGAGATTTTTGTGAGTTTTCGTGGGGGAATTTATTATACAATAATTTTTGCCACCCACGTATTAATTACAGCTCAAACTAGAGCTTATGTAATTTTGGAGAAAAAGAGACGCTTTCCCCATCCTGGATTCCTCATTCGTCTAGCGGTCCAAGACACTCCGGGCTAAACGGAGGGACCCTGGTTCGAATCCAGGATGGGGAAAGCGTCTCTTTTTCTCCAAAACAAATAAGCTCTAGTTTGAGCTATAATCTATACGTGGGTGGCAAAAATTATTGTAGAAATTACTTATATTAATGACATTTATAGGATTTTCATTTTATTTTAGAATGTCTTTTCTTTTTTTATTTAACAACAGTTTATGGGATTATGCGCAAGTCACCAATATGGTGCAAGGATAAATGTCACCATTTAACATTCTCTCTTTTTGCAGCACTTAAATGTTTTACTGAAATTCTAAGTGTTATTATTGAAGTAACGTATTAACACAGTTCTAACAGAAACTTAATGTTTATTAAACTTCAATAATGGTAACGATGATGATGAAGAATTAACAAAATAATATCATTTTCGAAGAACAAACTAGTGAACATGTTCTTGTTCAACAATACGACGAACAACGTTTAAACAACTTCCTAAGAGAGTCGTTAAACTGCCTTGGTTAACGCAACAGCGTCTAAATATGACAGAATATAACTCACATAACCAGCCAGCAACACGACGGGAACTATCTTGATAAAATGCTGAAGTCCAAGGCAAGTGGAGAGGCAATAACATTCTTCAAATGAAACGGATGTCGATTAAGCAAGTAATCCACTGTTGCCGAGTAGTTGTAGTAGGACAGAATAAACGTTCATTAACCGCTAACTGAAGATTAAATAAAACATAATCCGGGGCTGATTGCCCTCCAAGCAGAGCGAGTGGTGGAAGCGCTGAAGGCTTGCATTGGAAGCGAGTGATTGTGCATCCATTCTGAACGGCTTAAATACCAGCTGGCACAGGCACTGTTCACACTGGATGCAGCTCCGAAGAAAGGACGAATTACCATACATGCAGGAAGGTGCTGACATAAGCTGTTTGATATTCTCAGAACCAATATGGATTACGCCACCACAAAATTAACATCAAAACAAAAACATCATTAAAATAATTTTTAACCATGATAACTTATGATGAAAGTTGATAATAATTATTTGTTTTGATATACAAGTCATTATATGTGGCTCTTAATAATTTCAATGCATTTTTTTTTATTATATCCATTCCAGTTATCAACCAATTACTAGGCCTTCCTTTTCCTAATTTCATGAGTTGGCTATTAGACTTCTACACAAGTGTCTGTTTATGACTCAAAACTATATAATCTTGTTTTTGTGCTTTCATCAGGGATAGACAAATAGATGGGCTTGCCGATTTATTCATGTTTTTATAAATTGGCATCGGCGGCCGATTAAAAAAACTAAAAATCATCGGCTGATGTTATATTTTTCCCTCTTTGATAAAAATCGGGGAGGGGGAATAGATTGCAATTTTTGGCTTTACTGCCGCTAACTTCTCAGCTTCTATCTTCTTCAAGTTCCTTCCATGTTTTTGTAAACATATCAAAGGATGCCATTTTTTCATTTTAAACCTTTTCTCTGTGGCCAACTGGGATAGAAGTTTGCTATTCGTGGGACCTATTTTTCTCTAAATGCAAAATTGTCTGAGCAGTGATAAATTCGGTTTCAGGCGTCACTCTTTGATGTGTGAGGAGTGTTGGATTCCACCTTTTCTTTGTCTCGTGTCGTTGTGATTCTTGCTGCATAGTTTCTTTCGAGTTTTTGTTTATCTAAAAAGACTTTTGTATGATGAAGTTGAACTTTGAATATGTTTTTAGAGTACTCGGAAAGGAATTTCCCATTTTAGTTTTGGTTTGAAGTTAACCGTATGTTAAGGGAGTATGCCATTTCCAACCTTCATTTTCCTAGTAGCTGTTGCACCTGCCTCATCTGTCTGTTGAATGCAGTTGTGGATTCCCAGTTGTTTCATTTTCATTGGATTTTATATATTGGATTTCTCCTGCATAACATACTAAACGCAGAATTTGATTTTATACTTCCGGCAAATATCGAATCCAGATTTTTTTTGCTGTACCTATGCAAAAGCCTGAACTGCAAAGTTTTGAGTTATCGGGTAGCAAGAAATCAAAAAGAAAAAATAGTCTGAAGTGAGAATCCAGTGAATATGTGAACAAAAAGTTAATTACAAGAAAACATCCTTCATAAATATTGATGTTCATATCATAATGTAATCTTTAAAATTTTTTCTAAGTAGTAATAATTGAAAACATCGGCAATTGGCTGATGAAATATACTAAAAATCGATTTTTCAATTAGCATCGATGATGGTATGAAATTAAGCAATCAGGAAAAATTCAGCATCGGCCAAATTTTGCCATCAGTCGATTCTTAGTTTTCATTTTGACCCTTTACTTTTTGGTGCTTTTTTCCATTACCAACATTATTTTCATGTACTCCTAACCGGTGCGCCGCCGCTGCCTATCCAAGTTTAGGAACAGCTATCCTAGACAATAGAGGTTCCAATTCGTTGGAAAACTATTATGTCCAAGCACAGCATGACCTTTCTTATTCCTGTCTCTCTCTCTCTCTCTCGTGCCATAAAACATAAAAATAATTTAATTTATCCTTAGTGATTGGATATTTTGTAGTAATGTGTGTGTGTAACGTGTATTTGTGTGTATGTGAAATTTTAATGTAAAGTTTCGTGATAATTTATTTTACCAAATTAATTGATTGATTGTTTGGCTTTTTTATGGCGCAAGAGCATCTGGGCTATACTGCGCCAAACATGGTAAAATCAAAGACTGTAGTAAAAACCAGTACTTTTTAAAAATTTTAAAACGTGCGTATGGTCAGCATGGTCATTTAAAATGTCAGACAGTGAACCAAATTAATTAAAGCACTATTTTGTGTTGAAGGGAATTTTCAAATATAATACTAATTATTAGGTCATGGAATCTTTGATTCTTGGGAAACTTGAAGAGTTTAAAGCAGCTGAAAATACTGACGTTGTCTTTGTTGAAGATTTTGAGAAACTATGTATTGATATATGCGAAGGAGAGCATTTCAAATTTGCACTAATGCAGCTTGAGCATGAAAATGTGCTTAAAGTCTTTAAAGAGGCTGACAACACTGAAGTAAGCAAATGTATCTTTTCTCTTTAGAATACATTTAAATATTATGTATAGGCCCATTACTTAAACTGATTTTCTCCTGTTTTCGAATTTGTTCGATGAATTTGAAAGTAAAATTTAAATTAAAAAATAGTTATTCAACGTAAAATTGTGTAGAATATTATTTGGCAACCATTTCTTTACTATAGTTTTTATAATGGTTATAATTATATGGTTTTATAATAACGTTGAAGTACATTGTCAGTATACTTAAATGGAAGTCATTGTTATTAAAGTGAAACGAAGTATTCTGTGAGGGTTTAAACTACACGACAATCAAAAACTGATGTTATGAATAATATGATGGCTTACGATTCTGTAAAAAGTAGAAATTTAAATAAATTGAATTTATTTGATTTGTAGGTTATAAAGTTTCAAGTAAACAGAAATGGCAATATTCATTTTTCTGATATCGATCGAGCTGTATTACGGTGAGTAGTACCATATGTGTTTTGTTTGCCATTTGGTGAATATAATTTTTATGGGCTTTGTATGATTATGAATGTCATATTACATTATATCAGTGAGTACCAATTTAAGTATGTGTTCTAATGTTAGGAATGGAGAAAATTCCAAGCATCTTAATTAAAAGAAAGTGTATGAACCAAAAACTTTGGATGTCAAGCTATAATAATTCAGTATTTTCTTTAGTAGTCGCTTTTGTTTTTAAAAAGGTGTTTTTTTACATAGTTTGATACCAGTAAAGGCAAATTGTAAAAGATTTTCAAGATACTTGACAAACTTTACAGCTTCAAACTTATGAAGCTCAACCCGAATGACTTCAAACTCCATGTATCATAAAATTGTGAGAGATGAACTCACTTGTATAACCTATCATAGAAATATACCATTCATGAAACCTATTTTAATGTGTCATTACCCTACCAAAGTATTAGAATGGATTGTGTATTTATATCAGATTTTCTCAAACTGTGTTACTTGAAGCATTTCTATGTGAGCTGCAAAGACGTTTGAAAGAAAAATGAAGTAAATATGACAAGATCTCAAAACTGTGAATTTATTCAGCCATGAACCATGTGTAGGTATACATTAGGTGGAAGTTGTTTAGATAAATAATTTTATCAAATCATGACTTAAGAATATAATGCTATTAAACAAGTTCTGTGATTACATGTAAAGTCTGCTATATCATACCTTCTTCATGCAAAAGTAAGATGGCTATCTCACTGCAAAATTTTGACCCTGCTTTTCGAAATGAGGACTGAAGTAAAAACCCACTTCATAGATAATATATATTCAGTTAACTTGAGCTGCACTCTCTTAGCTCTTGTCTTCGTTTAGCCCACAATGCTCAAATATGTTTAATATTCATTCTCCTATTTTGGATATTGATATAAGGCTGCAGTTACGTTCGCCATGAGCAATCAGACTTACTATAACCCAAATTCATGTTGTCCAATTATCACTACACATATAAGGATCGCAGCTTATGAATTGTTACATTTAGCATTTAGATATAATTTCTTTTGTCTGTCAGTAAAACCAATTATCTTTCAAGCGTGCATTTTTCCTGCCTTCCATCGTTCATATCTACAAAAACGCAAGTATTAAAGTATTAAGCTCTTTTTGCACAGTAAACATACACTTCCATATTTACTTGTGGGGGGACCCACCCTACACAAGTTTATCAATAGACCGTTGATTAGGACAAAGTGTGATTGAGGGACTGAATGAGGCAAGATTTAAAAAAAAACATTCTTCAGTGGGCAAACTTCTGAAATTTGAAATATGAGGTTACTCTGAATTTGAATTACCCCAAAAAATTGAATTTCATTTGCAAAAAATTCAAATTAAACACGTAACTTTAACATTGTGACATATAAGAGAATCAACGGAATTTTAAAATAGTCAAATTCAAACTGCCTTTGACCGTATAATGTTACATTGTAAATTTACAGGAAAAAAATGCCCCGGAGGCTTTGTGTGCTGACCATTCTTTGGCAATTGTGTTAAGCCTAAAATGGGTAATAATATCTTATAACCTTATATAAATGAAGGAAATGGGGGCTTTGTCCTTGCGGTTAAGGGGCTGCAGGCTCAACAGCGAGGTCGTAGTTTGAATCTAAATCGGAGGTCATGCCTCATTTTCTTCTGTAACAAAAAAGTTCTAGTTTGGGCTAAAAAACGTGAGTGTTGGAATTATTACCTATAGTAAATTCCATACTAAAAAAAAAAAACTTGCCTTGGAGCGTTTGTGTGTTGACAATTGTTGGCAGTTGTATTACCCCCGAGAAGAGTAATATCTTATATATACAGAGAAAAGAAGGCTTCGTTCCTGTCCTTGATGACCTGGTGGTTAAGGCACTCCAGGCTCAATCGAGAGACCCTAATTTGAGTCTAGGTTGGGGCGATACCTCCTTTTCTCCTGTAACAAAAAGGCTCTAGTTTGAGCTAAAAATGTGGGTGTCGGAATTATTATATGTAAATTTAGATGATAATAAAATGACCATACTCAATCCAGGGTCATAATAGATTTATTATCTTAACAGGCCTTTTTTGATTGGGGGAACATTAAAAAAAAATTGTAGTAACTATTATTCATGTTATTGAAAAGTCACTTTTAGTCATTTTGGATCCTCGCTCTGTCAGTCTTGTCTTAGTTGAACTAACAGAATACTTTTTTTATGCTGTGAAATAGTGAATTAGCAAATTAGAAAATATTTCCTATTATGACTTTTCATTACTTGTATTATTTGTGCATTATCAATAAGGGAAATACGAACAAATGTAGCTTTAGATTGAAACACACATTAAAATGGATAGTTCATAATTCGTGTACTTTTTCATTACATCTCAGATACAGTGCAAATATTATATATTTTTGTTTTCTAAGGGACTATTTGCTCTCTCCTGGTTTTAAAATTTCCTGCTACAAGCACTCATGTTCATTGAGTCTCCATATCTTTTGAATTTGTCACATTTTCAGGTTTACAAGTTCCGATGATACCATTTATGTTTGTGACCATGGCTGATTATTTGCCATTCCAGTGGAATATGCAGCATCTTTTTATGTAACTTCCATACAAAAATAAAAAGGATATGTGATAAATATGTAAGCCGAAGAACGATTCGCCAAACTATTGAAATAACACAAATACACACATTCAACTCTTTATTGTTCCATTAGATATTTCTAACTTATTACTTTATTTGAACATGGAAGTTACATAATTTCATTGCTAAAATATAAACTGTATGTAATATATTGCATTATCATATTTTAGATTGAGAAAGGCCATCACCGAAAATTCACGTGTCATGGAAAAACTCACAGACAAATTGGAAGCGTAAGAATTTTTATATAAAAATTATTTGTTGTATTTCTCTAAGGTTTTCAACAATTTTAATTATACAGAAAAAATTTAATGTGCATTTTATCTTAAAATTTTAATCATGTTTTGTGCTGATCAGAATTTTCAAACTTAATATTCAAAATTATTGAATATTTTGTTATATAATTACATTTTGCTAAATCAAAGTAAAAAAATACGTTGTTAAAAAAAAATTTGGGATATTGTTGTTTAGAAGGGAAAACATGATTATATACAAATTTAGTGAATTCTCAGAGATTGGTTTTCAGTGTGGGTAGAGCTATGTTATTGTGATAAGAAAATACACCCAAAATCACATAAATTAGGCTTTTATCGGCGAGAATTAAACATGATACAGTAACGGCACTCACATTATAATGGACAGGACATCAACACTCTGAATGCTGCCAAATGTGGCTAGGGTAATTAGCTGATGACAGATACACATGTATAGATACCAACAGGTATTATTACAATCACCCCCACCTCAGAATCAGATCAATCAGTCACATAATCTTTGAGGTATGCTGGTGGTCGTCTTTGACGATCAGATGAAGATTTCACATTATGTAGTCTTCTTGAATCTACAGGGAGAAAACTAGGGCTGACCAAGTCAGACATGGCCAAATCACTGCTCTCGTCTTCTTTAATCATAGCCTGTGTATCCTCCATGGGACGTGTTGATGCTTGTTCAGGTGATGCAGGTCCAGGATCACTTAAGGATGGTTGCCGGAGCTCCCTTATGCCTGTTGAGTTTCCTCTAGGAGCCAGATGCCTGATAGAAATGCTCGATTCATGCCCATCTGGTAGTCTCACATATGCATAGTCATTGTTGGCTTCAGTAAGTTCTACTTCTTGTACAATCAGATCATATTTGTTGTTTCTTGAAAGTTCCTCAACAGGACAGGACCTTGTTGGGTTAACCAGGTAGGCAAGGAATGGCCATTAAAGGATCTTCTAGGATGTTGAACAGCTAGGTTTGTGTGGAGTGGCATTAGTGACAGTACACACACAGCAGTGATCGAAGAGAGTGAAGTGCTGGCTGAAACACCCGTTCCCATTGCTCTGTCCTCACTCCTTTTGATTTCAAGTCTAGGAGCACGGTCTTCCGTATCATTCCATTGTATCTCTTGACCTGGCCATTTCCTTGAGGGTTGTATGCGGTTGTTCTACTAGTAGCTATGCCCAAGGAAGTAAGAAAGTATCCCAGTTCATATGACATAAATGACTCTCTATCTGAATGAATGTTTGCTGGTTTTCCAAAGAGAGAGAGAGAGAGAGAGAAAACATTATTCAGGACATTTACTACTGTTGAAGCAGAGATATCCTTACAGGGAAAGGCAAAAGGGAATCTTGAGAACTTGTCGACTATGGTACGGCGGAAATGGTTCTTAGTCGAGGTAGTAGCTCCTTGAAGTCCAAGTTGAGTCTTTCAAAGGGTGAGGTCGCCTTTATTAGTTAGCCTTCATTTTTACAGAAGCAGGTTTTTACCTCATTGCAACAAGGGCAAGCGTTAGTCATTCTTTTAATATCATCCAACATGACGGGCAGATTCTTAGCCCTAGTCCAGTGATACATTCGGGTTATGCCGGGATGACATAGTGTCATGTGTAATTCCTTAAGGTTTATTTGCTGGTGGGTTGTAGCAGTTATTCTGGACATAGTGTCTGCAGTCACGTTTCGATTTCCTTGACGATAAATAATGTCAAATTTGAAGTTAGCTAACTCAAGTCGCCATCGCATGATCTTCTCATTCTTAATTTTACTTGAATGATACTGATCGAACATGAATGTAACAGATCTCTGATCTGTGAGGACCTCAAAATGTCTCTGTATCAGGTAGTGTCTCCAGTTCCATAGGGATTCCACTATTGCATAGGCCTCTGTTTCCACAGCTAAGTGTCCTTTCTCCACTGCGTTAAATGTTCTTGAGAAGAAAGCAATAGGGCGTTCAGCTTGGCTCAGAGTGGCCCTGATGGCAAATTTGGATGCATCTGTTTCCATTCTGAAGGGGATATTTTCTTCGATTGTATAAAATGATTTGGTCGCTACATTGGTCTTAAGGGAGTTGAGTGCTTTCACAGCCTCCTCCGAGAGTGGGAATCCTTTTGTTAAGAGAGGATGTATCTTCTCTGAAAAGCTTGGGATCAAGCAGCAATAGTGAGCGAACATACCCAAGGTTCTTTTTAATGCTGCTGTATCCCTAGGGATTGGTAAGTTCATTAGCGGTGCTAGTCTGTAAGGGTCAGGTTCAAATACTGTATCCTAAATTGGGTGTCCCAATATTTTCACAGATTTTGTTGAGTAAGTACATTTATCTGAGTTTAGTGTCAGGTTAAGCTTTTTAGCTGAGATCATGAATCTCGCAAAGTTTCAATTATGTCCCTCCTGGTCACGGCTGCACACTGTAACATCATCGCGATATGGGAAGGTGCCCTCAAGTTTTTCTTTAATTATTGTATCAATGTTTTCTGGAACGTAGGGACACCATTAGCTACCCCAAATGGGATTTGCCGGAATTGATAATGCCTGCCTACGGCTTCAAAAGCAGTGTATGGTTTATCAGATTCTAAGATTGCAACCTGATGATGAGCGCTCTTTAGGTTAATTATACTAAAAATTTTATACTGTGATACCCTCCGGATCAGGTCTTCTATCCTAGGGAGGGGGGTACCCATCCAACGTAGTAAATTTATTAATAGTTTGCGAGTAGTCTACAACCAACCTTGGCTCGTGGCTTTCTCCCTTCACTACAAAGGCCTGAGCTCGCCACGGTGAGTTATGGGCTTTATCACCCCTTCGTCTAGTAATTTGTCTACTTCGGTAGCAATGAATAGCTTATCTTCTTCTGTATGGTGTCTTGATTTAGTGATAAGCAGTTTACAGTTAGGCGTAAAGCTAGCGAACAGGGACACAGATGGCTCCCTCGCCATGGCTAGTGAACAAACTTTGAGTGGCAATTTGTCACCGTTGAATTCAATTTTCACTGAGGAATGACTCTTTAATAAGTCATGTCCAATCAAGAAATTTGCACGCAGATCCTTCATAACTAGAACTTCGATATTAGGGTATGAATGATTCTGCATCTCTAAGGTTGTTCCTAGGGTGTTCCTAGACTGCCGCAGTCGATGGGCTTTCCTCTAGGTCAGCGGTTCTTAGGAAGGAATTTTTCGTCCCCCTCATAATTTATACTTAGATCTCCAGGGGTCCGTGGACCACAGTTTTAAGAACCCCTGCTCTAGGTTATCCGCAAGATCGACAGCAGTAACAGGTGTTGGGTTTGTTGAGTTTAAGTATGACATAGAGTGCAATTCAGCAAGTTCAAGCAACCTAGCCTGGTTGAAGGTTTTCTCCAGTGTAATAGTGACGTTTTCCAAAAGGCGTTATCGAATATGCGGGCTTCTCAGACCTCGGATAAGAGCATCTCTTATGTATTCATTTTTATACTGTTCGGCAGTTACCAATTGAAACTCACAGTCCTTACCCATTTGCTTCAGTGTCTGGATATATTCGTTGATTGTTTTACCTGTTTGCTGAGTTCTGCATGCTAGGCAATGTCTTACAAAAATTCCATTTCGTTTAGTGACATATAGAGAATCCAGCACTTTGATGGCCGCATGGTAACTCTCAGAGTGGTTGATATACCGGAAGACATTAGCAGAGACATAATTGCATAGCAATTGTAGCTTACCTTCTTCCGTAATTTGTTGTACCTGGCCCAGGAAATCAGCAAATGTTCTTTTCCAATGTTTCCACTTATAACTATGTTTTCACTAGGCATAATCACAAAGTCATACTTCTGTTGTTAAAGATATTGAAAAGAGAAGTCAGATGACATTTGCAAAGCAATCAAGTGGAAGTTCAATGCTACAGTCCATGACTTGCTGGTCCACTAAAGACAATGTTACAAAATCGAAACTTCCATTGGCTATGGAAGTTGCACATAGCAACTATCCTTTTAATTCCTCAAAACACTTGAATCAATTATTGTTTTCAATGTTTCCTGACGGTGACGTCACTGCTAAGTTTCATATGGGACCATCTAAACTATCATACCTAATTTCTAAGGCAACTGGACCTCACCAGTGACACACCCAGAATATTTCCAAGGGGAAGGCAGTGGTGCAAGAAATTTTTGGGTGGAGAAAGTGGTCAGGGTTATATCAATTATGATTGTCTTTTTGTGTACGTTTATCATTATTAAATTACTAATAATTCTACAGTGCAAAATACGTAAATAATTAGAAGTAGTAGTAGATTTTGTTTATACAATTTTACAATGGCCAGCCTTTTTCTGCCATAGAAACTCACTGTTTTGATAATAGGTTGAAGAATAACCCTATTCTGCAAAACTTGCTTTTGCTTGCCCTCTGTCCATTACTTCATCCACAGAAACCCTTTTTATTTTCATAGCCCTTAATTAACTCATTGGCTTTAGGAACTGAATTCTTATGATAGAGAAAAGTTTCATGTTGACTGAACTTTTTCAGGGCCCTCCTCCAATTAAATCCTTTTGAAACAAAGTGACCTGTTGATCTTAAACTGACTTCATGGGGTGAAAAGAGAACACAACATGTGCAGTAGGCACTGTCGAGTAAGCAAGCCAATTATGTTTACTCAGTCAAGATGAGCAGAACTTCTGACTCTTGGGAGGTTTTCTTTGACTTAATATACAGCACTAGCGACAGCCGTGGGAAAATTGCAATTTGCATATGGTTCGCAAAGACTTTTTAGCACTGTTATCCTATCTTCATCAAAAAAAACCTACCAGAGTTCAAATTTATTATTTTAGTTTAACGGACTAGTATACAAGTCCTGTAAGCATAACAATGAAAAAATGGTTAATTTAATCTCACAAAAATACATTTCGAAGCAAGAGCAGGACTGGTAGTAAAACCCATCAAACAGCTGTTGATAAAATTTGTTGTAAGGCAAATAAGTTTTAATATTTAATATTTGGTTGTAAATTTTTGTGTCATATTCAACAAATACTAATGTTCATTATCTTAAACTTATGTGCTTGAAAATACATAAGTTTCGAAATGAAGTATTTAAATGATTGAAATATATTTCACCTACTTCAGAATGACCTTCCCACCTCTCTTTTATGGCTAAATTTTTCTGTCCAGCGAATAGACTGTAATGATTACAATGGGATGGAAATGTATTACAATTTATGTAAAATTGCAATTTAAAATTATTGGGGAAAGGGGGGCTCAACAACCATAGACCTATATAACTCTCCGTCTGCTCCATTTTTTTTTTTTGATGATTTTATCTTTTAATTTTTGTGTGTTTATGATTTGATGTATTGTTTTATTTTTTGATGTAATGTCTCAGCTCCAGACCGATACTTTAGAGTTTATAAACTCTGTAATAAAACAGTTTTACGTAATACATCATTCTTTCCCATGTGCACCAATTTTTGCTCACTGTATGATGCAATGTATTTTATTGACATGTAAACGTTGTACATTTTCTTTAGAAATCTTGTTTTATGACGTGGAAAAAGAGAAATATTGCTCACGTATGATCACCTTGTTATTTTTAAACTTACCAGGTGATGATATGGCTATCCCAAAATTTGAAACCTTGCCATAACTCATAGTTAGTCTGTTTGCATCCTTTTCGTGAATAATTGTTTTTTCAAGTGCTGTATTTTATTATAATGGCCAATGTACCAACAAACAAATTTGCTGGTTGTTTCTCATTACTACAATAATTTTGCTGAGATAAGCCGCATTTGGTACATATTTAAATGTAGTGTTTCAATTGTGGTTTTTTGAGAAGTGAGAGCGAAGCAATGACACAGCATTTCAAAAATTATAGCGGTGGGGGTCAAGTAGCTTTAAGGAAGCATGTGATTCGGTGTTAAAAAAAATGAGATTAGTACAGATTACGGAACCTCTACTATAATGGAATGTTGTTTTCCAGGTGTTTCTCTGACCTAGTACTTTTCCTAAATCAGTACATGCTTAGTGGGAAGGGGGTATCCCCACACACCCTGTACTAAAACATGCTGGTAATCATGTTTTAATATAGTTTCAAAACATTCCTCCATGCATATTCTTTGAAGTTTTGTATTTACTAAGAAAATAATTTAGGTACATCACACATATTTTTTCGTCAGAAATATTCAGTTGCCTTGCACTCTCAGTTCTAGGACCAAATGTATTTGTGTGCAATTTTCTTCAGAATCAGTGGATTGTCAAAGGTTATATTGCTTTAAAAAGTCTTGGATACAACGTATGGCCAGATGTTGAAGAGTGCAAAATTATAATTATATACAGGTTCTCTGAAAAACAAATTATCACTATAGAGAAAGCTTAGATAACCATTAGTACTACTGGAAATCTGCCAGGACACCAAAAATATTGTTATAGAAATCTTGCATAATGTTCATACAGTGAAATGTCTGTTCTTCGTTGAAATGTCAGCATATTATGTTTTATTTTTAAAAACCATGTATAGCCAGCAAGCAATTAAGGGGTGTCTTTAACAGGAGTAAATTCAAAAATATACAGGTGATATTGCTACTGTGTGTGTGCACACCCTGAATATAGATTCTTTTTTAACTACAATAAAAATAATGCTAAACTTTTTTACATAAGCCGTACAGGGTTCCCACATACTTGAAGAACCTGAAATTGTCAAGGAATTTAAAATCACCCCTAAAAGTTAAGAAATTAGATTTTTTGGTTAAATATGCAAAAGATAGGGAAAACCTAACTTCTGTTCTGATTGGCTGAATTTCATACGAACATAAAGCTATTTTCCTCAAAACTGAAATACAATTCAAAGTTTTGTTTGCAATTAGTCACAGAAAGACTTAGTGAAGTCAGGGATTTTTTATTCTCTAATGTCAGTGGAAACCCTGACTTAAGTTAAGTTCATAACATGAAATAATCTACATTTGCACACAAGCCACTGATTCTATGCCAGATAACCAATCATCGATCTTGTAATGCCAAGGTATTAATATTTTAAATGATTAGTTCAGTTGGGATAAAATTAGTTGAATTGTAAAATATTAAACTAATTAAATTTCAAAATGACAGCTAAATTTTAAAATATACTTACGAAGATTTCAAAGTGTAATAAAACTGAACTTACGTACATTTCAAATTATGTGGTATTGGTCGATTCTAGTTATTTTATATCTATTGATGCTTACTCTGGTGTTACATTTTCTATAACTTTATAATTTATGATTATGTGACAAGGCATTAATTTAAATGAGCTGTCTGATAAATGAAAAATTGAATTTTCAGATGTGTTACTGAAGCAAAGATGGCTGCAAAAATTGAATATAAAAACAAAGTGAGTTCTTTTTATTAAATGAAATTCATTAAAAATAGAGATCTTTATTAAATATAATTTATGTAGATAACTGCTTTTTTTAATTTATGATCCAATTTGAACTACCAATATTTTTACACATAAATTTTTTCAATCAGAAAAATTTCTTCAGGTAAGATGGAAAACATTTCAAAACAATATTGATTTGGTAGGTTGGCTTGTTGTTAGATGGTCATACTGACATCAGACTTTTGTCAAGACCAGGTGTTTGCTTCCTGTGACAACTGTTTTTATTTTCAATGGTAAAGCTATCCTTGCCAAAGCATGAAGTGGGTGAGAAATTCAAACCAAGAATACAGTCAACCAATGTAGAGATAGTTGGTAAACAAAAAGTAGAGAATGGATATAAAAAGATGAAGCTGAAATGGTAAAGGGCAGAGCTAAGATAGAAATGGGCGAAAGTGAGGAGTTATTTCTAAATACTCTGGACTTTAGATTTCTTTTGAAAATAATATATTTCCTATTTTTTTTTTCAACATAAAGACGTGTGCAAAGAATTACTGTGTATTTTATAAATTTGAAGTATTATTAAACTAAATTTGTATATTCTATAAATCTGGCTACTATACTTTGAGAATGAAAAATGGCACAAAGTATATACACAGTTGAAGCACATTAATAGAACCACCAGGTACTTGTAACATCATGCATGCATATAGGGTGGGACCTGCATAAAGTGATCAACGTTGGGACTGGACTTTAATGGTCACCATAGATAGGTGGTCATTTTACACAACAGACTTTGCAGGGTTCCCACACAACCTGGAGAACCTGAAATTGTCAGGGAATTCGAAACTGCCCCTAAAAGCATAGCTGCCAACCCTCCCGATTTTTCCACGAGACACTCGGTTTTTAATCACATCTCCTGATCTCCCAGCATTTCAGCCAATCTCCCAGTTTTTGCAAACTCTATTCCCCTGATCCATTTCCATTGTATGAGTGTTTTTTTCCAAAAAACATTGAATGTGTATCCTCTTAAAAAAAAATAATGAAAAAACATTTAGCCCTGTGATGGCACAGTGGGGTAACATGTTCGCCTAGTATGCCGTTAGCTTGGGTTTGACTCCCAATAGTGCAAAAGAATGCTTACTTACAGATCCTATAAAGATCGCACTGCTCACTGTAGTCCAGGGGTTGGTTCCCTAGGCCATAAGAGGTTCGGATTCCTCGGAAAACAGTAGGTCCCGGCGCAGCATGACCATTGTAGTCTTTGAGCCGTAAAACCACAAACAAACAGTAAAAAAAATTGCATAAAAGGTCATTTCAGTTAAGCGAAGTATTACGGGTAAGCTTCTTCAATGGCCGTCATCACCACATAACTTCAAAATAGTAACTCTAAAAAGGTTACTTAATATACCTTATTACCTTGATAGTCCTTTCTAGGGACCATATTGTTTCCTACTTACCCAGGTTCTAAATACAATTTAATGCCCGGCCATTTTTACCATTCTCAGAACTGACGCAATTGAGTCCAACATGTAACATAACTCAACAAGTAATTATCAAGTTTCCTGATCATTATTTTATTCTCATTAGATGTAGCATATGGTATAAACATTTAGACATTGGGATCCACCAAATGTACTCAGGGAGTGGCTAGAAAAAGGGTCTCTTAAGGAGTTAAACTTATATTATCTTTTGGTGCACCTATTAAATAAATAGAATTAAAATAAGGGACGTCCCATAAAAAGAATCATGCTTAGGGCCATTTTACATCACAGAAGGTTAAAACATTCAGGCACTGCCCCAGATTGAATGTGATTTCGATTGTATGGATGAATTAGTTCCAGCCTCACTGTCTTTAACACGTGGATTCCAGGTAACGGAAATCGAATACATATAGGATGCTTATCGCGATTGCATCGCCCACTCCCATCAGATTGGCATCCCTCGGTAGTTCATTTCTTTTGGGTCGCTGTCACTTTCGTCTCTACCACTTGCATTAAGCACACATTTCCTTTTCAAGGACAATACAACCTGCATGTCCAACATTTACTTTTCAAGAGAACATGCTGTCATCTTTTTCCTGACATCCCTGCTACTCGGGTGGAAGCTGACCACCCAAAACATCGAACATCCACTTGTGGGACTCGTCTCCGATCTAATAAACTATACACATGTGGTCTTTTGGCAGAAGCAGGATGGTTCTTGCGATGGATATCACATAGAACCAACATTATTATGAAAGAGATGTCCTTTGGAAATATATAATCTTCTTTACACACCTTCTCAAGGTGGGGATCAATGCACACAAAACACATCATCTCGTGGCTGAGAAGTATCTAACCTTTAGTACAGTGGATCACATCTCGTTTCTTCATCTTTGCCTCGTGATTGTAAACAACATCGATGAAGGTAGACAAGAAAGGATTAATTAAGCTTATAATTAACCTCCATATCATAACATTTCCCCTGTTTTCTCAAGAAAAAAAAAGTGGATTTACTTTTTCTTTCTCACAAGGCAATGACTTTTACGATACCTCTCATGATATATATACTAAAACAAAGTCAGCTAACCATTATATCTAGGTTTAACAAGCTAACTCCCCGAATTCTGCTATAAAACTAAGTTAAGCCATCTCTCTTTACATTGAAGTACCCTTAATGGGCGGAAATTTTGAAAATATTGTATTCTTCGAGCTTATGCCCTGGTGCGACGAAGAACAGAAATGCACCAACTTGTAGACAACCTCTTTGGTCTAGTGACCTGGTGCTTTTGAAGGACAACGCACCATATATAATACTCTCTTTCATAAATGTTTATGACATATTATCATTTTGAACAATGCACACGAACACAGAAAACTTTTTCCATGACCTGTCTATCCCAGTAAGGGTGGGTTCTCCAATGTTTCCAAGGAAGCCTTGATTTAATCTCCTACACAAATTTGGTGTCTGACCTTACATTTTTTCAAACTTAAAGCCGGTGTAGATACTGACCCAGAATTTTCTATGCATTTATTTTACATGAATATAAAAGGACAACACCTGACATTGCTGTATCCTTTTGACAGATAAGTGATACAACAGTCTGCTCATACTAAGGTACAATGGGGGTTTGAGGCATGCTTCTCGACCCTCTACAATTAGTCGAATAACATACAGGAATATAAATGCACTTTATGAAAACCAATAGGTGATCAATCCATATTTTCGAAAAGGAATTTATATGTTGACCATTAAGGATACTAATGTTATGATCAAAACTTAAAATTTCCCAACTACAAACAGACTGCCAAAAAACTTTCTTTTTGTGTTTACGATGGAAATCTACAATATCTGAACTACTTAGCAATAAAATTGTGTATGTGGAGATACTAACATCCGCAAATACATCTGGGAGGGTGGACTCTAGTTCTAAGGTGGTGACCGTGGATTAGTCATTCCGGTCTGAGCACTTCTGGCTCTAAATTTTTCCTATTCGGTGGCAATTCTCGCTGATTGGGGACTTCTTGACCTATTCTTGGATGTCACCTCCATGCTCTAATCCAATAATGGTCCATGGTGTCCTCTTCACTTTCAACAACACCCTCAATTTGTTTGGACACTGTTTGTTTGGCTAAACCCTGATCCTCCTTCTCCAGTTGTGGGAATATAATCCTTTCCTCTGACTTTATAAGGCTATTTACATGGACAAGTTGAACTTTGGAAGGGTTGTTAATATGTCTAATCTTAAAGTTTACCTGTGAGGTTTGTTTTGTAACTCTGAAAGCTCCCATATTCAATTTTGCAAGCTTCTTGGAAGTACCCACTTTTACAACAGGTGTGAAAAGATACACTAGGTCCCCTTCTTTTATTTTACTTTCCCTAGCTGTTGTAAGTCTATGTTTCTCTTGGCGCTTTGCCAAAGTTTCTAAGCTCTGGTAGACACTATCAAAAGTCTTCTGCAGTCTATGGATTAAGTCCATGTTATAAATCAGAAGAGTTTCGGTAGATAGGACACTCTTCTCCAGTAATGAGATTATGGGGTAAAATCATATTGTGACTAAATGTTAAATAGCTGGGTGTCTGGTTTGTAGCACTATGTACTGCTGAGCAGTGAGCCATTAAGGCAAAATCTAATTATTCATCCCAATTTAAATGTGTGGGATCTATTAGATGTGACAATGACTCAATAAGGGTACCGTTCTAACGTTTAGCTGTGCCATCCGATTGTGGGTGATATTCTGTTGTAGTGTGTTTACGTATTCACAGCTTCTCATATACTTTTCATAGAATGTTATGATCTAGGTAACGAGGCATATTGTGGTGTTGGGATTTTTCAGTGCGAGTAATGTGCTCTGCTGTATCATTATCAAATTTTGAAATACTTTCTGTTAATTTTGTTATCTTTTTGAAACAACTTTTCCGTATGCCCGCTAGAAGCTAAATTTTGTCTGGCTAAAATCTGAGTGATGTATATAATTTTTTCAATAACTGCCATCCATCTCTTCCTTTCATGATCCATTTGGGCTTGATTTATGGAATCTACGGTTTTTAATTTCTCTATATTTTGTTTTAAATCCACACATTGTCTCAAACTTTAAAATGCGATACACTTTTTTCATCTCGTTCCACTTTTCTAGTTAAATGAAGCCAATCTTTATAATCTATTCTATCATTAAACGCATTCATAGAGGTGTGAAGGGCAAAATCTCTGCATATAAAGGTAATGCACGAGAAGACCGTAGCCAGGATTTAATTTCAAGGGGGGGTTCAAAAATTTTTACAGCATGTATCGATACAATCACAGCATGCAAGGCCGTAGCCAAGTCCCATTAAAAATTTAGTTTTGAGAGGGGGACCGGTCCCTAAGATCCCCCATCTGGATATGGCATGATTCACAATGTGTAACACATTCACGTGTTACCAATACTGAAATGCAAAGATTGTTAAAAACATGATAAAAGCCGATAGATTTTTACTGCTTTTTGTGCTTTTTTAACACATTTTTAATAATGTCTAATTTTTTTTAATATCCGGAAATTTCATTGAAAATTTCCGAAATCTGTCAGTCTTGCTAGATTTCGAAATTTTCGAATTTGAAAAAATCAGTTATGTAATCAGAGCTTGACTGACTTCCTCTTAGCCCTGCCACCAGGCAACTGTGCATCCCTTCTTAAGACGTCCCTGATAATACCCTGCTCCATGGGTTGTCCAGCCTCTCCCCACACCTCCTGTAGTCTGCAAGAGCTTAGGTGGCGTCATTTGTCGTGGATATTGCAAACCTCGATGCAGTAAAATGTCGATTTGTGTCCAGTCTATAAATAAAAAAATGCAATGTTTAGTGTCTAGTGTCTTTGCAATACCCTATATTTTGGAATGCATTTTAAGAACTTTTTAAAATACCATAATGTTAGATACTTAAAATTTTATAGTAGTTTTACAGTATTTAATGTATTAGTTTAATGAAACATGATTACATATTGTGAATTAACTGCAAAATTCCCTTGCATTTGTTGAATAGTAGCATAGAAATTGCGTGTTTCTCTATCATGTTATTAATCCAGATTTGATTTCAGTGGTACCATATAATATGCCATTTTTCTACCCATCATAATCCAGGGTTTGGTTCCTTAGGCAATGAAGTTTCAGGTTAACACTTTTGCCGCGATGGATCAGGTATCTCGTGTTCCAAGATTATTCGTGGTGCGCTGGGGACGAGATAACTCATCCTCTACACAATGTTTTTCTATATTATTGCAGCAAGTACAGTGACTTATTTATTAACTTCTAAGCACATCCTGGTCCATATTATTATGTTTTTACAAACTTTCTATAAGGTGGCATTAATCGCACAATTTTTAGAGCTTTGGCGCAATTTTCGTATCCGCAGAACTTGTTATGTTTGTCGTACGTTTTACATACATTTATGTTTTTTGAAAAGAAAAATGAATAAGTGAAAGCTGTTTTCAATTGACGAGGCATTGAAATATCTCAATTTATCTGACTATCCTAAGTTAGATAAATTCTAAACTTAGGCAAGATTTACAATTTTCACTTTATTATTTTTTATATTTTTAAATCATTATAGGGATTATTATTTATTATTGTTATAGGAAGAGATAGACATGTAAGGGCATTTAATTAAAGTAAAGTAAAAAAAGTATTAAAGGACTATGCATTTTATTTTAACTTTAGCGTTAAAGAGGAACTCTTAGTGCAGGGGATAGGATAAAG
The DNA here is from genome assembly GCA_006491805.2 of Dysdera silvatica. Taxonomy (NCBI): domain Eukaryota; kingdom Metazoa; phylum Arthropoda; class Arachnida; order Araneae; family Dysderidae; genus Dysdera; species Dysdera silvatica. The sequence continues at coordinate 100,329,497 of QLNU02015360.1, forward strand.
GCATGCCATTGCCACAATGGATGTGTTAAAAAAAACTGTGAGTCCTAGTGTAGCATGACCTTATCTATCATTGTGCCACAAAACATAAACATCCTCTATATATAATGAAATAATATAATTATTGGCAACTTTTATGCTCTAACGTTCTTCATATTTTTATTTTGTAAAACTGTCAGTATTTATGTTGCAGGCTTTATATTATTTGAAAAAGAAAAGACGCTATGAAGGAGATTTGATGATAAAGAGTGAAATTCAAGATAATCTTGAAGTTATGCTGAATAAAGTGCGAAGTTGTAGCTCTGAAAAAATGGTTTGGTTTTGTTTACAGTTTGCATTTATTTGATTTTGTTTATAATGCAGTTAAATTATTTCCTGCCAATATGTTTATATTACTTCCTATACAACATATATTAATATAATAATCATGCACCTTATCATCCACTACTCATGACTGAGATTCTGAAAGTTGCTTAAGTTTTAGACGCTTAAAAATTCGTTGGTGAGGTTTGTAAAACCACAATTTAAAAAGAAAATAAAAAATCACCTACTGGGTGAAATATAGAAAGAAATTTAGTTGAAAAAAAAAAGTTATGAATTTATAACAGGCACTGAAACTCTGTTACGAATTACTTATATATATGTTTTTTTAATTATTATAAAATATATGTGAGGATATTCATTACTAATGTATATTTAATTTAAATGTTAGAATATTAAGTAAATGTTACTGTTATTGTAAACAATGAAAAACGCTGTTGTAATATGAAAATTTAAGACTAAAAGTCCATGTTGTCTCTATTTTTATAGCAAATTAAGCACTGAATGGTATATGTTATTATAAACACTATAGGTAGCCTATGGCTTTGTATTAAATAATTCAATTCAATTTTTTAAATCAATGTTATTTTAAAATTGCAGGCATTATGAAAATCATATCATAGATTTATCAGATATAGTTTTGCTTATGTACATGTAAGTTCAATATAATTTAGTAGTACTGAACATTAATTACATCATTGTTTTCTTGTCACAAAGTTCACAAGAACGTTTGCAAAGAATATTAATATATGTCATTAAAAAGGAAGAAATAATAAGAACGTGAGAAACTTATAAATAAATAATCAGAAGTGTTGATAAATAAATAGCCAGAAATGCTATTGAATAATAGTTCGAAGTGTATAAAGAGAGAGTGGAACTTTTCCTAATGTAGATATTATTTCGAAAATATTTTTAACAATGCCAATATCAAATGCAACAGGTGAAAGATCTTTTTCAGTTTTAAAACGCTTTCAAACTATTTAAGGAGTACGATAGGAGAAGACAGATTGAACAACATGGCCATATTATACCTAGAACAAAAAAAAAATTGGATGAAATAGATACTGCAAAAATAATTGATGAATCTTCCAAAGAGAAATCAAGACACAAATTTATATACAAAACATTTTTTAAGCACTGAGGTAACTTACTATTA
>QLNU02015360.1:100331070-100349394 GCA_006491805.2 Dysdera silvatica
TTTCAGTTTTAAAGCGCGTTAAAAACTATTTAAGGAATACGATGGGAGAAGATGGATTTAACAATATGGCCATGTTATGCCTATAATAAGAAATTTCGGACAAAATAGATACTGCAAAAACAATTGAGGAATTTGCCAAAGAGAAATCAAGACACAAATTCATATAGAAACCGTTTTATAAACACTCAGGTAACTTATTATTAAATTTTTGAATAAATATCTGATTTTTCTTGAAACGTTGAGTTTATTATTAGCTACATATTGCCGGTTTAAGCAACTCACTAAAAATCTAATACGGAAGTCCTTCCAAAAATATCCTCAATTGATTATACAATTTTTGTTTTGTTTTGGGGCTTGGGTCTCAGGGCCTTAAAATTTTTACCGTCGGGGGGCTTCCAATAGGCTTAATCTACCTCTGACTGGAGATACAATTTGCTCATACCGTATTTTAAACATTTTAAGGTACAAAGATGTGTCATAAGCAAGGTCCTTGGAATCTTTCCAAACTTCTACTATTGAAATACTACAACTATTTTTTGACTTTATCTAAAGTAACAGAAATCGGTTCGAACTGTAGGAGAATGTTCTCAACATTCCTTTTTATACCCATGTTCATGGTTTTCAAATTTATTTCTGCATTCGTTATATACACCTCTATTTTCTTCAACTATCTGTATAAAAATTGGCCATTTCTTAATATAACTCTCCAAATAATTGCACATAGAATTCCAACACACTTTTCTTGGTATATTCAATCTGGCCAAAACAAAATGATAATTTCAAAAATACTTAGTGATTTGAATATGTTATGTTAGATTAAGGAAATACCTAATAAACACACACTACTTTCACCTTCAGGAATAGTTGACCATGAAATTGTAGTAAAATCATCAGAAAAGTTGTTTTTGCTTATACTTTTTTTTACGAAATGATAAAAAGAAAGTCATTTTTATTTTAAATTATTTTTTCATAAGCATTGAAAAATCAACTTAAATTTAAACCATTAATTTATTTACAAAATAAATAAAATTCAACTTATGGCATAGATTTTAAAAAAAGTAGAGAATTTTGGTTTTAATCATGATTTTTTAAAAAATCTTATGATTAAAATCTTGTTTTTAATCACTGATTTAAATCACATGTTTAAAATCGAATTGTTGATCACGCTCAAAACATTTAAAGTTAGATATACAAACTTATGCCAATTCTCACATAAAGCATGCACAGAATGCATATGCAGTCAACCTTTTATAGGTGTCACCAATGCAAATATTTACAGTTATTTTTTTTCTGTTTGAAATTAATGGTTTGATCAACAATTATGCAGTTACTAAGTATATTTGAGCTCACTACCTTGGATTTGATTCTGAGAAAACTTGATTTTGAAGTAAACATGATTTGCAGGTGGTCTACTATCGGGAAACTTGTTATATAGAGTGATCAAAAACTTGTGCATGTCTATGGAAATGAACTTTTTAGAATACTTTAACGACTGCTATATACAAAATAAAATTAATGGAAATGAAGTATGGAATATGGCCTTTAAGATTATAACATTCGATTTACCTAATTATAACATATGTTCAGAGTGGCTACCTTTTCCACACGTACAAACATATGTTCTTTTTACTGGATTTGTTGCCACTCTCCGAAGAACCGAAATGAAAATTTCAGCAATTGCTGCTGTAATGTTAAATTTAAGTTCTTTAAGTGTCTTTGGGTTACTTCTATAAATATTGCTTTTAAGATAAACCCAGAGGAAATTATCTGGAAGTGATAAATCAGGTGACCTGGGGGCCACAAACCTTTTGAAATGAGTCGATCACTAATCTTATCAGGTTTTTTCAGTTTGTGGATAGAATATACATGGTACAGCTAACATTTTAACAATTTTGCAGCTTTCTGCACAGTTCTGTATGACAGACTTTCTTGAATCGCTAATTTAATAAGACTTTTTTCAGGCGAACATAGCCTGTATGTCAGCCAGTTTTTCGCCGCTCAAAATGGAGGGCCTCCCTGTCCTTTGTCTGCAAAAGAACCGGCTTCTTGAAAATGCTGTAGTAGCTTCGTAATTGTTGATTTGTTAGACACTTTTGAGGATGAGTAATTCTTCTTAAATTCCTGGCTTACGTATTCATAAGATTTTGTGGAAAAAAATATTGCTCTAAAATAAAAATTCTTCCTTTTTGGGAAAATGCCATGTACATCGCTTGATGAAAAGAGATCTTTAAATGCTAATGTACACGTTCAATACATTAACCCTTTATAAGGCCATGGGAAGTATACTTACTACCAACTTCATCAAGTTTTAAATGTCCATGGTAAGTTATTTTACCATGCCTGGTTAGTGCTGCCATCCGCAATGAATGCTTTAATTACATAAATGTAGTTTTAACAACAAGTATTTTAATATACCATTACTAGGAAAAAAAGGCCCTATAAAGGGTTAAATGAAGTTCTTGTTATCCTTCTAATGGTATAGTGGTGCCATCCAAACATAAAAAATATAAGTATTCTACTTTCTCTTTAATTTATATATATTTTTGAAATTTGATGTGTGTGCAAGTTTTCGATCACCCTGTATTATCATGTAACATAAAAATACAAAAAGTAGCCTCTGGGCTTGATCACAAGCGTACACAGAACGTTCATAAAGGATGGTTAAAGACCTACAATTTCATGTATTTATATGTACATATACAAAATTTCATTGCAATGACGGTTGCAAACCCCATTAAGCCCCTGCATATGCTAATGGTTTAAATCCTAGTAGGATGCAGTTAAAAAATAATAAACTTTGAAAGAAATACTAATAAACCTGAATTTTTTTTGCCATTTTAGATACTCAATGCTTATAATGCTGCTACTACTGCACTGAAAAATCACCTAACTACGGATTTAATTCTTGATGTAGATGAGACGGTAGTTGATATGAGGGTCAGAATTTATATTGAAATTTCAATTGCTTATGTTTGCACTTTTATAAGAATTTAATTATTATAAAATTTACATTGTATTTTAATTATTGCAAACTTATTTTAAAGGCATTTTTTTAACTTGTGAGTGCATGTAAAAAAATACATGCCTGTTTGAAAGATATTTTATGATAGAATCGAACTTTGTTAACATGAACACACCAGGGAGATGGGGGAGGGCAGAAAAATTATTAGTGTTAACAGTAGTTTGCATTATCTGGGAAGCATGCAGTCATAGATCCATGGGGGTGGATTAGGGAAAATCCCTTCCCAAATCCATAAAAAATGTAGTGGAAATCGATTATTCGAATTAGAATTTTCATAAAAAGTTTGATTTCTTTTATTTTTTAATTGCTCATTAAATCCAGGATCCAATACCAAGTCATTTATTCCATCTCTAGTTACCATATACCTGGTGTCCCATAAGTTGGTAAGCATTTCAAAATTCACAAAAAATGAAGGAATTTTCTGATTTGAATTCAGTTTGTGATAAAATTATTCTCACAAAGGGGGATTTTTTGCAGTATAGAAAAAAAAAAGTTCAAATTTTTGTCGATGGGGGCACTTCACACATTCAAATTACAAAACTTCCATGAAAAACTATATTTGCATTCAGACAAATGGTTAGAAACTGTGTATTTATTAGAAATTAGTGTATCACAACATGAATTGTTCTGTGTGTCTGTCAGCATAAGAAATTACACTTTGCAAGGAAGTGAGAACACCTTTAACTGAAGCATGTACCATATCCAGATGAATGCAAGAGATTTCATTGCGAATGCCATCCTTTAGTTTTGCTGAAGACGATGGGCTACTGTGGTACACTTGAGACTTTGCATAACTCCATAGCCAAAAATCAAGTCTTGTGAGTGGGGAGGGGCATCTATTTTTAAAATAACAGCTGATTAGTCATTCTTCACCAAATGTACTCGTCAGAAATTGCTTCACTAAAAACACGATATGAAGTATCCCATCTTGTGTGTCTGAATATGACAGTGTGAAGGAGATTAAATTTCAATAAGCATAGTGTCGCTTTCTTCCATAGCCTTTGTAAGTAGCATTTTTCATTAACTAAGTAAATCTTCCTTTCTGCTTTTACATAAGGGCTCTTCAACAACAAAAAGGACTTGAAATAACGCGTGCAATGAAGCCATACCACATTATAACACATGGTGGATGTAGTGGCTCCTCAGTGTAAGTATGTGGCTTCTCTTTTGTCCAGATTTGACACTTATAGGTATTGACTACCCTGTGCAATGGAAAATGAGCTTCATTTATCCAGAGGATGCTGAATACTCATTGTGTATCGCCTGTGACTTTCGGCAAAGCCCACCTTGCGAATTCATCTCAAAGTGTTATCATTTGGTAACAGCTGATCAAGTGATTGCAACTTATAGGGGTACAAGTTTAATAGATCATGAGGGATACTAAATACCATTGTCTTCGGTATGCCAGTTACTCTAATGTCACTTCTTGTGTGTTATTTATCCCATTTGTGGACTATTCCCTCAGAGTGTCTATTTGTGAAATCACAGCAGAGGTATTTGCCAATAAATATGGTACACCATTACAAGGACAATCACATCGACTTCACGTTTCTTTGATATGTCTTCCATGGGAGAGTAGTCCGGCAACACTGACTGGACCTGTACCTTCATTCTTTTCTATATCTGTAACTTTCAGTAATGCTTCAGTTGGTGATTCCTGGCTGAAGTAAAACAGCTCACCAATAGTGCTTTGTTTAGTATTAACATTACAGTAGAGAACACCTGCTGGTAACAGCAAAATTGATGAATGAGCTGTTAATCATATACCTTGCATTTTATAGGACCTGATTTGCATATTTGTTGTGATTTGAATGACAAAATTGTGTATTTTGATAAAATTTCTATTAAAAATGAAAAAAATTCCATACCAAAAAATCCACCTTCCTGTGAATAATTTTAATGAAAACTGTGTTCAAATATACCAGAGTCTTCAACCTTTAGTTCAATATTACTAGTTGGTTCACAGGCCGCACTAGTATACTAGCAATATTGGGACTGAACAAAAGTCCAGAGGGTGGCTCTTCTGGGTTCGCCTTCGTTGCAGTTTTTTCTTAGGTCTCTATATTAGTTTTGTGCACCCATCTGAAAATATTTCTTGATCTACCCCAGGACTGAGTATATACATTGTAATATAACATACATATAGAAGCAAAAAAACATTTTCAATAGTTTAATTATAAATATATAAAGCGAAATCAAACCTTTTAGTGAGATTTTTGGCACTGCTTATTATTAACAAACCTGTCAATATCAGGTCTTATTTTTGACGTTGCAACCCTAACATTACGTTCAATGTCAATATCAGTTATTACTTTTGATGTTGCAACCCTAACATTACGTTCAATGGCAATATCAGTTATTCTGCTCTCAACTTTTGATTTTACCAACTTCATTCTTGAAAAGAGCTGTTCGTAGACAAAAGTGCCCCTGTATAATGACATCGTTTTCAGAGCATGCAGTCGGATGGTTGGGAAGATGTTCTTACCGATTTATTTAGAATAGAATTCATTGAGTGGTAAGTTGAATTTTGTTTTAAAATCACTGTTGCACTGCAAATCAATAAAACTACTCCTAATACCCATATATGCTTAGAAAACTAAAGTAAAACACTATTGAGAGAAGACGTGTGTTACTTTAGTTATCTAGTGTTTTAAGATATTTATTATGAAATGTGAAAATGTGAATGGAATAAAATACATAGATTTAAGATTTAAAGGGAGCAAGGAGCATTATTTTTGTATTTAAGAATTTGTATTTTTTCTTGAGCTGGCTGGCCACGAAGATCCCTGAAATATGCAAATTCCTTCAGTTTTTATGGATTTTTGAAATATTTACAAACTTACGATATGCCTGGTCCATATTGTCATTATTATACTTAAGTCATATGTATATAAGTTATACATATTTTGTCATTATTTTATTATAACATATACATATGTTTAACAAAACTAGCATATATGTACACTTAAAGTCTATATTTTATATGGCTTCCATGCCACAAGCCTTTTTTCAAATTAACCCATGTTTGTCCTTTAATCATTGTAGCCATATGGATAAGCATTTAAAATCACTCACATTCTGAGCATCAAGTCTGCCCCCTATCCGCCCCAAAAAACACCTTTGCTTATAATATTATACCCATGAGTATATGATTTTGCTCCTGAATTCTCTCATTCATCTAATCAGTGCTGTTGCAACTGCTTTTTGGCAATTCTCATTCTTATTTTAGCTGGCTCAAACTGATTAACTACACAAGCAGGTTCTATTTTTTTAATCGTCAATAAAGCACTCTTTGCAGTCGCAAATTTTACAGCAATGTGTATGTTATTAAATTTTGCATAGTCCACATCATTTAGAATTCTTAGATTTTTTCCTTAAACTAAATTTCTGCACTTTGCAATTTCATTTTAATACTTAAGTATTGAAGGAATTAAGCCGAAAACCCCTTTCTGCATATATAGGATGTATACCACAAAAAAAATTGTCTTATAGTGTGAATTTAGTGGTGATGGAAATGAAACAAGAAAAAACTGTCCTACCCTGGTCAAAGTGACTTAGCACCCCCAACCCTCAAGGATAGATCCTCTTCAAAAGATACTATTTTACCTTTTTTTGAATCTTTATTGCAAAGTAAAAAAAAAGTATTCTGAATAATTGCATCAAGAGACTTAGAAAAGCATGTTTCGTTTGTGTTAAGCAGAAGAAATTTTTCCGGAAGCCATTGATTATCAGTTTGTGCTAAATGGTACTTCGTGTTAACCATGTCTGTGTTAAAAGAACTAAAAGTACAGGAATTCCTGTATGGAATTTGATAGATTCAGGGGAAGTTTGTGTTAAACATGTTCATATTGACAAGGTTTGACTGTATTAATTAATGTGGATTTAATTTTGCAACATTTATGTAAAATTCCAAAGATTTGTTAAATTCACTAATTAACTTTGTGAGATACATGAAGTGCATTAAATAATAATTGAAATCTAAAACTCAAATTATAGAACAAATGTATTGCTCGCGAATAAAACTGAAAATTAAAACATCTAAACGAATGAGTGGATTTTCCATTATTTTTTCAGCTAAAGTAAATATTGCATACCCACCAACTCTCTCATAATTTAAGGGAGACTCCTGTTTTTGGTGCTGTCTTCCAGATTTCCCATTTTTATTTTTTTACCATTTTTTTTTTTGGTTAAAAAGTAAGTCTCAAAATTCAGAGAATATTCGAAAAAATTCCCTACCAACACATATAGATTCCTAGAATAGTGGATGGGAGGTACAATACTTCCAATTCATGGTTATCCAATGTATCATTGTTTAGTAAATGTATGTGTTAGTTTTATAGTCTTCTAAGTCAATATGTATTTTTGATGCTGGTTGAATATGTTGGATAATAAATTTGCCCTAGAAGCAATATGACAATTTCATTGTTGGCAGTCCACTTTTGGTAATAACTGTGTTTAAATAAAATGACTTGAACCTGAGGGATATTTTGTGTAATTCTTTTTATCATAGCATAATTTTTAGCTTTTTGTCTGATATTGATTTGCACAAAAGTATCTGTTTTTATTATGTACTTTTTACTTTTCTACAAACTTTTCTTTTGACATTAAACTTCAATTATCTAATGGTAACAATCTACTTTAGTTTAATAAAACCGAAGTTACCTTCAATAATTTACAATAATGTAAGTCATCATTGCTAAAGATTAATTAATGCTCTGTAATGATAATGCTTTCTTTGTTTGACTCTTAACTTTATTTTTCTAATTAAAAATACTTACAAACTGCCCATTGTAGTCTGAGGATTGGTTTCCTAGGCCTTAACAGGTTTGGATTTCTTGGAGGTATAGGTCCACTGCCCTGTTGTGCCATTAACCCCGGTTCAACTTTCAATGGTATAAAGTACATGCCATTTTTTGCCTATTGTAGTCCGGGTTTGGTTCCTTGGACAGTGGGGGTTCGAATTTCCTCAGAAATTTGTACGTCTCAGCATATCATGATTATTGCTGTGCTTGCACTGTAAAACTCAAATAACAAGAAGTATCATTAGATATGATTATTCAGTATGAGCACCTGTTTGGAATCAATGATATTAGTTAACAATTTTGCTTATTCAATAAGTAATTAACATATAAAATTTCGCTATTTCCTTATTTTTAATTGAAATTGAGCAATTATAAATACACTTGAATAACAGATTTTATTATTATTTTTGTTTTTTACAGCTTATAGTCTGAAGTTTTTAATCGTATATTCCTTTTTATGTTTAAAAGAATTTTAAAAATGCTTCCTTTTGTTCTTGGAAAAATTATTTTGAAGAAGAAAAGAGTGTAAAGTATGATGCTGTTCAAAAATGGGGAAATGCCATCTCACTGCGGGATCATTGTGGAAAAATAAATGGAAACTTAAAATTAATCAATAAAAAAAAAAGAAAGAAAAGAAAAGCCACCTCAAATGAATACAATTATTTTCAAATTGTAATTCAATAATGGGGGAGACAGTTTAATAAAGCTTAAATGTTTTAAAAATTAGAAAAGAAATTATATGCAAAAAAGTAATGTAGGTTTTATAGAGTAGAAGTTTGCCAATCCTATATTAGCAAATGAGTTTTGGTTTACAATTTTATATGTAACGTGAATCTTATCTACTAAGGGGAAAACATAATACATAAATCAGTCTGTTATACGTCAGCAGTTATTAATTTTCTTCTTGATGTTATTAGTTATACACTGAAGTGCCAGAAAAATTGGCACACCTACCTAATATCGTGCAGCCCCCCTCCGTGCGCATGCCAAAGTGCCGCAACACGACGTGGCATGGACTCGACTAATGTCTGAAGGTATCCTGGAGACAATTCACACCAGGAATCCTGCAGGGCAGTCCACAAATCCATAGGAGTGCGAGGTGTTGGAGATCTCTTCTGAACAGCACGTTGCAAGGCATCCCAGATATGCTCGATAATGTTCATGTCTGGCGATTTAGGTGGCCAATGGAAGTGTCTAAAGTCAGAAGAGTGTTCCTGGAGCCACTCGGTAGCAACTCTCGATGTGTGGGGTGTCGCATTATCATGCTGAAATTGTCCAAGTCCGTCGGAATGCACAATGGACATGAATGGGTGTAGGTGATCGGACATGATGCTTACGTACCTGTCAGAGTTGTCTCTAGACGTATCAGGGGTCCCATATCACGCCAACTGCACACGCCCCATACCATCACAGAAGCTCCACCAGCTTGAACAGTCCCCTGTTGACATGTAGGGTCCATGGATTCATGAGGTTGTCTCCATACCCGTACACGTCCATCCGCCTGATGCAATTGGAAACGAGACTCGTCAGACCAGGCAACGTGTTTCCAGTCATCAACAGTCCAATGGCGGTGTTGGCGGACCCAGACGAGGCGTAAAGCTTTGTGCCGTGCAGTCAACAATGGTACACGAGTGGGCCTTCGGCTCCGAAAGCCCATATCAATGATGGTTCGTTGAACAGTTCGCACGCTGACACTTGTTGATGCCCCAGCATTGAAATCCGCGGCAATTTGAGGAAGTGTTGCACGTCTATCTCGTTTAACGATTCTCGTCAGTCGTCGAATGTCCCGTTCTTTCAAGGTCTTTTTCCGGCCGCACCGCTGTCGGAGATTTGATGTTTTACCGGATTCCTGATATTCACGGTATACCCGTGAAATGGTCGTACGCGAAAATCCAAATTTTGTCGCTATCTCGGAGATGCTATGTCCCATCTCTCTTGTGCCGACTATAACGCCACGTTCAAAATCACTTAAATCTTGATAACCTGCCATTGTAGCGGCAAGAACCGATCTAACAGCTTTGCCAGACATCTCTTGTCTTATATAGGCGCTGCCGACCGCATCGCGTTACGCTGATTGGTTGCAAAGCTCCGTTATTTGCATACGCACGCCTGTACCGGTTTTTCTGGCACTTCAGTGTATGTATTCTATACACATCATGCACAAATTTTTCTTAAGAAAATAGTTGTATTATATTTACTGTCTCCCTTATTGCAGTGTTTTGAAGACTACATGGAGCTGCGGGGAGCAATTGCTGGAACCTTGGATGATGGTGGTTGGTTAGCTGAATTAGAGAATGAATACATAGAAATGTGTGAAGAAGCGAAAGAAGAGAGCATGGAGTCAAATGTTGGAACTTCTGAAGGTGAACACGATATTTTTTTTTTTTTATTAACAGAAGTAATATGGTATGTATTAATAATATTGCATTCTAATGACTTTATATTAATGGCATTCCAATAACTATGTATTAATAGCATTCTAATAACCATTTTGGTATTTTTGGTACCATTTTCTAATAACCATATCCACCTGGTAACATTTCAATGGCTACAGTCATTATCTTTTATCCACTGTAGAGTTTGATTCATAGTAACTCTATCATGATTCAAAGATTAAGTTAAATCATGAGTCCCAGATGGCACCATCCAGTCTAAAGCTATAAGAGCACGAACAGGCAGACAAAGGAAATTCATATTAGTATCATCATTAACGTTTGACTATTTCAGTAAAAATTCGTACCCATGAATGTATAGAATTGCTTCTGAGAAAGAAAAACACATGACCGGCCTCACCTTGTTTGTTGCAGAATGACTCTTGCTGTCCTTGTGCTATGACACTACAACCAACCAATCTGAGAAAGAAAGTAATTACGAGTATGCATTGCTTTTTCCCTTAAAAGAATATTTCAAAGATAAAGACTAACGTTGTTTTATAAATACTAGTATAAAATTTCACTCTTTATGTCCTCCATAGTCATAGGCCTCCAAGTTTCCTCCATAGTTTTATGAGGTACTTTCTCAAAATTAAATCCAGAATATTTCAGTTCTGCTAAGTTTTTAATTTAACTTCTATAGAACTTGCAGTTTCTTTAATAAATAAATCTTTAATGCTGTTAACTTGAAACACAATATCAACTGAGTTAGAGATTGAATTGGTATTTTTGTGTATATTTAACAATATATGTATTGCGAGTATTTGCTAGTTCATATATTGAGACGTTTGTCCACATATTGTAGCTGTACAAGCATTACCGAAGTATGGCAAACCAGTGAGTCCATTTATCGTTGCAAGTGGATCGCAGTAAAAAGAAGAGACAAAGAAGAAAGAAAGCCTTTGTAACTATTTTAATGGTATATGTTGATACTTTACATAATAAATTTTTATGTACACTCTATAACAAAAAAATCGATGCACCAAGAAGGAGTTGTCTAGTTGTAATGAAATTTCGTATGCAAAGACATTTTGACCGAACATGCAAATGATTAAAATTTGGTGTCCAATGAATGAATAGCGGGAACTGCGCATTCAGCAGGTGTATATAAGGAGCGATTCTCAATATGTGGTCAAAATTTCTGTTGCATTTTGACTGTGGATATCTTACGTCGACTGTAACAATACCTCTTTGAAAGAGTAAAGTTGGCAAGAGTGGGTCAACAACGGCAGATGTGAGCGTCGGGATGGCAGTGGTCGACCTAGGGCCACAACAGAACGGGAAGACAGAGCGATTGTCAGAGCAGCTGTCACAGCACCGGATTCGTCATTATCAACTATCCAACGTGTGGCCCGCACACATGTGTCCAACATGACCCTCTGCAGATGACTGAGAGAGCGGAATTTACGCTCGCGCCGACCGTTACGCCGCTTACCTCTCACGCCTTTACACCGTCAAGTCCGATTACAGTGGTGCCGGGCTCGATCAACTTGGAACTGCGCTGACTGGGGACGTATAGTCTTTAGTGACGAGTCCCGTTTCCAACTGTGTCCTGACGACAACCGCAGACGTGTCTGGAGACGTCCAGGGCAGCGTGGGGATCCTGCCCTTACTATCGCACGCCACACATGCCCACAACAGGGCGTTATGGTCTGGGGTGCCATCTCCTTTGATAGCCGGACCCCTTTGGTGGTCATTTCTGGCACACTTACAGCACAGCGGTACGTAGACGACATTCTACGACCGGTTGTGTTACCGTTCCTTTTGCGACACCCTGGACTTACGTTTCAACAAGACAATGCCCGGCCGCACACGGCACGTGTTGCTATGAATTGTCTTCAAGCTTGCCCAACACTTCCTTGGCAAGCTAGGTCTCCTGATCTCTCTCCCATAGAGCACATTTGGGACGCTATGGGAAGGCGATTGCAACCATCCCGGAATGTTGACGATTTAGCCCGACAGTTGGAGACAATTTGGCAAGAAATTCCGCAGGACACCATCCGGGATCTTTATCAGTCTATGCCACGCCGGGTGACAGCTTGCATCCAGGCCAGAGGTGGACCAACGCCTTATTGACTTCCTCCCTTTGTAACGGTCAAACTCTGCAATAAATCATTCAATTGTTCTGAAATTTTAATCGTTTCTTTTTCTATGTATGTTCTTCACATCCACCAATTTTTATTGCAATCGGACAACTACTTCTTGGTGCGTCGATTTTTTTTTGTTATAGAGTGTATATGAATTTAAGAAGAACAAGGTTTTAGGCATGGGAGAAAATTGTAAACAATGCAAATTTTCTCTTATGCCTAAAATGTTGTTCTTCTTTAATTCATTCATACTTCGTAGTGTTATGTCATCAACCAATCTTAAATTTTTGTATATCAATATTGTGTATAGTTGTACAATATGCTAGCATATTAAGTCATGGAACAAATTTAAGGTTTGGTGAAAAATTTCAATAGTAATACAAATTATCCAAATTAAATTAATGTAAAAAATACCAGCATAAAATATGGATAGATGATTTATTGTATCACATGCTTTATTAAAAAATTTCAAAAGACAAAAATTGGGAAATTCGCTTTCCTTTAATTTTTTTGTTGGAAAAACTATAAGCTTATAAGCATTTTCTCTGAAGCTTATTGAAATAGATCAATTCATGCATGCATTAATTTAGGTAGCCAGAGTGGTGAAATACATGCTACTCTTTGTGTGTTTGTTAATAGTAGTTATAACAGTACCTAGGAAGGAGTAATTGTTTGACATGGTTTGGCAGAATTCTGGAATAGAAAGTGTGGAATGAACGGTACAGCTATTAATAAACTACAGTCAAGTCTTCATTAGTGGTCACTTCTAAACAATGGTAACCTCCGAATACTGGCCACATATCAATGGAACTGAACATATTCCATATGATTAACATTAGTGCTAACCTCCAAATAACGAATTCTGAACAACGGCCACCCAGTAGGTACCATGAAAAAAAAATCTAAATCAAATATGTTTGCAACCGAAATTTTCAACAATATAAAGTAAAATTTACTTGACAATACAGTGAAAATCGGTTATAACGACCTTCAAGGGACCGCGAAAATTTGGTCGTTATAACCGATAGTCGTTATAAACAATATTTTTTTTAAAATCATGGTAGCCTATAGTAATGCCCTGTAGAGTTTTATAAATTATTTTGATAGTAAAAAGTATTAAACTTTTTGGTTTCAAAATTAAATAAAAATATACTTAATTATAATGAATTTAATTTCCGTCTATATTAAATTATATTCATAGCCACACTAAATACATAGTACTTTTTAGTTTTTTAAATTGAAAAAATTCTAGAAAATACTAAAGTATATAATGTAGAAAAAAATCTAATGAATAATATTTATTATATTATATTATATTAATGACTTCAAACAGTGTCAGTTTAAGAGTTTTGTGGGCTCTACACTGAAAAAATAGAATCGACCTCTTAAGAATATGACCCTCGTGATATTCAATTAATAAATCACGTGGCTTTTTTTAACGGTTCGTTATCTTTAATATTCAGGTTTAGCAGTAATAAAACTTTCTCAGACATTTGTAAATAAACAAGATTAGAATAACGCTTAAATTTTGATAACTAACCCACATTGTTCCGATTTATGACTGTCAAGTCGCGTCGTTATATCCGATACGAATTTCCCTACTTAGAATCTACGTAGACTACAAAATCGCCGTCGTTATATACGATGTCGTTATAACCGATATATTTAGTATGGAGTAGAATAGCAAACCAAACTTCTTGTAAAAATTCCGTCGTTATATGCGATTGGTCGTTATAACCGGCGTCGTTATAAACGATTTTCACTGTACTTTCTTTCAAAGTGTTCCATTGAACCATATGTTCATTTTGTATCTTTATAAGTACATCCTTTTCTGTGAATACAGTGTCACTATTTATGACCGATATTTTGTCCCAATATTTCAACTGCGCAAACAACCACTCCCCACTAAAAATTGGTTTTTGACAGTTCTGGGTCCTTACGCATTGTTACCATTGAGTAATGTCTATCAACCTAACTTCGTCATTTGAATGCCAGTTTGTAATCATAATGAGTTCTTCACAAAAATTCTACTTAAATCTAATGAGAAAATCAAAGTTATCCAGGATAGTAAGAAAGGTGTAAGTGCATGAAAATTAGCAACATTGTACTGTTGTGGGAGGTCGTAGATAAATGAGATTTTAAAAAATAGTGAAGATTATCTGCAACAGTCCTTTCGAGGCATGAACTTAGATAGCAAAAGGAAGCATTAGAAGACTGGAAATGAAAAACTTCACAAAGTGCTGTTAGAATGAATGGCCTTTCAAATGCCGATAAAAAAAAAACTTTCAATTAAAAATCCTGCAATTAAAATGTGTTTTAACTGTAGAATTAAAATATAGACAGAAATGATGATGGGGAACTAAATATAGACAATATATATAATTATATAACATATATGAACTAAAATATATAGACAGAGATGATGATGGGGGAAGGGTTTGATGGCATTCTCAGATTAGTAGGAATGACAAATATGAAAGCTAGCGAGTTTGTTTGCATGGAAAAAGATTTAGCAATTTCTCCTACGTTTAGTACCATTCAAGAATTGTTAGAAAATATGGTGAAAGTAGAAAAAAATGATGAGGAAATGGAAGTGGAAGGGTGTGCGAAACTTCCACAAATTTCTTCTAACATCAAAACAGGTTTTGATTAGTGATGGGCCATTACGAAATGTTTTTAAAATCGAAAGAATGAGAATCAAAATAAATTTACAGTTGAATTAACAATTCATTCGTCTTTGAATTTAAAAATCAAGATGTTCAGTTGCAATTGAGAGTCAATTGCCCAACCATACTGTGCATGCATATGAACATTACTAAATCACTGCTGCATGCTTCCACCATGCACAAAGGGCTGTTGTTAATTTGGTGAGCATATAGATCTAGCTGCATTTTCTGACATTCAACCAAAAGGGTTATAGCATTTGTTTATAGAATCACACTATATAAGTTTTAGAGAGCCTATAGAGTAAAACCCTGATTTAACGAAATCCAAACGGCCTTCACTTATTTTATTTATTTATTTATTTATTTATTTATATGAGTATTTTTATATACAAGGTGTTTGCATTTTTATAAATACACAAGAATTTCTTTTTGAATTCATTGTATGTGTATAACTAAAAATTATCTACTTACTACCTCTGTGCTGATTTTATATGAGAACCATAGAAATGATATAAATTATGGTATATACATCACTTCGAGTGATTCAAAAATAAACCCTCTAGTATTTTAAGCTGCATTTAGTCTTAAAGTTATTTATAAATATATTCGAATTGCTTTTGTCATAAAAAATGTATGGTAAATATAGTATTTATACTCGAAGCATGGCTTATAACGATACAATTACGATTTTGTTTTGTCATTCAAAACAGACACTGGCCAAATATCGTTTGTAAGTAAATAGAAATGGCAGTCAAAATTTTATATATTTTTTTATGAATATATAATCTAAAATTGATGAAAAAACGATTTAATATTCTGGCAATGCATGATCTACTAAAATATAAACTTTTATTAATTATGTTCTAACATATTAATAGTGACATCACCTTTTACCCGATTAACTTACAACGGCCCCTATACTGTTGTCCAATATCTTGCCAATCTAATCCTCGTCCCTTATTTTCAAGGATCAACATTGGTCTTCGAAGACTCAAATGTTATGGCCCTAATGTCTGAAATACTCTAATCACCAATATTCATTCATTATGCGCCTGTCCACTCTTCAAATTTTGCTTAAAAAAAAATCTACTTAACCATCTTGAGTCTTCATAGTTTTACTGCATGCTGTGACTCTCTAACGTGTTACCTACTTGTCCTGATCCTTTAATTTGAATTGGTTTAGTCTTCTACCAATTATAATATTGCTTGTGAGATACAGCACTTTCTCACTGACTGTGTCACTCATTCCACACTTACTAACTAAATATTTTACATCTACACCTCTCTCCATTTATATCCGAACCCGGCTGACTCGAACTGGCCAGATTCACATCTTTACTCATAGTCACCCGGTTAAACCATGTGTAATCTCATTACTACGATGCAAGCACACTTTTATCTGCTAATTTAATCACTAAAAAATGGTCATTTATTCTATATAAGTACTCCTCAACCTGTATTCGCAATTTTCATTCTGGTATTTCTGTGTTTACTTTCATGTCTTTTTTACATTTACTGTAGTTTCATTATTGTATATTATAAATATTGTATGGTATGTCTGAATTTGAATAAAAAAAAAATGAAGACCTATAATAAAACCGATCAACTATTAATTTTATGAGGTAGTTGCATAAGTGTTTTTACGATGGAGAAAATAGTGACATCGTTAATAAGTGAAATAATTGAATCTTGAGTCATCTAGCACTCTATGGCGTCCATCATTGGAAGGAGCGGCACCTTCTCTTTAACTAGTTGGTCGATATGAACGAGAGAATCGAAGTGAAGCCAGTAAACAAGCAGTCGATGGTTTATACATACCGGAAAGAATGATTACTACTCACTTAAACAGTTATATCTGGATGAACGTGGATATCAAAGCGAAGTGAGTTAGTCAGCAACTGGAAGGAAGGGTGATGTCAAATGAATAAAAATAAGCTAAAGTGATGGCAAATCCATTTGAATCTGTGCATTTACATTTACATCAGAAAAAATGTTTGCATAATTAATTGTTACTGTGCTTTCATTAAAATGCTGTAAACCCCATTTAAAAAATATATAGTTCGGAGGGTTTTTTCCCCTATTAAGCCTACATAACAAGCCAACGAATCAAGATACTGGTTCCACCGTGCATGGTTACACAATGTATCAAGTCAGGATTAAAAACCATTGAGAGCTTCCAAGATGTTCAAATAATCGACTAAAACATCTCGCAATCGCGCATCACTGATTTTTATGCATTGGCAAATTTTCAGGAAATCTACAACTTTACTCTGAACAAAAATGATGACAAGTTATACAAAAGGACTAAAAATACAATAAAACCTACTTTAGCGGTCACCTCTAAACAATTGTAACCTCTGAAGGCCAGCCACATATTAATGAAACTAAACACGTTCGATAGGATTAACATTAGTGGTAACCTCTAAACAAGGAATTCTGAACAACAGCCACCCATTAGGCATCATGAAAAAATTTTTTTTTTCAAATATGTCTGAAAGCCAAATTGTCAACAATATAAAGTAAAATTTACTTGAGCGTACTTTTATTTTTCATGGTACTCCATTGAAGTATATGTTCATTTTGTAGCTTTATACCTTTTTTTTGTGAATACAGTGTCACTATTTATGGCGACCATCACAATATTTTGTCTATGCAAGCAACGCCTGTCTACTGAAAATTGATTTTTGGCGGTTCTAGTTCTAATTAAAGCAATTAAAATATTTTTTAACTGCAGACTTTTACCTCACGTGATGAACCCGAAAATATAGGTGGAGATGATGATGATGATGGAAAAGGATTGGATGGCATTCTTAGATTAGCAGGAATGAAAAATATGAAAGCAAGCGAGTTTGTTTGCATAAACGAAGATTTAGAAGTTTATGCTACATTTACCACTATTCAGGAATTGTTAGAAAATATGATGAAGGGAAAAAAAAGTGATGAGGAATTGGAAGCGGAAGAGAGAAAGAGTGGAACTGCCACAAAATTCTAACATCAAAACATATTTTGATGTTTTGGTAAATTTTCAGGAGATCCAAAACTTTGCTTTGAACAAAAATGATGACTGCAAACAAAGGCGAGTCCAGATAGGAATTTAGGGTGGGGATGTAAAATACAGCAGACCCACTTATGATGAGCCAGTGTTTAGCCAGTTTCTGGATTAGCAAGGAAGACATTGATTTTGCTTGGTATAATGATTAAGCGCAATACAATTTAACTGCTTTTAGTGAACAAGCCTTTTTTGGACCCCGGATTTAACGAGCAATTTAAAAAATAAAATAAAATGGGAAATCAAACTTTTTGTAAAAATTGTCA
>QLNU02015360.1:100358169-100378288 GCA_006491805.2 Dysdera silvatica
ATCATAGTCTAACGGAGCAACTTTTGCAAGTTCGATTAGTACTATTTTGTCTTTTTCTAGTAATTTTATGTCAATGAAATTTAAATCATTTCTTACTAAAGCATTTGTTAGTCCGCAACATTTCACAATTGATTCAATTCTCACATTATTCTAGGATGATTTCATCCATGAAACTGCCTCAGGTACGGTAATTATTTTAGCCAGTTTTGAAGCATTTTGCGAGCTATCGACGAGGGATATAATTCTCCATAGCATAAATCCGTGGCACTCCAATTTAAAACACTGGATGATTTCACGATCCAAAGGTTGAAGTTTAGCTGTAGTATTTGGTAGCAAAAACAGCAGTTTCACACTCTTCAAGGCTGCTTGATGCACGTGGAATGGAGCATTATCCAAAATCATGACGACTTTGCTGGAGATTTTTTTTTTTGGTCAAAATCTAAGAGCCATTCTTCGAATATTGAGGATGTCATCCATGCCCTTGAATTAGCTTTCCAATGTACAAGATTCGCAATGTTAGCATTTTTAAAACATCGAAGTCGCTGAGATCTTTATATAAACAGGGCCTTTCAGAGAAAATGAAAGGCCCAGGACAACTAATATTTTAGAGGCCTTTCAAATACATGTCTAAAATATATTTTGAATTACCAAGTTTAGGCCCCTAATATTGTAAGCAGAAGTGAGCAGATTATCCGGGGCAGAAGCCCCTCTTGCCGCCCTCTGATGGGTCCTGCATATAACCAATGGTTTTTCCTTTTCTCCGACAGCGTGAACACACAAGGCTATTGTTAGTCGTTCGCTGGAATGCTTACATCCTTTAGTTTCCTCTGATTTCTCCATCATGCTTTTGGTAGGTAAGCCGAGGAAAAAAAATGTCCAATCTCATCCATGTTGAAGATGTTTCAATCTTCGTATCCCGCAAGAATCAAAGAAAGGCGAGTCTTCCAATCATCGTAGACTTCACTGTCTACATCTGCAGCTTCCCCGCAGATAGATTTGAAAACAATGTTGTTCTGAATGATGAATTTTTCAAGCCATCCATTACTAGCCTAGCGTAAAAATTTTAAACTCCAATGGCTTCAGCTATTTGAAATGCTTTTTCATTCATCATGATTCCACTAAGCGGAATTTTCTTAGCTCTTGTACATCTAAACCATTGTATCAAAGCTTCGTTGATGTCACTAAATTTTATTTTCGCGTTTTATCCCCCGCGATTTACGGTCATTCCATTCCTTCAAAAACGTTATTTAATGTTTTTCCACATTTAAATATTTAGGCAAATTTTCTTTCAAACTTTCCTCTTTTATGTTTATTTATAACATTAATTTGCTTCTCCAAGGTTAAAATCACTCTTGTAGCTGCCATTTTGAAAACGCAAGTAAGACTGGTTGCTTTTTCAAAACTACCCAGCGAGATCATAACTGTTTTTATTCGGGTCAAGATGAGAGAATACACGGGAAATGAAATTTCTCTCTTATCCGTACTCAAGAATGTGGTCGTCATTAGAGGAAGGCTGGTTTTCGATAGTCTCTGAATGGAGGTAAATTTAGCATTGGGTCTATGGGAGAGGAAATCCATTTCCAGAAAATTTGGTCATTAAGGGAGGTGGTCGTTAGAAGAGGTTTTACTATATATATATATATATACAGGGTGTTCATTTAAAAACGCACCATCTTAATAACTTTGGTTCTAAGATAGGCACAATTTTGAGTAAAAACACGTCAATTTTTATTTCCAGGGAGACAAAACCAAAATTAATATCAAAGAATTTTTTGTTCAACCTCCCTCTCCCAACTTTAAAAAATATTTTTGCGCAAGCAAAATGGAATTGCTTCATGAATTCGTGAGAAAGAGCTAAAACTGAAATTGTTATTTTGACCCTTTAAAATAATAAAAAGAGTGCTTTGACCCATCCATGGATTGGATAAAGCCATGAGTGCAAGAATGAATGAACACTGGTGTACAAATAGGTAGTAGTAGTAGAAAAATGCTATGTTGTGGTATGTTCAAAATGTTGTCCATTATTTGATAAACAGTAATAGAGTCTATTACTTCCACAGAATTGTATTCTCCGGTCATAATCATCTTCATTCAGTTGCTGATGCATTTGCGGTTTGTATGGGGAAAAAAACTTATTCAGTATAAATATTTTATGTACCGAGCCAAGGGAAATATTAATCGACTCAACTACTTTTTTTATAGATGACTTAGAATCCATCCTAAAATTACCAAGAACTTCGAGAGTTGCACTTTCATTCAGAACTCTAGGTTTATTCACTCTTTTTTTTATTGCATACTGACATTGTTTCTTCAAATTTCAGAACTAATCGTCGTACGTATTGTGGATCCAGGTTTTTTCCGGGTGGTTGGTATTATAAACTCGAGCAGTTCTACGAGCACAACGTTTTTCATTTCCGTACATAAAGATAATTTCTACTCTCTATGCTACAGTACAAACCACTGTAAGATTTCTGTGTTATTTACACTGATGTCCAGATAGTAATAACAAATGCTAACTTTAGTGTTTGGGGCTATCTACTACTAGTATCACTGCGCATGATCAACACGCAAAAGAAACCCGATTTTCTGCACAGACGGCGTGTAAATCCAAGCACTCATCCCTTCATTTAATCCAAGGACAGGTCAAAGCACTCTCCTTCTAGTATTGTTCGTATAACTCAAAATAACGATTTCATTTTAGCTCTTCCTCACGAATGCATGAAGCATTTTTTTCGCAAAAATATAGGTATTTTTTACGCTGTTTGCAATTATATATCACAAGGTAGGGAGTTCCATTTGAAAATTCAAAGTTGGGGGCCTGGGGTAGAACAAAAAATTCTTCAGTATTAATTTTGGACTCCCCCACTTCGAAATGAAAATTGACGGTTTTGTTAAAATTGTGCCTACCTTTACAACCAAAGTTATTAAGGGGCGTTTTTAAACGAGCACCCTATATATAAATATATAACACTATTTTCAATGAATCAAGAAATTCAAGTCTTAAAAAATAACGATGATTACCTTCTTTTCTGATGTATCGATTATGTAATGCAGTAACGTCATATTACGATTTATACTTGATTTTGTGTCAGCAATGCGATTAAGACTTGACAAATGGAATCCAGATGCATTACCACGAGCACCCCGGTTCATGTAGTTGCCGAATGCGAGTATCAACTCCAGAAGCCTCTTTAGCCTCTTACTCCGGAGCAGTTCTTTCGAAGCTTCTGTGACAGCTGCAAAAATAGGATATAAACAAGTATAGTTTAAGAAAATATCACTCTATAGAAGGAGTCGGCAACCTCTTATAGCTGCGGGTCAAAATCAACCAAAATGTGTGTATTAAGACGACGTTTCGGGTCAGTGGTATTTTCATTTTAAAACAGCCTTTTAGTGAATAATAAGATAAATTTTATTAAGAAATAATTACAATAGGCTTTAAATTTTAAACATAAAATTAAAATTATAATTATTATAAAACAAACATAACCGAATGAACTTCATTTTTCTCTTAGACATCAATGGCTCCCCTGAAGCTGAACTTGTGACGTCAATTTAGTCAAGTCTGGTTTATAGTTAGTTTATAGTCTTAAGACGAATACAAGCGTTTGAATTTTCGGTAGTTAAGCTGCATCTGTTCTTACTTAAAATAAATTTCATGTGTGGAAGTATTTTCTCATATTTATAAGCTGAACGGAATGCGGACAAAATGGCAATGCCAAATTTTTTTCAGAGATGAAAACTTCGTAAGAAGCTATGCCCAACACGTTGACATCATGAAAAGATCATAATCGTCGGATTTTTCTTTGTCATCAGATGTCTGTCAAGGAAATATGGATCGGCATTGCCAAGCTTATCGATTTCTCCTTGCAATTATGTTACAATTTTTATTTTTTAAAAATAAAAATGAATGTCCGTTACTGCAACTTTGTAATCAAATAAAAATGTTATTGTTATTTACTTTCAGTTTATTTTTTTATATGTTTTTCAAGTGTTCGTTTCATGTTTATGTTTTATAATTTATTTTCATATATTATACTTTATTTTCGAAACTCAAGTGGGTCACTTGAAATTATGAAATGGGTCACTCGGCGACCCGCGGGTCATACATAGGTTACCGAGTCCTGCTCTATAGTAAATGACATGGTCTATATAACATCTACGGTTTAACAATTGATAAGAAAATCACACACAGCATAAGGCACATTCAAAACTTGGAGGGAATAGTTAGGCATCTGTTGTTCCTCTAAGCATTTATATAGTATAAATGTATTTTATCACCACTACTCGACAAACAAGTGGATTTTCTTGTAAAAATTCTTGTCAACTATCTTCACTTGTTTTATATATGAAAATAATGAATAGGTATACACACATACATGAAATTATAAAATAAATATTGCCATAAGTTTACAAGGTTTTTAAGAAAAAATTGCATAAAAATCATTTCACATGCATTCAATATTGATACACCTGGCTATATATCAATATTGAAATTTTACATACTTTATATATTATAGAAAAAATTAACAAAAATTAAGCATGAAAGTAAAGTACTTTACGACTGAATACTTACCACTTAAGCACATATTCCACCAAAAAGTTACAACACGAAAGTTTAAATTTTTTGGATCATGCAGTTATTTTTTTATGACATTTGTTAATTTTCAAAGGGTTTTTGCAAAATTTACATTTTTCATGTTATGTTAGTTTTCTTGAAGGCGTCAATAGTAATAAAATTATATACTGTAACAGAAAATAAATATAGGCATAGTGTTAAATAGACCCATGTGGTATGTGTGTGAACTTTGCCCTCAATAATTTAAAATATATTGCAATTTTACATGTAATGTATAAATGTATATAATATGTACTTACCCCCCCGGCTTCCAAGTGATTTTGAAAATTCTACTTTGCTGATAAAAATGCTTGAAAATTGAAAAATGAAATTCTTGAAAGGGTTTTAGTTAACAACGAATTGAAATCTTTACCTTCAATTTTTGGTTTGCAGTCCATAACGCGTTCTTGGAATTTCTTTTTATAAAACAATGTTCGTATACGTTGCTCGTAATGTACAATCCTAAAGAAATAAAAGAGCGTTAAGCTTCAGTACACATCAAAAAATAACTAAACCTATGCAGATAACAGGTTCAAACATTATTAAGGTTTATCCCTTCTTACTTGCTAATCTCATATAGGAACCTATCTGCCCTTGCCATACTGTCAATTTCCATACTGTGTTCTTCAAGAAGAGCTTTCTCTTCTTGGCTTGGCATGAACTTCAACAACTAGATATAAAATTAAATATATTTTACAAAAATAAATTTCTGACTTTGGATATTCTGATTTAAAAAATAAATATGCGAGTAAATAAAATTCCCATATAGCTGAATCTCAAAAGAAGAAAAGGATGAGAATTAGTTAACTGGTACCATTAGTTTACTGGTTAGAAACAGTTAACTGGCTTACATAAAAAAGGTGAATCTTCTCTTTTGCACTACATAATACAAAACTTAATTCAATTCCTTTATTTTTAAGACTTTAAACGAATTATTTTAATACAGACAATATGCCACCAGTAGAAAATTTAGAGTCTTAATGGGAGATCAGGAGTAAAGAACTGAAAAACCAGTTTGACTAACCCCGTTCCCCCCAATACCCACAGCATATATAAATAATAGTGGCCACCGCAACAGAAACTAAGAAATAGATAATAATAATAATAATTAATTGACTAATAATATAAAAAACAATACACACAGCAAATACTAACATATATTAAGATACCAATTAGTAACCATCAAGCACCCATCCATAAGAAATGCAGGTGTAAATATATATCCAAAATGATAACATCAACAAATGTGCGAATACACATCAATAAATATAAAGAAATAGGCCCACAAACACACAGTTGCCCGTCGATACCATAAGACACATTTCTCCATGCAATGATGCCATCTTATTTAAATCTTAATATAAATTAGAAATTTTCACACTGTTATGTGACGTGTTAAATAGAATTACCTGTTCGACCATGTCTTTAGGTAACTGTTCTTTATGATCCATGCTAAGTATGGCTCGACAAATTTCTTCATTGGACAGCCTCAGTTTAGAAAGCAAAATCGTACAATTTTGAGCTCTACGTCCATCAATAACAGAAAGCTCTCGCGACTTCAACGCAGCTCGCGTCACTACTGCAGGAATGTCTTCTTCAACCGAACCACTACACTAGAAATATAAATGGTCCAACAATTATTTTGAAACCTCATTTAAAATGCTTACTCACATTGCAAAATGATAAAGTGCAAATAAAATGTATGCATGTACGTGACTGATGTTTTAAAACAGTAAGAACTAAAGCAAAACAGCTAAAAATTGGAAAATACAAAAGTTCAATATTGGTTGGAATATACAGGGTGGTCTAAAAAACTTCCCCTACTTACGGGATTCCGCGATTTTTAAAACCCCTACAGCGATTAGCATGTGCAGAAAACTTCAGTAAAAAACAATTATGCACGAAATTGTTCGGTTATTTCCACCCAATCTCGCGTTTGTGTTTTACGGCGCAAACGTAACGATTATACTGGGCTAGAAGTATGAGTGTAGTCGAGGCCTAACGGTGCTAGGGAAAAATTTTAGGGAATCATATTTTACAAACAAAATTCCGTTCAAGTTGTAAATAAAAAAATATGTGGCTCTGCATTTCTGTTTAATAAAAAAATATTTAGAGCAACGACCCTAAATTTTTGAATAAATCAACTAAGAATTGTGGGAATTTAAACGAAATTACAGCTTGGAACACGTATCATAAACTGTGTTTGAAAGTAGAAAAAGCCACAATGTGTTGGTTAACATAACGGAGGCGACAAGGGCGAAAAGGTGGAATTTTGGCTATCTTGTTCAATTTTTTTCTTTATTTTATTAGCTCACTTCAGAGGTCATTCCTGGTTTAGTTCGGCTTGGGCTCATGCGCTTGTATCACGGTATTATTATTTCACGCTTATATACCCCGAAGCTATATGTTGTATTCAGTGTCAGATCCAGAGACACATTTATGGGAGAGGGTCTTGCAATGCCAGCTCAACAACCCATACATGATGATAATTTCTGCCCCTATCAGATTAATGGGCTATTGAATGGTTAGGGGTTCTGATCCCCGTGAATCCACCCCCGATTTAAAAGAGCGCTAGATTACTCTTTATTGCAGGACTACACCACTGGCCAGAAACCTCAGTTTTCAAAGAACCCAAAAGTCAGTTCCCCTATGCAATGTAAGAAACAAAACTACAGTCTACGGTGAACAGAAAAACGGCACCCGGTCTACGGAACTACAGGAAGCGAACCCTGGTTAACAGTATCATAGACGAATGCGTTTCTTCTGCGTCACCATAGGGGTATTTTCATTTTAAATAACTGTAATATAGCACAAATTGCTTATTAATAAAGTAAAGAGAAATATTCTACAGTGCATTAGTACTGCTCACCAAATATTACTACGCACACATTAGTATAACATACCTGCTGCTTCTGATACGCGGAAAACGTCTTGTCGAAATCCATGAGATCAATCTCTTTATAAATTTTAGTATCATCAAGCTCTTCCCATACAGTTCCTTCTAATTTGCTCTGAAAATAATAAAATAAACGTTAAGCGAGAATTTTAATCACGGAAGTTAATTCTTTCACTACCTCTCTCCTTTCAGGAAGGAGCCGCCACTCATTCGACGAAACTGGTAACATAATTAAATGATTTGGAACAAAAAGAATGCTTAAATATATAATATTGGATTATTTTGGTGACATATCGCGGATTTGGTAAACTCAGCTCAAACAACCCACGACGTTATTTTAGAGACTATGACATATAATCAGAATTTGGGCGATGTTTTCCAAACAATCGGCAAATGTTAAAAAAAAAAAAATAATAATAGTACGGCAACGTGGTGTTGCCGTACTATTATTTATTTTTTTTTTTTACCTAACTTTTAGGAATTTGTCATAACGTTTTTAAATTTTGTTTTTCTTTGAGATTCAAATATTTTAATTTGACTACATTTTCTGTTACAATAATGAGAAAAGTTGCTTTAAGCATTGCTGATTACTCATTAACAAATAATAGGATGCAACTGAAGATTTTTATGGCGAGAAAGAAGCAATGAAGGGGAGGTGATTAGAAGAACAAAAATGTTGTTGCTGTTTAAAATCCCATGACGGCGAGGAAAACTGAGACAGGGAGAAGGGAAAAGAAGGGAGAGATGAAAAGAATTGTCGTCGATATTGGGCGCCATTTTGGTAAAATTAGCTGTCACTACTGCGTTTTAATTTGAACTTGTATCATGGTCAATGCTCTGAAAGCAGATGATGTGATAACAATAACCAGACTGTTGGATTACGATCAATCTCAGATTTATAAATGGGCACGTTCAGCAAGTGCCCAGGGCGACATATTTTTAGCAGCACAAAATTTTAAAAGGCGGTATAATTTTAAAAGGCGGTATTTTTTCAATTACAATCTATCTACGTAAAATTCTGTCCGATCGCTCTTTTTAAGAAAGTGATCCCCCCTTCTCCCTTTTTTGAATTTGAAATTTTAAAAAATTCTGTGAAATAGCTCCCTCCATCCATTGGCAAATCGAAAAAAAAAATCGTTGCAAAATGAAATAAATTTCTTTACAAAAAAATACCGTTGTTTTATCTTAATATATATAGGGCAAACGTAACCCCCCTACACATACACACGTTCCTCCATTTTCTCTCGTATTTGAGGGAGTGGAAAGACAGAATACTAGCTTTAGCAGAAAATTCTCAATAAGCGCTCCTGATATTTTCCGCGGTATTTTGTAGCATATGGAGGGGGTGGTTTGATGCGTCTAGATTCGATCCTACAGAGATGGGAGGGATGGGTTGATGCTTCTAGATTCGGTCCTATATAGATGGAGGGGTGGTTTGATGATTCTAGATTCGGTCACAGACGGCATATGAAATAGCGCGTTTCGTTAAAAAGCATCTTAGTAAAGGTGTTTGTTCAGGGTATGTGGACACTGTTTTTTCTTGGGTGGCTAGATCACCTTCGAAAATCAGGTAGGACGTGTCGTTCACCAAAACACGACTAAGACAAATATTATGAATATACACACAGTTCATTAATATAAACACCTAATTATGAAGTATACATAGTGGGTGGAACGGGGATGGCGCTGCGTATCCCCAATATGGGCCTGATTATGGTAAGTGATTTTTTTTAAGTATACATATTTTCAATGGCGTGTTTTGCACCTTGTCAATTTTATAACAATAGGTAGATTTCAAGTATTACGTAAGCAATATTTTACGTAAGCAATATTTTGGCCATTTCAACCCCCACCCTTTCATTAAGCAAAAATTAACATTGGCTAACATAGGAAAATAAGACCAACGGCAACCCCCTCCCCCCAAGGTGCTTACGTAATACTTCAACGCTTCCTTATCCGTGATTATAGTAAGTGATGTCTAGTGCATTCAGTGCCGCACTTCCGCCTAGGCAGACAAGGCAGTCGCCTACGGCCCCAGCCTCGCAGGGGGCCATGGGGCCGAAATTTAACGCGACAAAAATTTATAGATGATCTATTTTCCCCCTCAACGATTATTGAAGTTTGTAGCAGATGATAAATTATGCAGTTCATAGACGATCCCTATATGAGGTCATTCGTTCCTTTGCAGATAAGAAAGTTCATCCTGTTGCAATGTAATTTGAAAAAATTGTAATTAAATGGAAGCGTAGTATGTGTAGATCTTAAAGGTCAAAGTACGTTAAATAAACGAAAAGTTTTTTTTAATACGTATTACAAAAAAAAAAAAAGCGGGGAAGGGGGCGACTTAGGAGTCCCAGGGCCCCTAGGCAGTTAACTAAGTCCGGCTCTGAATGTATTACGTAAATATTAAATTCTTGGGAATTGTTATTTTTTCACTCTCTACTTTGTATTGATGATCAGAGGCCAACCTATGGCCCGTGATGATTTTGAAACGGTCCTCGTGGAAAAAATGAACTAAACCAAAGTTTTAAAAATTGTTAACCACTAATTCAAAGATGAGTATGATCGACGCTAAAATGGAAATAAACTAACTTAAAAGATTAAAGTTAGTTACGGGAGAATATACGAGTGTTGAATTTAGGAAATCCTAATTTTTCTCGACTCATTCAGCACGGTTCGCGAAATAAAAGTAATTGAATATGGTCGATACACTCTTTGGGAGAAAAAAAAAAGGCCCCGGGTAAACATAATTGGTGCAAATGACAATATTCCCGTAAAAAATACATTTTTTTCAACACAAAACTTCAGATATTATCTTGAGAGTATTTGAAGAGAGAGAGATACTAAGAACGTATGAAACACGGGCTAGAGATTAGTTAGTTGGTTGGTTGTATTTTTATGGCGCAAGGACAAGGGTCATTCTGCGACAAACAAGATGAGGCTGTACATACGGTTTTAAAGGGGCTAAAGAAATAAAGCTGAAATTCAGAGAGTTCAGTTATCGGAACTTCTTTATTTTGACTAAATATTGAATTGAATGTCCAGTAATTTTTAAATTAAACGAAAATGATAACTGGCTGGTTAATTTTTTATAGCCCAAGAGTAGCAATGGTCATTCTGCGCTTATCAAGGACAGAAGTGCGGTTTCGAAATGAGGAATAAAATAAACCTCATGCAGAGGCAAAGGTATACAAAAAAAACCAAAAACAAACAAAAAAAAACAACCACGAACTATGCAATAAAATCTAAACAAAAATGAAAACATATAGCAACTTAATATCTCACTGTTTAACTGAATTGTTTTTAAGAATAATTTTATTTTAAATTTACTAAATCGTTGGTGCTGTATTGCAGAATTGCATCCTTAAGTTGAGAATTTCGTCTCATGTCTATATCTTTGGGGTAGATTTTTCTGGAATTTGAGTGTATGTATATAATAGGTATTTAATTTATATAAAATATATAGAAAAATTGATAGTACTTACTTCTGGTAACTTACACCAGTTAAAAGACTTCAGAGGATTGGAAGGTTGGGGAATAACTTTCTGGAAACTACGATTGGGTTTATCTGTCAAGGAACCTGAAAACAGTTTACATATATTATTTTTAGTCTTAAACACACGTGATAAATGACATCTATAAGCATGGTTGAATTAATTTCGTTTATATTAAAAATTACCAATACGTAGAGGTGGTGGAGGTGGAGGTCCAGGAAGAGGAGGTGCTGGTGGAGCAGCATGCGGTGGTGGAGGTGGTGGCGGGGGACAAGACGTCGAAACAACAGGCTGGATACTCGCTTTGGCATCATCTGAAAGGGAACCAGCTTTTGCCAAACTTTCAACTTGTGTGCGTTGTTGACGTTCCATTTCTAACTACAATCCCAAAACAAGAAGGTTAGAATAAAATGAGAAGTTTACCCCAACATATTTGCAATAGCTTAAAATGAGAGAGAGAGAGAAAGAGAATAAAAACAAAAATACTACCATGAGATTCAATTCATTAATTCTATATTCAAGCTCGGCTATTTTTTGATTTGCTTCAAGATGTCCAACAGTTTCTTTTTCTAACTTGACTTTCATCTTTTTTAAAGTTGACTGCAAATCTTCCTGCAAAATTATCAAATAAGAACAGTTCAAACATTTGTTATTATTATACCGAATATAATCTATAGTCCGTTCTCGGAAAATCGGCGGGTAGTACCCTTAGAATTCAAGGGAGCTGACGTCACAGACGGCTTGTTTCATTACAGTAGCGGTATCGGCGTCTTTCATAATTTGTTTTTTGCGCGCGACAAACGAGTTACGAAACGGAAAACGCCCTTTACTGCAATGAAACAAGCCGTCTGTGACGTCAGTTCGCTTCAATTCTAACGGTGCTACCCGCCAATTTTCCGCGAACGGACTACATACAGATATTACGGAAATTATTGAGTCTATGGCTTCCTTATAACATCTAAATAAATATCGGCGGTTCTCCTGCATCAAAACTCCTTTAGAATGAAACCAGTTTCTTCTCGAAAAAGATATAAACATGGCTGTCTTTCTATGCAAATTTGTGAGGAGATATTGGAGAAAATAATGCTGACATTATAAACTAGTTAAAACGATATTGTTATTTACTAAATGCAATAAAATCTTGAAAACCATCTGTGACGTTCTAGAGAGCTGCGACATACAACTTGAAAATACAGCTCCTAAATTAGTACTTTATAAATGTGGAAATACAAAAGGAAATGAACGATAGTCCATGTGCATTTTCAGCATAGTATTTTAACAGATTCAACATATACCTTATTTTTCAAAGAATATTAAGTGCCTATGTTTATCCTTATTATTTTTTTTAAAGTTGAAAACGTTTTTACGGAGGTCAATTAGGAAAAAGCGTTACTTTATATTTCGTCACATTTTTTCATTAAGCCTTAATAAAAGTAGGAAGCTGTTGTTGCCATTTTATTGCAGTTGTATCGATAATATAAAAATTAAACCAATGAAAAATGTTTGTTGTCATTATATTCTGGTGGAATCAATAATAGCTAAACGAAGAAATGTCAATTGTGATTAATTCTTTACTTTTTAATTTTGGTTGTCATGGTAACCCGAAAGGCACGAAATGCCAGAGGGTGCTTTTTGTTTATTAGTATTCATTCAAGTTTTGACGGGTACGCACGTAGTTTTTCTATTCCGCTTAAATTCGAATGTTATTCTTTATTCACCAATAAATTTGTTGGTTTGTTATGCCGGAACCTTGACGCTGTGTTATTCTTTGATATTATTCTTAAATAAACTACTCAATACAGTCCATTGTTTATTCAAGTGAACTCATTGAGCTATTCATCATCATTATTTATCAGAGGCATTTATCACATGGTTGCTCATTTACAATGAACTAAAATAAAATCATGCTCTGAAATTATCATTGAGTAAAGTACATCTACAGAAAAATCGATTAAAACACCAACTCAACGTATGAAAGAATATCGCGTACGTAAAAAAGCAATAATAATAATAATAAACTGCAAAGAAAAAATCTTCAGTGTTATTGAACACATTTTCAACATTCTAATATTCAAGATATATTTTTAAGGATCGATATCATAATTTTTTAAATTCAATTTAATGCAATAAACACAAACTAATTACACAACACAATTTTTACATACAGCATAAAAAGCATTCAATTAGCTCGGAAATGCTTTTTGCGTTACCATGTAATAATCTCTATCTACACAATGCTCAGTATCAAACATGAGCACCCATAAAAGTATTTCTAGGGGAGGGGGGGGTGAGAAAAATTATTATCTCCTTCTCAAACCTGTCAAACATTTTAGTGAACGTACAAGATACCAAAATGCTACAAAAATAATTGATACCGTTTGACAATTAGTAATGAGCTAAAAAGTACCTTATTTTAAAATGTGACTGTAAAACCTTTGAAACTAAATGCATAGCAGAATTAGGCAAATAAAATTTTTGAACGGGGCTAAAGCCCCTCCCTTATATGGGCATCCACGGTGCCCATATGCCTCTATTACATGAACACAGGCGATGTTGTAAACTTGCAGTCTTCTCCCCCCACAATTAGAGCAAATATAATTGTGCTTAAATTATTTAGATTGAGAAATATACCTACCTTTTCCTGCATTTGTTGCTCCAGTTCTTGTTCTTTTTTAGATAATTGGACACCCAGTTCACCATTTTCTACTTCCATAGCCTGAGCTTTTTCTTTGGCTTGACGCAGCTCATCTTCAGTAGCTAATCTATAAAAAAATTGTGACACCTTATTCAAAAGAAGTTATTTTAATATATATAATATTCAAATATACTTTAATCTATGTCTTTTCTCCATTTTATAATTTTAGCAATATGAAAATATTGAATAATATATAGATAGAGAGAGAGAGTTAGCAGGGTGTGGTGGACACTAGGGCGGAACCTGGTGCACAAGTAAAAAATCACATGTACCCAACGACGGCTCTGTGACATGGTGAGATAACACCACCATCAAATATGTGTTTCCCGGATAGGTGAACTCGTAAACTCTGAAAAGTGATCACCTAGGAGAAGGCACTTCGAAAACAAACCAAATCTGCCAACCCGCAATTGACCAGCGTGGCAGATTACGGTCTAACCCTCCAACATATTTACACAAATTAATTCACGGCCCTCATTCCCCGGAGGCTTTAGAGCAACTACCTTAGGCAGCAGGAAGACTAGCTCGACGGCAGAGGATGCTAAGAATCACCGGGTTCGAACACGCTGCCAAAACACTTTGGAAATTGGAACTTTCAACACCAGAAAAATGAAAACGGATGCTCGCCTACAAGAACTAATATTAGAACTCAAGCATATTAAGTGGGACATCATCGTGCTGTGTAAAACGAGACGTAAAGGTGAAATTCTTGTAAAACTCGACACCGGCCATCTTCTATATACAAAAGGAACTGCAAACGGGAAATGTAGTTTTGTAGATTTCCTCATTAATCAGAGATTAAAAGGTTCCATCATAAAACTTGAGGGTACTTCAGATAGAATCGCACAATGCACCATACAACTGAACAAAGGACATAAGCTCCAAGTTATCCAGGCTTATGCACCAACTAGTAGCCACACTGATGATGAAATCGAAGAATTCTACGAGGATATATCAGACCTACAAAATAAAGAAAATTGCCACTACAAAATTTTAGTGGGTGATTTTAATGCCAGAATTGGAAAAACCCACTTTGGTGAATGTGCAACAGGCCCACATGGCAGCGGTCATAGAGATGCAAGAGGAGACTCGCTGGTTAATTTTGCAGAGAGACAAGGCCTCTATATTTTGAATTCGTTTTATAAAAAGAAAGCCAA
This sequence comes from Dysdera silvatica, assembly GCA_006491805.2. Taxonomy (NCBI): domain Eukaryota; kingdom Metazoa; phylum Arthropoda; class Arachnida; order Araneae; family Dysderidae; genus Dysdera; species Dysdera silvatica. Next base: position 100,373,030 of record QLNU02015360.1, read on the forward strand.
TAGGAAATGGACATGGGAAAGTCCGTCAGGAAACAAAAGTGAGATTGATTATGTTCTATCCAACCACAAGAATATATTCAGTGACTGTACGGTCCTCAATCGTTTTGACGTGGGAAGTGACCATAGACTGGTGAGAGTTAAAGTTAAGTTAGACTACCGCAAAGAACGCAGTAAAATGATAAACCTCTCCAAAAAAGTGAAAGCCAACAATGAGGAATTGCTTAAAAAAAGCAAAGAATTTGAACTCGCTATGTCAAATCGCTTTGCATTATTAGAAAATTTGGAAGACACCGATATAACAGAACAAAATGAAAAAATCAACAGCAACTTAATTGTAACAGCTGAGGCTCTAGTACCACTAACAACGAAACCTAAAGAAAGCAAAATCTCTGAAGAAACTTTAAATCTAATGGAAAAACGAAGGTCTTGGAAGAACACAGGAATAATTGCTAACAAAGTGGAATATGTGGAAATTTGCAAGACGATAAGGAAACGTATCCGGGAAGAAACTCGTAAATTCAATACAAAGTTGGTACAAAAAACAATTGAAGAAATTAAAGGCATCAAAATTTCAAAACGCAGGCTAATAAATGGAAAAAAAGCAAATACTTGCCTTAAAATGTAATGACGGCTCAGTATGCAGAACACGCCAGGAAATGCTTAAGAGGGTAAAAGAATTCTACACAGACCTCTATAAAGTAACGATCAGCAAAATCTGCCGACAACTGTAGTTACAGAAGAAATGCCGGATGTTTTAGTATCAGAGGTAACGGATGCCATAAGATCAATGAAAAATGGGAAATCTACAGAAAAAGATGGCATTTCTGCTGAAATGTTAAAAGCTGGGGGTAAAACGCTTCACAAAATATTGGCAAATTTCTTCTCAAAATGTCTTAAGGAACAAAAAATTCCTAATGCATGGAAAAATGGCGATGTTATTCTTTTGCATAAGAAAGGAGCTCAAGATGATCTTAAAAACTATCGAACAATTAGCCTTCTTCCTGTTATGTACACAGTTTTTAGCAAAATTATTACAAAAAGAATTTGTAGAACATTAAACTATAGAACAAGCAGGGTTTAAAAGTGGCTTTAGTACGATTGACCACATTCAGGTACTTCAGCAAATAATAGAAAGACACAATGAATACACTTTACCACTATGCATTGCCTTCATCGACTACGAAAAACTTTTGACTCAATTTTCAAACCATATATTTTAAATGCACTAGGTAACCAAGGTGTGAACCCAGCTTATGTTAGCTTACTCCAGTCCATATATGATAAAACAAAAGCGACCATATCTATAAACAGACACAAAGTTGAAATTAACCTTGAGAAAGGTATACGACAGGGAGATACAATCTCGCCCATACTCTTTTCAGCTTGCCTTGAGGAAGTTTTTCGAAAATTACACTGGGATCAAAAGGGCTTAAAAATCAACGGAGCGTATTTAAACCATCTAAGATTCTCCGACGACATCATGCTTTCTGCAAAAGATCCAGAAGAGCTCCAAAGACTCATTGAAGATCTCAGAATGAAAGGAGAAACATCTGGCTTAAAAATCAACTTGAAGAAAAGCATGATCATGTTTAATAAGTTTATACAAACTAAGAAAATCTTTATTTCGAGAGAAGAAATACAGCAAGCTGAAAATTATATTTACCTTGGTCAACAAATTACGATGAAAGGCGACATAAATCAAGAGATCGAACGTCGTATCAAGCTTAGCTGGCAAGCATTCTACCGGCTACAAATAATTTTTAAAAAAAAGCTCCCTATTTCTTTACAGAGGAAAGTTTTCGATCAATGCATCCTACCTGTTCTGACTTATGGTTGTGAGACATGGACATCAACTGCCAAAGGTATCCAAAAGTTACGAGTGGTACAAAGGAACATGGAACGGCAGATGCTTGGTATCACGCGACGAGATCGAAAGACCTTCAGTTGGATAAGAGATCAAACAAAAGTTTGTGATATCATTGCGAAGGTAAAAAGTTTGAAATGGAAGTGGGCAGCCCATATTGCTAGAAGAACTGACAACAGATGGACCAAAAACATCCTAGAATGGATCCCATTGGACACAACACGCCCGAGGAAAAGGCCAAAGACGAGATGGGTGGATGAAATAATTAAATATATTGGGCACAAGTGGCAGCAAAATGCACAAGATCGACTTCGTTGGAAAGATGCAGAGGAGGCCTTCATCCTGCAGTGGATTGACAACGGCTGAAATGATGAATGATGATGATATATATATATTCATAAATATTTATTCTTTCATTTTCATATTGTAACCTTTGGTACATATTCCCTAAACCATATAACACGAGGACATATTCCCTTGCCTATATATTTGTAAGTTTGAAGTTGGTTTAGTTAATCCTCAGATGAATATAAACTCATGTTTGTAAAAATTGCAACACCATGAAGGACTCGTCCGAATTGAATGAAATTTAATGTACAAACGACCTGTGTTGATACAAATAAACGATTAAAATTACAAAGCAAAAAAACAATATTACATGTCGAAAATCAGTATTTGGTGAAGCCACCACGCGCTGCAATAAGTGATGCTATACGACGTGGCATGGAATCAAACAGATGTTGAATGTGTGCCTGAGGAAGAGCATTCCTGATTGCTTGTATACGAGGATCACGAGCGAGACGCCGACCAACGAAATCCCACACATGTTCAATCGGCGACATATCCGGCGAATAGGCAGGCCAAGGAAGAAGCTGTATCTGTTGTGATGAAAAGAAGTCTTGAACATTCCTGGCAATATGTGGGCGGGCATTGTCCTGTTGAAATACAGCTCCGGGAATGCCTTGAAGGAAGGGAACAACTTCGGGCTCCAGAACTTCATTGATGTACCGGTTGCTGTTAAGATTACCCACAATTCGTAGCAGCTGAGATCGTCCATGATACGCAATCGCACCCCAGACCATAACGCTGGGGGGTTCGTCCACTATGATGTTGGATAACGCACTCCGGAAGGTGGCGTTCACCGGTATAGCGTCTAACACGGATGCGGCCATCACTGTACCCCAAATTAAAGCGGGATTCATCAGAAAACACCACTTGTTGCCAATCAGCACGCCAGTCTCTATGTCCATGAGCCCATTGTAGCCGCAGGCGCCGATGGTTTTGCGTCAGAGGGATCCTGTATAAAGGAACTCTTGCACGCAGTCCACGGTGCAGCAAAATGGTCCGTCACCGCCATGCGGACCAGGTATCTATCATCCCGTGCTGACGTCACCTTTTGGCGTCTACTCCCGGATTTCCGAGTTGTCTGGTTCTCTTGAACCCACTGCTTCCACACTCGCATCACTGTGCTGCTGTTACGCCCCATACGAGCTGCTATTGCACGATAAGAAAACCCTCCTTCACGAAGGCCGATCATTCGTCCCCGTTCAAACTCCGTAACTTGCTGAAATGTCGCCCTCTTTCGTCGTAGAGGCATAGTGACGTCTCATGTAACGTTTACCACTAGCAGATAGCCATACACGCCCCGCTACAGCCAACTATTTATACGGACCATTTTTATTCTCTCTCTCTCTCTCTATATATATATACATCATATATATTATATTTATATGGATCCATCAGCAGTTCAAAGGCGCTGCTCAGTCCACGCATGCCTGATGACTCTGAAATTCTACACATTTGCATAGCATACCTTAATTTGCATTTCCTGAAATTTTCAGCTTAATCACGTGATTCCTTCACAGTGTTACCGTACCTGTAGATTAAAAAGTAGCAAATTGTTCTCAAAAGTAGCATATTTGAATTACTTGTAGCCCAAATTTAAAAATTAGTAATTTTGCAAATACTAGTTGTAGTAGCTCCAATAGCAGATTAGAAAAAGAATGAGGCTCCGGTCCCTTTCGATACGGCTCTGACATGCGACATTTTCGTTCTCTCGCGTACTCTCTGAATACGGAATATCGTAATCGTATTTCCAATAGCAGCCTAGAAAAAGGATGGGGCTTCAGGTCGTCTTCGATGCACTCCTGACATGTCTGGAAATTTTATTAACCCTAGAATTTTCATATTTGAAATGGCCACAACGCGTTGTGGTCGTTTTTTTCGCTCATTGATTGAGCGTTTTAAATAGTTGAGCCTAATAGATATACAAGCAGGTAAGCTTAATCTTTCGTATACTACTTGCATTTCTGAACGAACGATATAAAGTTGAATTAAAAATCGATTGCCCTGCGGTGGCGCAGTGTGGTAACGCGTTCTCCTATTGCGCGGCTAATCCGGGTTCGACTCCCAGCAGTGCAAAAAGAACGCTTACTCAGAGATCTCATAAAGATCGCACTGCTCACTGTAGTCCGGGGTTTGGTTCCCTAGGCCTTAAGAGGTTCGGATTCCTCGGAAAACAGTAGGTCCCGGCGCAGCATGACCACTGTAGTCTTTGAGCCGTAAAACCAAAAAGCAAATCAATCAATCAAATTAAAAATTGATTAATTAAAATTGAATGGAACGCAAACTAAACTAAAAATATTAGCTTAACTGTGAAAAGGTCTGCCAAGTTAACAATCTTCTACTGTATTCCGAAGTGTACAATCTAATCTTGACAAGCACGCACCATTATAATCAAGAGCGGATACAGACTTTCATTTGGGGGGTTAAGGACAGAATTTGCCATGGTCTTGGAATAACACCCTTCATTTATCATGAAAGTTGGAATTTTTTACAGTGAAAAAATATATTTTTGGGGAGTCATAATCTCTGTGACATCTCTTCCCCCCCGTATCCGCGCTTGATTGTAATTACGTATTATAACACAAAAAAATAGAAAAATTGAACTCACTAATGTGGGTCCTCGGTTTGCACTTTCGAGTATATATATATACTCGAAGGTTTGCACAGAACTGCAATGCTTATCGAGTTTCGGAGTCTAAGATTATATATTAATAAGATCTCTGATTAAAAAGTACCAAAACAATAATTGAACCACAGAGGTCTTATGTGAATTGAACGAGTATCGAACATGTTATGTTTTAGTGAAACTATCGTTCACTGCGAATAGAAATGTTCAACAAACAAAATTTTTATTGTATTATGTAATACTAATAATATTTTGTGATTTTATATATAAAAATAAAAAAGTAGCATATTTTTCAGATTTATAGCCTGAAGGTAATTAAAAGTAGCCCAAAAAGTAGCGTGTCGCCCAATTCGAAATGTTTGTAGCGAGGGCACTTAAAAAATAGCTCAATCTGGCACCACTGTTCCTTCATGGTGTTGCAATT
>QLNU02015360.1:100378388-100404718 GCA_006491805.2 Dysdera silvatica
TGCCCAAGTAAAAAATCACATGTACCCAACAACGACTCTGCGACATGGCGAGCTAACACCGCCATCAAATATGTGTTTCCCGGGTAGGTGAACCCGTAAACCCTGGAAGGTGATCACCTAAGAGAAGGCACTTCGAAAACAAACCAAATCTGCCAACCTGCAATTGACAGCGTGGCAGATTACGGTCTAACCCTCCAACATGTTTGCACAAATTAATTCACGGCCCTCATTCCCCGGAGGCCTTAGAGCAACTACCTTAGACAGCAAGAAGAATAGCTTGACGGCAGAGGGTGCTAAGAATCACCGGGTTCGAACACGCTGCCAAAACACTTTGGAAATTGGAACTTTCAACATCAGAACAATGAAAATAGATGCTCGCCCACAAGAATTATTATTAGAGCTCGAACATATTAAGTGGAACATCATCGGGACGTAAAGGTGAAAATCTTGTGGAACTTGATACCGGTCATCTTCTATATGCAAAAGGAACTGCAAACGGGAAATGTAGTGGTGTAGGTTTCTTCATTAATCAGAGATTAAAAAGTTCCATCATAAAACTTGAGGGTACTTCAGATAGAATCGCACAATGCACCATACAACTGAACAAACGACATAAGCTCCAAGTTATCCAGGCTTATGCACCAACTAGTAGCCACAATGATGATGAAATCGAAGAATTCTACGAGGATATATCAGACCTACAAAATAAAGAAAATTGCCACTTCAAAATTTTAATGGGTGATTTTAATGCCAGAATTGGAAAACACAATTTGGTGAATGTGCAACAGGCCCACATGGCAGCGGTCATAGAGATGCAAGAGGAGACTCGCTGGTTAATTTTGCAGAGAGACAAGGCCTCTATATTTTGAATTTGTTTTATAAAAAGAAAGCCAATAGGAAATGGACATGGGAAAGTCCGTCAGGAAACAAAAGTGAGATTGATTATGTTCTATCCAACCACAAGAATATATTCAGTGACTGTACGGTTCTCAATCGTTTTGACGTGGGAAGTGACCATAGACTGGTGAGAATTAAAGTTAAGCTAGACTACCGCAAAGAACGCAGTAAAATGATAAACCTCTCCAAAAAAGTGAAAGCCAACAATGAGGAATTGCTTAAAAAAAGCAAAGAATTTGAACTCGCTATGTCAAATCGCTTTGCATTATTAGAAAATTTGGAAGACACCGATATAACAGAACAAAATGAAAAAATCAACAGCAACTTAATTGTAACAGCTGAGGCTCTAGTACCACTAACAACGAAACCTAAAGAAAGCAAAATCTCTGAAGAAACTTTAAATCTAATGGAAAAACGAAGGTCTTGGAAGAACACAGGAATAATTGCTAACAAAGTGGAATATGTGGAAATTTGCAAGACGATAAGGAAACGTATCCGGGAAGAAACTCGTAAATTCAATACAAAGTTGGTACAAAAAACAATTGAAAGAAAATAAAGGCATCAAAAATTCAAAACGCAGGCTAATAAATGGAAAAAAGCAAATACTTGCCTTAAAATGTAATGACGGCTCAGTATGCAGAACACGCCAGGAAATGCTTAAGAGGGTAAAAGAATTCTACACAGACCTCTATAAAAGTAACGATCAGCAAAATCTGCCAACAATTGTAGTTACAGAAGAAATGCCGGATGTTTTAGTATCAGAGGTAACAGATGCCATACGATCAATGAAAAATGGGAAATCCACAGGAAAAGATGGCATTTCTGCTGAAATGTTAAAAGCTGGGTGTAAAACGCTTCACAAAATATTGGCAAATCTCTTCTCAAAATGTCTTAAGGAACAAAAAATTCCTAATGCATGGAAAAATGGCGATGTTATTCTTTTGCATAAGAAAGGAGCTCAAGATGATCTTAAAAACTATCGACCAATTAGCCTTCTTCCTGTTATGTACACAGTTTTTTAGCAAAATCACTGCAAATAGAATTTATAGAACATTAAACTATGCCAAACCTCTAGAACAAGTAGAGTTTAAAAGTGGCTATAGTACGATTGACCACATTCAGGTTCTTCAGCAAATAATATAAAGACACAATGAATACACTTTACCATTATGCATTGCCTTCATCCACTACGAAAAAGCTTTTGACTCATATAGTATATGAACTGCCTAGGGGCCCTGTAAATCATGTTCCTGGCCCTGTGTGTTCATAGATAAGTAAATTCTCATATTTAAAAACTCATAGAAAATTGAGTAAATAAAAAATATGATTATACAGTTGAACTTCCGCTTAACGAACTTCTATATAATGAATATTTTTGTTGGACTATGAACTACAAGGGCTGCATTTACGAATTTCAACGTATTTTCCAGTTAACGAAGCTTTTTGTTGGGATCTTGCAACTTCGTTAGAGGTTTGATTGTACATGCTATTTATTTGTTCGTTATAAAAATAAAAAAAAGTGTACTTACAAGTGAACAATTTCTTTAACATTTATTTTGAAAGCGGGCACATCTGGATCATCCCCATTGTCTTGCTGTAAAACAATTTGTTGGACGATCCGATCGAATAGCAGCCAGTGATGTGGACAAGGACTATAATCCACTATTAAGAAAATATGAGTTTAGAGTATTTAACAATTTTTTATACATAATGTTAATCTTACGTTGTTTACGCAATGTTACTCTTACGTTATTCACACAATGCTCTTTTTATGTTATTTACACAACGTTATTTAATGCAATGATGTACATACATTGTTACCAAGGGCTAAATTTAGCAATACGTCTAGGGATGGGTCCCATATAATAAAATGCGTACAGTGACCCAAAACATACAATAAAATGTTTATTTACTGGACTTACAAAAAAAAAATTCATTCCTTTAACATCTGTTGTATCATACAATATCTAGTGAAGAGTTCTTCTCTTCCGGCGTGGTGTGGCACTAGCTATCCCTTTATGGATGATTTTATTCGCTCCAACAAATAATAATTATAAATTTTAATTTATAATTATTATTTGTGATGTATGGCGCAAGGTCAGCAAGGGTCATGCTATGTAAGGACCTACAGTTTTTCGAGGAATTTGAAGCTCTTAAGGCCTAGAGGACCAACTTCTAGACTACAGCGAGCGAGCAAGCAGTTAGTCCATGAGTTGTTTTTTTTTTTCCACCGTCGAGCCTGGGTTAGCGACACAATAGTTAGTTGACTTTGTAACTAACATCAAGATGTTCATACTGTATACACAAAGTAAGTTATTTTATGAGCAAAACTTTTTAATTAAAAATTTCCGGTTTCAGCATTAAAATTAAAGAGCTTTAAATGGTGAAAAATCACAGAAATTTCTTGTTAAATTAAAACGAATAAGTATGAAATAAATAAGTAACGGAATGATTATTTTTATTGTTTCGATAATGTTATTAATGAATCATCAATATTCTACGGAAAATTATTAATTGTACATATTAGTTTTATATATTTCAATTGTGGAAATTTTTGCAGTTCATATGGTTAATAAACAAAATCACACACACACATTCAGAACAGGATAAAATACTTACAAGGAAGTTGAAGGCAATGATAAAGTAAAGATAAGAAATGAGGATAAGCAGGAGTACGGGATAATTTCTTTTTCAGTACTTCCACCATACTTCCAACGCTCTTGGTATCAACATGCATCTAAAAATTTAAAAAAGTCAAGAGCGATACCAGTAATAGTCAGTTTTCATAAGTACATATTGCTGCTTATTCAATCGTTTTCAGAAGCAAGGTAGAAATGGAATTTGTGTTATTATTTTGTGTAAAAAATCTGACATCCTTTCCTTGAAATAAATGGCACATAAAAAGACATCCATTCTTACAGATATTTATCTTACGCTAGGCTTCATGGACTATTCTATTTCGGTATTTAAGTATGATAAACGTGTTAGCTTGAAACATTTTTTTTTCATTTATTTCTTGTTTTTTATTGCATAAATGCAAAATTTATTAAATTGAAAAACTGCAAAATGGTAAAATATAATGGGCTGTCGATTTTACGAACTCATGCGAACCCTAAAAAGATGTAAAAAAGTTCGCAAAATACAGTTCGTAAATGGGAATTAACAATTCCTCGATAGAATACTTTTCGGGATCAACGCAGTAGTTCATAAATTGAAGATTCGTAAAAATGTGGGTCTACAGTAGTAACTTAAAAATACCTTCCGGTAGGCGAAATGTGGTAAAAACTGGTGTATATATATTTCAGATAATGAGGAAGAGGTTCTAGTAAAAAAAACAAAGGTTGAAAATTCGCCGATAGGTAAACAAATGCTGCTACTAGCTGGTAATTGAGAAGACGTAAGCTTTACATACACTAATAGTATATAGTGCAAGTCCTGAAACATTCAAGCGCAATAAAAGATCCGAGATCATTCAATTACCAAATATGGTTCTTATTTTATCTGAACATGCCTTGCTTTCTTGCAAAGCTGCTTTATTAAAATTATTATCCTGTAAATGTGGCAGAAGCACTTTCTGAATACATACGCCAAAAGGGGATGCGAAAAAGCCCGTTTACGGCTTATACACAACAACGGATGATTTTAAGTTTGAAGAGACCGGTTATCTTATAATTCGGGTAGGAAGACGGTGCAGAATTTTTAAAAAAATTGGAAAATTACAACACTTTTCACTGAAGGAACCTGTGAGAGCGTCGTAGGTTCATGCAATGAATGTGTAATTTCCGAAAGTTAAATTTGCCATATACTATTACGTGAAGAGCTTTACAGAAAGTAAAGTACTCGCATGGGTGGTGGCGCACTTTCTCATATTGGATCCTTGGTTTAGCAATTATTTCAACAGCATTTTACAGAGAGAAAAGAGTGATTATCCGATCTTTCTCAACCAAATGGCCATCGAATTCACCAGACTCAAATCCAAGTGACTTTTGGCTTTGGGACAACATGATGTACCAAAGTAAAAACAACCTATCTGACTTGAAAAACAGAGTCAAGTAGCATATGCGACACATCACAGATCAATTACTGTCTGCGGTAGAGAATGCGCTGTTACGGTATCAGTGTTTAGTCTAGTACAATGGCCAAGATTTTGAACAGTGCCTCTGACCTTATGAATCACATTGCATATCCTTTTGCGCATGGTGTAAAAATTAATATCTAATAACAGCGCTTTTTTTCCTTATCGGCGAATTACTGAACTGTTTTGTTTCTTACTACAATCTCTTCCGTGTATTTGAAATGTATATGCATCAAGTTTGATAATATTTCGTCTACTGATTATTTCACTTGAAGGCTAGGGAACCTTTAATTTCACCCGGTATTTTTCTGGAGTTTATAAAAGTTGTCTTCAATGTATCCCCCAGTTAACAAAACCAAGAGAGCTAAAATCTGCTGATTACGATGGAAGTTTCTGGTAGAATGGAAATCTTTGAAAATGGTATTGTAATTGACTTGTTATTTTCACCAAGCCGTCCTTCTGTCAGCAAACTGTGGTAACTTTTGATTTTCCTCACGCGATTGAAAATGTGTGTTTGCACTGCATTTTACTTCTTATCGATTTAATTAAGCCCGACTTTTATAGAAAACCACCTTAACAGTAGATTTAAGAAAATAATTTCCTTCTAAATGGATAAACATAATAGAAGCTTTCTATTTGTATGATGTAGATTTAGTTATATAATTTCAATAAAAACTTACAAAAAATGTTTTGCTCTTAAGCAAAGAAACCTTAGATTGCTTCAATTTTAAAATTTTGTTGAGCGTTTATAACATATAATAGCGTAAGAATCTTACCGCTTCAAATTTTCTCGCCATTTCTTTTTCATCTTCATTTCGAACCATTTCGAAGATGTCTACGTGCCTGTCAAAACATAATTTCCAAAGCTGTAAATAACACTAGCGAAAAATTAAAATAAAATTAAACTGTCTTTGATAATAAAAATTTTAGGAGTTTGAATAGGTTAAATACCCCAAACTTTAAATGTTTACACTAAAACTGAAAGTATTTATCTGCATTCGTCTAATGCTTGATCCATAATTATTTATAAGCATGAAACTGTTAAAGAGGGGAAGGAGTTTGAGAAACAAGGAAGAAAAAGGTAGAGTGACTATAAAATAAAAAATGGTTTAAATAATAATGAAAATATATGTCCTAATTAATTTGATAAACTTCTGATGAAAACAAAGCTGAAGGTAACAATTATTATTTCTTTTCTTTAATATAGTGCCATAATTTTTATATGGTCACACGTTGGCATAATGTATAGACGTTATAAACTACATAACCTCAATAACGGAAGTTGATGAAAGTATCTTTCATTGTAATTAATGACTCATTTACATAGGTAATGTTTGCCTTGTGTGTTTGTTTGTGCGTGTATGCAAGGAGTGGGGAGTTAGAAAGGTTCCCACACTTTTCAAGGGTTGACGAAAAACTCTTTCCATTGACTTTTAGGGACGATTTCAAATTCTCGGACAATTCCAGGTTTCCAAATACGTGGGAACCGTAGTATAATGAGTCAGATCGGAAAAGTGACCATCGGACACTATACAATGTATTGTAGAACTTGTTCATAACGACATTCAGGGGACTGCACAAATTCGGACAAAATCAATTATAACAGACAATTACAAGCGATATTATTTTCAAATCATAATATAGTTATGCATTTTTACACTTATTTAATTCCAAACATTTCTAAACATATTTATACTTTTTATGTAAAATGTGCCAAAAAAAATGCAGAAGCCATTAGCGTACGCAGAAAGTTCATAAGGGGAGTTACAAGCTTATAATGGGAGTTACAGAACTACAACTTCATATATTCATATGCAAAAATTGCACCATAATGGAGGTTATGAACCCCATCAACATTTCCTGCGTACGCCAGTGGTTGAACCTCAAAATGCGATTCGAGTACTGTCCTGAAGGCGGGCACCTACTACTTGGTTCTGGTGAGCATATTTTAACATATAAAAGAATTGAGAACCACACTTCGGAAGTGATTCCGTTGTTACATGCAGTTGGTCGTTATAACCAATTTCCACTGCATATATACACAGTGTCACCTCCCATAAGGGACACCCCTATTTAAGGGACGATTCTTCTGGTCGCCAGGCACTTTGAATAGGGAGACATGTCCTCCGAAGAAGGGACACCTCTATTTAAGGGTCGAAATGTCCGGTCCCGTGGGTGTCCTTTCTTGGAAGGTAACACTGTACACATAAAAGGATTTAAACTCGGGTCAGTGAATAAACTAAAAAGAAATAACTGTCACCTGTCCAACGTTGCATTTTCATGTCTTCGAAGCTTTTCAATGACAGGTTGAATTCCAAGCATCAAAAACTCATAGCGTAAGTGCAAACGAAACTCGAGATGTTCTTCACCTGGTCCATAGTTTATGATGGCGTTAATAAATGACATAATGGCGGTTTTTAAGCAAACTTCGTCTTGATAGAGACCCGTACTTCGATCAAGGTCGTTCACAATAGTCTGTCAAAACATTTTAATAAAAGAAAGTAAATATCGAATTATTGCATATAGCATATAACATTAATTCTAAAAAATGAGGTCAAAAATTAATTTTATTCATTCGACACACACTAGAGATCTAACTGGATCGAATTCTGAAAAACGAATTGAATTCATAATTTTATTTCACCTGTGTTACTTTTTCAGTCTAACACATAAACTTTATCCAATTTTGTGTCATCGTTTTCTCAAATGAGTCCCAAATATCGTATATATAGCATCAATATTAATATATTCTAATCGTCAGCTTACGGAAATGCTATTTAAATCAGTTAATGAATTATACAATGTTCGATATTTCTGATATTTAAGACAATAACAAACTTCGACAGAATTGTAAAATCATTTTGGAAGAGAATCCCGTAAAAATCTTTGGCTTTATATTCTCTTCCAATTCTAACCCAAATCTTAAACATGAAGTCCAAAAGATTTCTTCTCTGTTTTCTCAAATTGTTTATATGTACTTCACGAAAATGTATACAAAACCGGGTTGAATAAAAAATTATTATTATTATCACGAAGATGTTAAAATATATTATGAAAAAAGTGCTTCACAGACATTCCCCCCCCCGGCAAATTCTACAAAGGTTTCCACGATTTTATCGGACTGCATCTAGGACCTTCATATCCTTCACAGCTTCCTAGATTTCGCCTGTTAGATGGGCAGAAATGTACTGTCATTAGCATAACTTCCAGTAGTGCACTCAGAATATTCCCAAGTGGGGGGGGGGGACATGGAAAAAAGGTCGGAGGGCATATCAATTACGGTTGTCTTTAAGCACGATTCAAGAAGGCGGGCATGGGGTTAATTGCCCCCCCCCCTCGAACTAGGATCGTATCATGGAAAATAATATGAAAAGTACGGGACACTTGGCTAAAAGTGGGAATAGGGAACAAATCGCAGCCCCTTAAAAGAATTCGGGATCCGTTCTTGTTGTTCTTTTGTGTACATTTATCATTATTAAATTACTAATAATTCTACAGTGCAAGATACTTAAATCATTAGAAGTAGTACTAGATTATGTTCATAAAATTTTACAATGGCCAGCCCTTGTCCTCCATAAAAAATTACCGTTTTGATAATAGGTTTAAGAATAACCCTATTCTGCAAAACTTGCTTTTGCTTGCCCTCTGTCCATTACTTCATCCACAGAAGCATTTTTCTCTTCCACGACCCTTAAAAAATCATCGCCTATGAAAACCGAATCCGTGTGATAAATAAAAGATTCATGTTGTTTGAACTTCTTCTAAGTCTTTCAATTATTAAATCCCTTTGAAACAAATTGATCCTTGGCTTGTGTCGATCTTAAATCGACTTTATGTGGTGCAAAGAGAACATAAAATTTTCAATAGGCACTGTCTTCCACCTTTGAGTAAGCTATATACTTATGCTTACTCAGTCAAGGTAAGCAGAAATTTCGCCTGTGGTGAGGTTTTCCTTGACTTAATGCAGCACCAATGATAGTCGTGGGAAAATTTCAATTTGCATATGGTTCCCAAAGATTTTTCAGCATTGTTATCCTACCTTCTTCAGTGAGGTTAGATTTCTTCACATACGTAAAAATATCTGCAGTCAGAATTTCCACTTCAACTGTGTTTGATATTATGTTTTGCTCTACCTTTACCTCTTACAAAGTTGTTTGAAGACAGTCGCGGGCCACTGCTGTTGCTTTTCTCAAGAGCAGTCTCATCAACGTTACCAGAGTGCAGGGAAATGTTATTGGGATTATCACTATTTTCAATCTTACTTTAAAAGAAGAAATGACCAGTGTCTATTTGAGTAATTATTTTTCGCTTTGTTAGTCCAAGGGGTCCCTCGGCCCTCTACGTGGGTGCGTCACTGATAACTTCTTCCAAGAATGGTATAAGGTAATAAATCACAATCTTTAATAATAGTCCGTGGATAGTGGTTTTAGTTTTACATTTTAATATTTTTATAATTCTCTAAAACGTGCGGGACTAACGTGTGCTTCGAGCGATTTCCTCTATATTTATGAACATCCGAGTTTACCTACATTCGAACTACACGGTGACCCCTGGAATTTCATACACCAGTTAATGCTCTCTTCACCAAATATCTATTTTATTTAAATAAAGCAACAATTTTTATCAACGTTTTTTAGGCGTAGTAATATTAAAGCCCCCCACCGAAGGCAAAAATATTCATTTTCTTTGCGAACGTTTCACCATCGACGTTAACATTACAACGCCTAAAAAAAAACGTTGATAAAAATTGTTGCTTTATTTAATCTGCGTAGTGTTCGACTTGTATAAATAAATCTATTTTATTATTATGCACTTCATTCATTATACATTAAATACAGATTTCGGAAGTATCAACTTCGTCAATATTTTAATTGTAGTCTGTTTATTTCAAACTGGTCATGCAAACTATGTTTACTATAATTACCTGAAAACGCGTCCTTTCTGAAGCAAACTTCTGGTAATGCAGCATCGATTCTAGCACCTTTTTATGGCCTCCTGGCACTAAGCACATAGCACCCAAAATTTCCAAGACTGCAGTTTTTGTTTTTGGATTATCTGTGCTTAAACTTTGGGCAATGAAGTTAATGGCAGTAGGGTGAGCAAGAACATATGCACGTCCATTCTGGAATAATAAATGAATGATTAAAGTAATACGTAATTATAATCAACTTGTTTACTACACGTCAGGTTAATTTCATTAACTAAACGACAAGATCGTTAGACATCCGGAGTTTGTTTGCTCTTTAAACATTTCGTCAAGATAAATTACATACAGGCGATTTACATTGTTTATCACACAATAGGTATCAATGAACAAAAGATCAATAAATACAACATCGTATGCATCAGCGTAGAGTTTTCAAAATTATTGGGGGGGGGGGGCAAACACATATTATGTACATTTATACATTGCAATATATGTAAAATTTTAATTTATTGAAGGGCTGGGGCCCCACGGGCCCATATAACTCTACGCCTATGATGCACGTGAATGTAAAAAAAATAAATAAATCGGTTTTCATAATCATAAGAGCTTTCCTTTTCAGTTATAATTAATCGCCAAGAAATGGACATAATTACACGTACTAACGACAATTACTAGTAACTGTCGTTCGTGCAAAGTGAGAACTTGGATCAGGTAAAGAAATTTCATACTGAATTAGTACAAAGCGATAAGTTAGCTCAAAAAGAAAAATTTCATACTGAATTGTTCATAAGAGCTTTGACACATCCAATAAGAGCTGTATGTATCGGACTCTCAGCAGTTTTATAGTCCATGCTTATTAGGAAATTGAGAAGACCGGATAATCCATCTTGCTCCAGAAATCGCATCACGAAACTAAATAAAAAGAGATATGTAAATTCTGGAACGAGAATTAAAAGGCTTACCAGAGTTTATTATAGTAAATCAAATTTTCTACATTTTTAAACCAACCTTTTGTGTTTTATTGAACAATTCCCAGCATTTATTTGATAGAAGGTAAGTATAAAAATAAGGAACTTAACTTTTTCTACGGGCCCAAAATAAAAAAAACTTTCAATTAGAAAAATATTTAATTTTTTTTATGTGATATATTCGCTGAAATGTTATTTATTTAAAATTCTGTGTTTGAGCGCGAAATAATTACCATTCACAAATTGAAAAAATTAGATAGCACTTCGATTAAATTTTGAGTTTGTGTGCCGTTCACAGAAGTTCACGCGCACGCTTAATTTACTCCCTAAAAATAGCCCCCTGGGATTGCAACTATTCTGTCAAAAGAGCAACAAAAGTTTATAAGTGGTAAAGTTTAACTTTTAAAAATTCTGAAATTATTCTACATAGAAATACAAATTTTCTTTTATTTGATTAATTAGATATCAGGCAATATTTTTCTAATCGTAACTTTTAGTGCAAGGGCCGTATAAAAAGTTAAATTCCGTATTTTTATACATGTATCACTCCCTGTAAAATAAATAACATATTCAACATTCTTATATAATTTGAAAACTTTTTTTACTCTTAAGTATTTTACCTACGATTAACAATTAAAAAGATAATTGCGGTAATATCTATTCTGAACCAGCCGGTATGTTCAACTAAACTGGCATGAACGTAGAAATTTCAAAATTGTTGAGGTAGGAGGGAAGCACATATCATACATATAAAGTTTAAATTTATTTGGGTTCCGCTTCCCAGCCCATATAACTCTACGCCTAGGTAAATTGGGGTATATTTTACCTGTTCGGCTGGGTTCGTAACGCTGTCCGTAAATTGTCCAGCAATTTAGCCCTTGCCAATACTTCTTCCTCTTCACGCGGAAATAACAACTAAAGTAAAGAAATTTTTTTATATATAAATGTCTACAGTCGGTGTTCTCTTCAAAAAAAAACACTTCAGAATAATATCCGCAATTTTTAATTGAAACGTCATTTACATATAACCAGATACAAAAACGAACGTAATAAGTACAAACCAAGGATACTAAAAGTTTAGAAAACGTGCGGTATATTTTTTGTTTGTTTTTTTTAATTTGTGCATGTAGTATCATTCTAATCGTTCAACGAATTAAGAGAGTTTTGCAACAAGTATAAAAATGTCATATAATAGAAATATTTTTCACGAAAACGTCTAATTTATTTATAAACAACGCAAAAGCGAGTTCGTTCATTGTTGAAAGATGCGTTTATAGTATAACTTGAACTAAAAAGAACTAAATTTTTAAAAAAATAGAACGGAATTTTTTTTAATGCAAATAATATTGAAAAACAAGAAATTACACCATAGTTTGAACTAAAAAAATTAACAACTAATTCTTACAATAATATTTGCCTCATTTTCTAATTTAATAAATCACAAAATCTGAAATTATACATTTTTGAAACTTACATGTTATATGCACAGCTCCAGCTTTTTAGAGAGATCGTTATATGTAATACAGAAGTTATATTATATAAAATATAACACAAAGCATATGGTATGAAGCACTTGGAAGAAGGTCTGGTCAATTAATTTATATTCCTTTAACAAATAGCCCCATTTGAGTTTCCCTCAAGAAGTATCCTAAAATTGCAAGTACTCTGATATTTGCACAATAATATTTTTTTTAGAATACCGTTTTCATAGATGTGGTTATAGGTGAAACGAAATTAGTCCGCAAGAGAGGAAATCCTGGAACTACTCCTTTCAAGCATGTTATACAACTTGCGTTTCTCAACCACAAACTAGTGGCTAAATTAATTATTGTAATAATTGGCAAAATTGTACTTTACTATAGATGGATATTCGCTACTGTATTTGCACATTCTTAATACGGTTGTATACATAAAGTTAATGACTACAATCCCCTTGTATAACACATTGTCTTTGCAAGTACTTTTGCGAAAAGGGGATAGTCTAATGTTTATATAAAGGTTGTAAGCGTTTAGAGAATCTAATAGTTTTAACCTTTAATATTACAGAAAAACGTTCTAATCAATAAAGATGGATTATACAGGGTGTCTACTCAAATTTTGTTTCAAACTTCCCTGACTTTTCCAGACCAAATCTTAATCGATTTCCAGTCGCTAATTACAGTAAACAACACACAACGCATTAAAATTTGCGTAATAAAAATAAGTTTCAAGACCATAAAATCCACTAACACAAACTCCAAAGCCATTTATAACTCAATTACAGTGAATTTACAAATACAAAAACTGCTTACTTAAAAAACTGTTACTTAAAAATGTATTTCTTTACACTAAAAACTTGCATTAATTAAATATTTATAACACTTTCATCCAGCCCTTTTTGTATTTATTATAAAAGCATTTAACTATATAATTGCAAAGCTGATGCTTCATCTTCTATTCCATTTAAAGTGTGTATGACTATAAGGCAAAGGAGATTGGTATGATCAAAACCCCTTACAGATTAAATAATTTAGCTAAACACACTCCCCCTACTCCCAAAATTTTAGTTATATATTTGGCAAACATTTTCTCCTAAGAAATATATGGGCTTAATAATTTTATATAAATTATATTAGTTTTGGTGCAAAATGGTAATTTTTGGAAGAGGTTTAGTCAAGAGTATAAGTTTTTCAAAATTTTCAGTATGCAATATGGTATGAAAAGCACAGTTCAGAAAAATTATTTTAATAAGCTATTTATTATAACAATGAATTTCAAATTTCCCTGACTTGGGCCTTTGTATTTCAAATTTCTCTGACTTTTCCAGTCAAAAAAAAAAACCACTTCCCTGCCTTTTCCAGGGTTTCCATCCTGTCTTATATCGTAGAGGCCAAAAGTTTCGTGTTTTTGAATTTATTAAGAAATGGATGGGTTGTATGAAAAAGACGAATCAGACATGAAATAAAGTATTTTTTGTTTCCTATAAATCGGTATAAATTACACATTTGTATCATACATTTTCAATCTGTAAACATAAATGTAAGGCAATACCTTGGCCAAACGTATCGGGCCAATTGATTTTTAAGAACGTATATCGATGTTTGTTGACAATGTTATCGATGAAGGGCTCTGCTAAAAGTTTGTATTAATTTCCTAACTCACTTGAAAGACACAAACACCGCGACATACAACGCTACAGTTGCGAGAGGCGATTATAAACCTTTCCAAGCAAAGAAAGGCATCTCGGGAGATTGCCGATTTATTATCAGTTGGAAAAACAACGGTAAATAATTTAATTACTAAATATAAAGTAAGTGGGTGCTTAACTGCTCGGCCACGAAGTGGGAGACTATAGAAAACACTGCAACGTGTCGATACAGTAATTAAAAGAAAATCTGTGACGGATGTAAAGACAGCGAGTGACATTGCACAGGACCTTAGCCACGATAACCTTGCGGATGTAAGTCGCAGGATTGTAGCTCGACAGTTAACTGATGTGGGACTTTTTGAACGTGTCCGAGTCAAAAAGCCTTGTGATAAGTGAGAAGAATGAAAAGCCAGTTGACAGTTTGCTACAGAACATAAACATTGAACTATACGCGAATGGAAAAAAAGCATTTTTTCCGATGAATCCAAGTTTAAAATATTCGGTAGTGATGGGAGGAAATATGATCGACGTCCATTGGGTGCTAGAAATCATTCTAGACACCAAATTTAAACTGTTAAATACGGAGGTGCTGGAGTGATGGTATGGAGTGCTTTCTCTCTTCAAGGAGTTGGTCTATTGGTGGAGATTTATGAATATCATCATGGACCATTTCGTTTATAAGGATATCTTAGAGGAGAATATGCTACTGTATTCCAGGAGAAACATCCCCAGAGGGTGGATTTTTCAACACAATAATGACTCCAAGCACTCATCAGGTCACATAAAATACTTTATTGTTACGAAAAAAATTCGCATTTTGTCCTGGTGGCACAGTCTCCTGACCTCAATCCCATTGAGTACATGTGGGGTGAACTCGGGTGTCGTGTGGGAAAGAAGAAACACTCCAATAAAGCCGAATTGATTAGGTCGGTGCTAGACGAACTGGCCAATATCCCTAAAGCATGTATTACACGGTTGATTAAATCAATGACTCGTCAGTGTGCTGAAGCGATGGCCAGCAAGCGCATGGGTAGAAAGTATCAGGTACAATTTGAGAGTGGGTTGTTTTTTTTTTGTCTGTTAGGTATCAAATAGTTATATAACAATGCGATTAATTTATGTTTGTGGCTTCCCGGGCCATGGTAATATCTTATATTTATGTTTACTGATTGAAAATGTATGGTAAAAGCACTATTTTATACCAATTTATAGGAAATAAAAAAGACTATTTCATGCCTGACCCATCTTTTTCGTACACTAAGGGGCGGACTGGACCGTCGGCCAACCGGCTCCAGGCCGATGCACCCTCATGGGTGATAAGATTTGAGCCCTTATGGAATATAGGACTCGCGCCATCCGATAATTCAAGGTATGCGTCCCTTAAGATGACTCAGTCCACCTCTGTCGGTGTGCAGCACGAATAGCAGTTGGATCGGCTTGGAATGACTCAATAAGGTGCCAGATGCTTATTATACGTATCTATAGTCAGTCAGAGGTGGATTTATGATTTTGCTGCTTGTATGCTCTGGCATATTTTGTCGCCTGTAGGCTGACATAAGTTGCGGCCCAATCTTACCAAACGTAACTAGAAACATAACAGAGATTTTGGTGCTTTTACCAAATTCTTAATTTGTAGACTCTAGCGATTATTTCAAATTCTTTTTTTCGCCAGTACTGCATTTGCGAATTTGGCGCCTTTTTGAATCTCTCTCAAGGTGGCGCCCACGGCAGCTGACCTGTTACCAATGCCTAATTATACCTCTGAACATAACAAATCAAAATTAGTAATTCCATTATCCAACAAAAAGTTCGCCGCCTTCGCAAATTTCTAGGCGGCAACCTTTTCGTCGAAAACTTGTCGCCGTCAAAAGCTTACCGCCGTAGGCTATAGCCTATTGGTAAATTCGCCACTGCTGAATGCCGTGCATCTGACAGCTGATGAAGGATCCCTTGAACGAACAAGACGATCAGGGTTGTCCCACAGAATTTTCAATTAGGTTCAAGTCCGGAGAATTAGGAGATCCAGGAGCGGACTGGGACGCCGGGCAACGGACCCCCGGGTCGATGCGCCCTCATGGGCGATAGGACTAGCGCCCTCCGATAATCCAAAGCATGCGCCCTTTGATAGAACCCAGGCCGCCCCTGCGCACACCCATTTCCTAGTAATTTCAAAAAACGTTGCGGCCCGAAACTTTTGGCCGCCACTGTATATGTTTAATTTCACCTGTTTCATATACCCAATTAAAGCCTCTACTTCAAAGGAGGGATTGTTTATAAATTAAGTCATATAAACTTAGATCATCTTTTATATATATACAGTAGAAGGCAGGGAAGGAAAGTGGTAAGCGAGAAACGCGACCTGGAGCAACTAAGGTCACGCCAGGGAGAAAGGTGTATAACAAAACTGAAAACGAGAGATCAGTACGGGACCGCGGAGGTGAAGGTGGTCTCGGAGAAATAGGGTGCGAAGAGGCCTAGCTCAACAGCGAACTACGAGGCGTTGCAGAACCGAAATGTAATCACAGAGATCTAATAAACGTCTGATTGTATTTAGCACGTGTGGATTGATAACGTGTCTACGCAGCCTTATCTTTTGGTCCGTTAATAAAAGGGATAGAGATAGAATTCACGTACGGAGCGGTACGAACCGGACGATAATACGGTTCCGATGGGCAGCCAAAGGCCCTGCGGCAACTAGTAACGCAAACATCACTTCGGGTATCTCGACTTCCGATACATTTTCATAAACGATAACAACATAGAAGGCCCATATTCTTATAATTATCCGGACTAATTGGGACCAGAGACATACGGATAAGCAAAAACACGGATAATCGAATACAATAAAAAAATAAATAGAAAAAATCCAAGAAATTTTAAAAAGAAAAAATTAAAAAATGCTATGACAACTTTATTGATGTACCTTAAACATATGTATGTAAAAAAATTACGATGCCTCAAAGATTTTAAACCACATAACAAGAATCTTTCGACTAGCCGACACGTGCCATGTCGAAGGGGCTTCCGTTATCATTGGAGCCGTTCCCCTTCCCACACTCTTCCTCTCCTCTTCCGCACAGGGGGGCGCTTGCTTAAAAAAGAAAACATAACATCTGAGCCCCGCGCATCCGGATAATCGAGGATTCGGATGACTGAGGTCCGGATAATCGAGTTTCTACTGTGTGTGTGTGTATATATATATATATATAATGATCGGCAGGGTATTTGAAAGCAATATATAAGACATACCATAGCCATAGATGAAACTTTCTCGATGTAATAATCTGGAAAATGTGTTGTGGGCTCATCTTGTTCCTAAAGCACCGCAATGAAATTTAAAATCAATGTTAAAATCATATTATATACTAACCCCAGAATATAAATGAACATTTCATATACTATATAAATACAATGCAATAAGTAAAATCGAGCGAGTGAAGTTCTAAGACGTAAGTGAATTTTTCAAAGTTTTTACACGATCTCTTTGCGTCCTCTTCAGTATTTATTTACAATAGTTCCGCACATTTTATATTTATGGATTATTTTTTGCACACATCTATGACTTTGATTAATTATTTTAGCGATTTCGATTAGTTTTTTTTTTAATTTGATATTTTAGCGATTTTTTCAGTTTATAATTGCCGGTAGGGAAAAGGATGTTTGTTCACAGTGGCGGATTTATAAAATTGCCGCCCTTAGGTATGTGCCTTTTGCGTCTACTTAGAAATCCGCCACTGGGTTAACTCCCGTTAGGCCCAAGCTTAATGGGATTCATCCCTGGTTCAATGAACTGAAGAAATATGGATGGAGAAAAAAATCCGAAAACTTCAATAAAGACTAATTTAAAGGATCTAGCAGCGAAACGACCACATTAGAAAGTTTGTTTTCAGGCTCAAGGCTAGGAGAAGATCGTGCCACATGCCAGGACCTGCAGATTTCCGAGGCTCTTAAGAAGGCCTAGGGTTTGTAAATTGTCGAAAAGGAAAATTAAAAAATACGAGTTTTCTGAAGAATACGTGCTAATTTTGATAAACATAATACACAAGACTGTACGTCAGTGATTCTCAGTTTATACCGCGGGCCACTTCGAGCTTTCTTTTTCGGTTGACGGGGGCCGTAAGACATGAAAACGAAATTATCCGACACGCTATATAGACACTGAAAGGAGTTAAACACCCTAGAAATTTTCTTTTTCAATAAAATAGCACCGAGGTACGAATTTAGCCCCCTCTAGAAAAAAAAAAATTAGCCTCCCACCCCCTGGAAAAAAATTTCCAGTTTCTTAACTTTTATAGCCGATCTAGTTTTTAATGTCCGCGGGCCGGATCTGGGTCGCCTATTGAGAATCACTGATGTGCGTAATTACTACTTAGAAAAGAAACTTCCTTTTTTTTAAGTCAGCATTTAACATTGCCTTTTCGATTTTTTCAAATGCATCGAAAAGATCATTGTTGACGTCAAAACGCAGTGTTTCTTTACGCACTCTGAAGTAGCGTTCGTTTCGATTGAGTTCACTGAACTGAAGTTTATTTTCTAACAATAGTTCAGTTTCTAACTGAAATTGCACTTGCAGGTATAGACTAATGGCGACACGTTATCGTTAAATTAAGGAAAGCAAACATTAAATCGAGGAAAATATAACACGACACTCAATGTTACTCCGTCCGGACTAAAATAAAACCATTCGTTAAATAGACGAAATCGTTAGATCGGGTATTGTTAAAGTTAGACTGCATTAAAATCTTCAAGCCAAATGTATATAAAAAGAAGTTAAGTAAGAAATTTATGAACAATTAAAATCAAATAATTCAACGCTGATCACCATTTTTTTGCTCAAGTAAAGTTGCCATTTTTTTTGCGATGGTAAATTGAACATCACTTCCTTTTTCGATGCCGTGAGATCAAGCTCTTCCTACAAATATAAATATTTGCATTAGAGATGATTTTATACATAGTATGGTTATATGAAAACTTTATTAATCAAAAGTGCTGTTCAAAAAATAGCATATATCACTGAAAACATTTCACAATTTCCGTTAATGTTGCGTACACTTTTAAAAGTTAAAGGTCGCCTCTGCATCTAGATACCTTCATTTTTATTTAATTAAAATTGTGGATAAATATTTTCTTTTGACGCTGCTTTTTATATGCGAGCAGAAGAAATGAATTTCGCCTTGTCTAGAATTTAATTTTTTGAAATAAATTTTAGGTATTTAAATTCAATTTAAATGCACCCCAAAAAAATTAAACTTACAGTTGAAGCTAACAAAATGGGATTAAATAATGATTTAAACCAATGATTAACCAACTGAGGGTTACGACTCACTGGTAGGTTTTGAGTTTTAAACTCATGTTTAGTTAGACACGAAAAAATTTTAATATACATACATATATATATATTTATTTATTTATGCAAGCTTAGTACACATATGTAGTGTTATATGTAAAAGTAAAATGTGTTAAAAAGAATCCCTTGTATTTATTAAAAATAGTTAAATCACAATTTAAAAATTTGGAACCACTGTATATTATTTCATTTTATTTAAATAACTTAGTAAGCCATAAAAATTTTATTAATTTAACATTATGATGCTATTAATGACATTATTGAGGGTTTAAAATTGATTGACCCTTACCTCCAGGAACGTCGCTAGATGACCTTGCACCCCTGTCAGAACCGTCCAGATTGCGCTCCCTAGTCACAGACATCTTCCCCCTGTGAATTATTTCAGCCGATTTTACGTCCCTTCTCGCCTGCGCCTCTGGCGTGGGCCTTCTTGGCCACCCCCTAGCTACGGCCTTACTTATCTCTGATTCTTGCTAGATATTCCATTCGATCGGAATCAGTTAAGGTATTGGGGGAAATGCTTTCAATTGATTTAAAATACAGGCAATGGTTTCAGTCAATTTAGATATAAGCAAGAGTTTCACAATCATAAATTTAACGTTTTCAATATTAATGTCATTTTTATTTATTTTTTACCAGTGAATGGTATGGGAAGAATGGGATATTTTACATAAGGGTGAGATATGGATTCCATTGTTCAATATGTGAAACTCATTGATTAGTTTGTTAGTGCGTTAAAACAAATGTTGCATTACATAGACACAGCATGACAAAACACATGGCTAAATACATTCCACGCAAATTTCCGCTCACCACAAGTTCAGCGAACTTCGAGTTCAGTTCGTCTTCGTCCGGCATCGGTTGGGTTGGTGTGAGGGGATGAGGTTGGAGATTGACGATTCCTCCATTCTCCACTACGTGGTATGTGATTTCAGGAGGTTCATGGCTCCCAAAGCATCCGCACAAGCCTTCGCCACCACCAACAACCACCCCGCCACCTCCACCAGTTTTGCGAACTGCAGGCATCTCTTCTCCAGCGTTTTCTCCTCCAGCCGCCGAGGTCAAACAATAGCCCTCGTCACCAGAAAACTTGGGCGGCACTGCGGGTGGCTAAATGGAGACATAATATAATGAAAAAGCCCGTACAGTATTAAACCACAGTATCAGGTATCAATACAAAGGATATTTTAAACTGCACCTTAAGAATAACCGATCGAAAGTATCTAGATAAATTTTAATCATTTACTTTAGTAGAAAAAGGGTATTCTATAAAATTGTGAGATTATAGGAGTTTGGTCAGGGGATTTATAGAATTTCTAATACGTCTAGATTAACTGAACTTGCAAGAAAAATAAGGCACTTTATTCGTCTTCCTTGATGGCATTGACAACGGGAGAGATCACAGTAGGTGACATAGTAAAGTCCCCCCCCTCCCATCTCTAATAAAAAATCTAACGACCCTGTTTACCGACACACATTATTGCTGTATAAGATGGCTATAAAAAGTAACTTGTATTAAAGAGTATCCAATGTGGCGATGGAGTTTTTTTGTGTGTGGCTGTTGGTTAATCAACTTGGGTTTGTGTTTACAATTTGGGGTGTCGCAGATTTCTCTCCTAGTAGAACCAGTGTGTTTCGTTGTTTCTTTAGAAATATTAAAAGTTGATCCGATTTAAACATGGCTCTTTTTAATTGAAAATATACGATTGAAGAAATTTCTTTGAAAATAATTCGATTTAAAAAATTACTTTCCGTGTTTCTTTGCTTTTATGAATGATTCAGAGTTCAAACCATTATTAAATTAAGCAACAATAAATAAATAAATAAACCATTATTGAAGATTTGATATTCAGGTATTATAGCTAGTTCTGTTTTCCATTATTAAAATTTTATTAGTAGACGGTATGCATATATAAAAGCTATCTTGGTGCTACTAAATTACCCGAGATATCTTAACATACAATTTCATTTTCAAGAGTATTCATAACTTATACGCGTAAAAATTTAATACATAAAAGGTAGACTGAATGAAGCATATTTAAAGTGCTACATACGGTGAAGACTGAATAGAGGCTTTTACCAACAGAGGTAAAACTAACTCCAGCACTCCACAAGCAAACGTATTTTCGAAATTATTGTATGGGTGGAGATCAGCATACTATATACACAGGATATATGTTAATTGCGAATAAAATTCGGCTTCGTAGGCAGACCGTAGGTTGACCGACGGGAGCAAGCCGACCAAAGCGTATGTACGATAAAAATTCGCGGCTTTTATGAGCTATACGGCCGGCCAAAGTAAGATCGAAAAAGGTTTTTTTCGGCCTCAGCAGGAAATGGCGCCGTTGGCAAACCTAAAGGTGTGTGGACTAGCATGGAGCCCAGAGGAACTTCGAGAAATCGCTCTTCATATCTCAGTATAATGAATAAGTAAGTCAAGAGTCTGAAAGTTATGTAAGATCAATCGGAAAAAATAGCTCTTCGTCATATAGCTTTTGCGCCTTAGAGAATTGCCACCGCAATTCCTTTCCCCGCACGCCAATTCACACACACGTCATTCCTAATGTGCGACTTCATATACGGTTTCAGTTTGTGTTTTATGGCACAAGGACAGCTAAGAGGATTGTGCGGCCGCACAGGGCCTCGCAATCCAGGGGCCTCCACCAAATGACTGGAATGTGTCACTCCCGATTAGCTATCAAAAAAAAAAAAGTATTTGCAAAAATTTTTAAATTTATATTCGAAAATAAAATATATTATAGTCATTTTTGTAGTCACGTTTCCTCTATGCTAATGACTAACACTGCAAAGAATATAGATATAATTATGTTCTCTTTGGTACGGGAATAAAGGGGAAGGTACTGCCTCGTACCTCTTATCAACCATATGTGACGAATTCACATTCATCTAATGGCAGATAAAGTGCAAGAAAGCATGGTAAGGGAAGCATGAAAAACTAAATATTTTCCCCTCAGTATTGATTCATCTTCAGGTGTATCTAACTGTGATCAACTTTCGTTTACGTTGAGGAACATAAATGCCGACGACCATCCGGAAGAACGTTTCTTAGAATTCCTTCACATCTACTGCCATACTGGTGAATATTTAACAAATGCAGTCAGTGGTGTAGGCAGAAAATTCATAAGGGGGATTATAGGCTAAATGGGAGGAGCTACAAGGCTACAATTCATATACAGTTAAACCTCTATAACTCGAATTTTCGGTAACTCAAAGTAATTTTACATTCTCGGCCGAGAGCATAGGCTTTAACATTGAATCTTTGTTCTGTAATTCGAAGTTCGATAAGTCGAATTATTCGATAACTCGAAGACATTTCCGTCTCCCAAACATAAAATCTCATCCATAAGTCGAATTTTCACGAAAAAAATTCTACTTAAAAAAACTTTCGATTGTATCAAAACAATGCCAACGAAGCTTTCTATGTCTCTCAGTCCTACCTGTCTACCCTCCGCCACAGTGAAAGTAGTCCTAGCCTTACTTATTATACCTTATATATAGTACCTTACTATATATAAGGTACTATTATTACTATATATAAGGTACTATTATTACTATATATAAGGTACTATTATTACTATATATCAGGTACTATTATTTACTTATATATTATACCTTATATACCATATATATAGTTACCTATATTACTGTGTACTTTCTTGGAACTTGTTGGCCTTGAAAAACCAGTCTTTAAAGTGACTTAACATTCGGTTCTGAGAACTGAAAGAGTGCAATAAGGATCGATCACATTTGTTAGAGCGTTTTTTATTTTTGAAGCGGAATTTGTGCGAATAAGATCGAGTTCATCATGTAAAAAAAGAGAGTTTTGAAAACTTTGAGTGTCCGTCAAAAATTGAAACTCATCGACGAAGTAGAAAAGGGCACTAGGAAGAAGAAAGACATCGCTGCTGAATTTGGTATTCCTGCAAACACTCTGTCAACAATTTTGAAAGAAAAATAAAAGATAAGAAAAGCTATGGAGAAGAGTCTCGTCAAGCCCTGAAAGAAAGTGTTCAAAAGCATCAAGTTTCCCTAAATTGGAGGATGCCATGTTTGCGTGGGTGAATAATATGAGAAATGCAAATGTTCCTCTTCAAGGTGGTCTTATTCGAGAACAGGCAGAAAAATTTGTAAAAGAAATGGGAATTGAATCTTTTCAAGCAAGTACCGGTTGGCTCGATAAGTTTAAAGTTCGTAATGGAATTGTGCAGAAAGTCATGTCTGGTGAAAATGCTAGTGTACATGAAATTGGTTGCTAAGATTATTGTCGCAACGTGCTGCCTTCTTTGCTAGCGGGCTACAATCCTGATGATGTTTTTTAATGCCAACGAAACTGGACTTTTTTCCAAACGTTTACAAGAAAAAACTCTGGCTTTTAAAGCAGAAAAGTGCCATGGAGGAAAAAGAAGTAAAGTACTCCAGGATCTCACTGCAGCAGAAACCGTTCGTTCCTATATCCATAGTCAATCATCTGTAGAAGATGAAGTGTTTAATGCTGTAAACATTTTGGAAAATTTCCTGGACAAGAAATTTTCGCAAAACATGAAACAAAGGAAACACACACTTTTTCCAAAAGATTTAAATTGTAAGTACAGTACTGTAATTTTTTATTGCTACTAGTAATTCAATTTGTATGTAGTAGTACGTGCAGTTAAATTAAAATTTTGCACTTAACATGTAGTATGCATATTTTTAAAAGATTAATAATGTTCATGAAATATTTTGAAAATAGTTTCTTTAACGAAAATGTCTGTTGTTATTTGCTTTTGACGATATTTTTGGGTGTTCTCGTAATAAGAAAGCATAATTCATTTAATATTCGATAAGTTGAATTTTCGATAACTCAAAGTATTTTGGCTTCCGAAGGCACTTCCGAGTTATTGAAGTTTAGTTGTATTCCTATGTTAAATATACAAAATTTCATTGCAATGGGGGGTTACAACCCCCAAAACCACCCCCTAGCTACGCCTCTGAATGCAGTGTTTGAAGTGCTTGAAAAAAAGTATGGAATAAATATGGCTGACTGTCGTGGATAAAAGTATAAGAATACTTCAACCATGTCGGGGAAAATATAACGGTGTGCAGGCTAGAATACTAGAGTGCAATAAATTCGCAGATTGCATTACTTGTGCTGTTCACTCATTAAATCTCATATGGAGATCAGCCGCCGATTCATGCATAGTAACTGCAGATTTTTTTAGATTAGTGCAGCTTTTATATGACTTTTTCTCTGCTTCGACACAGCGATGGGAAAAACTGAAAAATTGCTTGTCATTCAATAAACACAGGAGGAAGTTAATTGTGAAAAAATTGTCAGAAACTAGATAATGCTGTCAAGGTGAAGCAATATTAGTGCTGCATTTAAGTTATGATTCGATTCTGGAATGCTTGTTTAAAAACTCAACTGGTACCGAAGAAAGAAACGAAACATGTACACATCAGGCAAGGAAACTGTACAAAAAACTATATACCAGAAAACTGATTCATGTCCATCATGTGGAATGTCTTTTTTGAACGTTTCAACCAGGGCTGTCCTGAAGAAAATTATTGAGAGTATGCAGTGTTGTCTTAATTAAAGAGTATTGAAATTGCGGGGTTACTGGACTTGGTGACGTCACAGCGCCGAGCTGACTGTCATTTGACTGGTCGTCTATCCAAGCCCAAGGTGGCAGTTGCCACTTTCATCAGTTTTTCATTCCTCTCCTGGTCGTACGCAGGATATTATTTTGAGGCTTGGGGGGTTCAGGATGTTTTTCCTCATTTGTTTCCATTCAAGTTTGTAAATGACTAGAAAAAAAAAAGGCTGAACTTTGTTGAAAGTTGTCCAAAAACCAGCAAATACAAAAACTTTTTTGAGACCTTGAGAGCACGCGCCGCGTACTCTGTATTTTCTAAATTTTCTTGAGAGTACGCGGCGCACACAGCGCTTACCCTTTGGGGACAGCCCTGGTTTCAACGCAACAAGATGCTTACAATCAGTTTCAGTGGAGCTGAACACGGCAGTTGATTGCCGCACGTGCGAGACAAAGTGCCCGAATCCGAAGTGTGTGATCACGTATAGAGATGTCAACCTGAGAAAGTAGTCATCAGTAAAAAAGTCAAGAATTTTCAGCAGTTTTCAGTAAACCCACGCCCTTTTATTTTCTGCAAAAAGGTTTTAATAAGTAAAGCACCTGCATTGTTATAGAGCAATATGTGTAACCCCTCCTTGAAACAACATGCTAGTATTCCTGATAATGTGATAACTGTGCATGTTTACATACTTCTACAGTGATCACACTCTCACCAATACCATTCGTATCAGGTTCGTAGCAACAAAAATGGCTTTCGGAATCCGTTTTAGAGGGAAAAACAAACGAACAAACCCCTTTAGCATACGTTTTGCCGAAGAGAAAAGCCTTTTGCACCATTTTTGTAGAAGATAAACACCACCACCATTTTATTTTGCACAGAAAATTGGTTTTCATATGAGTTTTGTAGTGTATAAAAAATAGTTTAACCAAATGAATGAGCGCGATGAAAATTAAAAGTCACATGCTTCATTGAAAAAGTAAAATTTCGTAAATATCAAGTTCTTTGTTTCTTTTTCTGTAATTTTGAAACCCCTTCCCTGATTTTCTCTTGAGAAGCTAAAATCGTTGAAATACGCAAATTAGCCGCTGTCAAAATAAATAAGTAAATAAAATAATTGTCCACTTTCCACTGCAGACGTGTTATTTCTTTGGACGGAAATTTATAGGTGCAAAATATGACTAATTACCGCGAATTTCGTACCCCGCCAGTAGGTGGTGTATTAGAGCGAAATTCCTCTATTTTGATGGAAAAATACTAAAAAATGACCAACAGTCATTAATTAAGCACAATTGAAAAGTTCCCAATTTTGCCGATAGGTGGCGAGTCAAGGACAAAATCGCGCATAAAAAAGTCAACACTCGTTAATTAACGTTAAAATCATTTTTTACTAAATTTTT
>QLNU02015360.1:100404818-100429016 GCA_006491805.2 Dysdera silvatica
ACTGCATAACAGAACCCAGTTAGTTGACTTTGCCACTTTTTCCTAGACAAGATCGATAATGCTGAAACTATCCTAAACCATATTCGTTTTACAGACAAGGTGGCATTTCATACGAATAGTGTTGTTAATTGGCATAATTGCCAAATTCGGGGATCACAGCAACCCACTGAAATTCATTAGTATGTTCATGCTTCTCTAAAAGTGAATGTTTGATGTGGCCTGCTGAAAGATCGTGTCATTAACCCTTTTTTTCTTTGCGGAGAAAAGCATTACTGGAGACAGAGACGTTTATCTCAATTTTCTGCAAGTTTGTCTTTCCACAAATTGCAGATAAGCAGAAACTGGCAATAAGATTTACTTTATGCTGGACGATGCTCCACATTTCTCCCTATCTGTGGATGAAGCCTTAGATAAGAAGTTCCCCAACTTGTGGATTGGATGGGGTGATCCAGTAACATTGCCTCCATGAAGCCCACATTTTACCCCATTAGACTTCTTCTGGAGATAAAGAATATTGTGTGCAGTGAAAACATTACTGATCCTTAACAACCTAAGAAGTCGGATCACATCTGTAATTGCAACTGTAACTGGGGATATGCTTCAGAAAACATGTCACAAGATTGTCTTGGTGTCTGTCAAGCGACTAATAGTGCACATATCAAAACATACTGAGGTTCATCTGGGACTTTGGGCATTTCTTAATATTTTAGCATTAGAATCATGTGCATATGTGTTGCTTATTTTCCATGATATGCTTTTGTAATCTTGTCATTCTTTTCTGATGACCCTGTATTTTAGAAAAGTGTAAGTATATATTTAAGTGCATTATTTCTGTACAAACAATTACTTAGTTTTCTTTTAGAGATATGTAGTGTAAATATAAGGTGTGACCAAAAAGTCTGGTGAGTAATTACAGAAATCTGACAGTGTAAAATATTTGAAAAGATACCTTGTTGGTCTTCAAAGTAGTCCTCTTCTGATATAATGCCCTCCTGACAACATTTATATGTAGGGAAAATTGGGTTATACAAATCTGTATCCAATCTTGTCCCGTCAGACTTCTTTCTCTTCCCAAAACTGAAATCTGCAATGAAAGGGTACAGATTTTAAGATATTTCATACATCCAAGCTGCTGTGAGGAGGGAACTAAACGCATTATGGAAGGACTTTTCTAGAAATTTCAATGAAGTATATATTTCCAAATATTTCACATTGTCAAATTTCTGTGATCATTCACTGGATTTTTCGGTCTCACTTTGTAATTTAGTGACTAAAAAAATTTTAGAAAAAATTATACAATTTCATGTGCAATTTTACTAATATCCAATGACCATTATACTTAATTTTAAAATTTCTAATTTGGCAGATGTGAATCATTAAAAAATAGTGTTTAGAATAAGCTTTGAAATTTTAGGATAATTGCTTTTAAATTGTGTAACTCCATGCAAAGGACTAATTTTTGTAACGTGTTTAATAATATTTTTAATTTTTCACTTGCAGAAGGGCATGCGTCTGTCATATTTGCAAATCGACAAGATATCAGAAAAATTGATCTTGAAACATCTGAATATGTATCTTTAGTTAATGACCTAAGGAGTACTGTGGCTGTTGATTATGATTTTAGGACAGGTACAATCTTCTGGTCGGATGTTGTTGAAGAAGTTATCAGAAGGTACTTACTTTTTTCTGATTTTGGCATGTTTTTAATTTTCAATTGTTTTCATGGATGTTAGTTCTCATTTAAGTTTCGTATATATGTATGCACAAAGAAAGGTGAAGCCTCTGGCTGGTTTGAAACTTCTATGATGCTTAAATAATTGAAAAAAAACAACAAAACAACAGTTTTATAGCAAGCCCAAACTCAAATTTTAAAAAGTGATACAAGTATTTTAGGAGGAAGTGCCATGTTTCTCTGACCACATACCATAAGACCCTTTTTTTTCGCCAACGGTAAAGCTTGGCGAAGCTATGTTCGCCAAAGGGTGGGTTGGTGAGTGAGAAATTGCAACCGTAAAATACTTTTAACCAATAGAGATAGTTAGGTGGAGAAGTGATATACAGAAGTTAAGAAAGAATGGAAAGAGGCGGAGCTAAAATAAAAAGAGGCAGAGTTAAACCAGAAGGGGGAGAAAACGGGGAGGAGTTATATCTTTACAAACACACTGGACTTCGATTTCTTTTGAAAATATAATACTATTTCCAATTCAGTTCTTTTTCAACATACAGACATGTTCAAAGAACTAATGTATATTCTACAAATCTGAAGTTCTATAAAACTGAATCTATATATTCTACAAATCTAAAGTTCTATAAAACTGAATCTATATATTTTATACATCTGTATATTTTATATGCGACATTTATTTAAGACATTAATTGCTTTGAAAATAGTTCGCATTTATCGCTATAATCGATTTATTATTATTATTATTTCTACGCCTTTATTCTAATTTTCTCAACTGAGGCCTAAAAATCTTAGAGAACGTTAAAATACCAATATAAATATATAACGAATCTAACAAATTCTATCTATTCATGTTATAGCCGTATGCAGAAAGTTTATAATGGAGGGGCGGGAATTGGCGCCGATGGCTTAAAATATGGGGGGGGGGGACAATGTGCCAATAGAAGGCATTTTGTTTGAAACTGAATGGGGATTTGGAACCCTAACACCAACATTGGGGTGACGGGTCCCCCCCACCACCGCTAACGGCGCCCGTAGAGGCGGGTTACAGAACTACAACTCCAAATATTCACATGTATACATAAAATTTCATTGCACTGGGAGCTTACGACCCCCATTAAACTCTCTTGCGCATAGGCGTAGAGTTACATCCCTATCCCCCCCCCAAATCTGAAATAAATTGCGATTTTACATATACTGTAATGCATAAACGTACAAAAAATGTGCTTGCCCCCAGGCCTCTACCCAAGCCAGGGCCAACAGGGGCGCGACCCCAGTTGCCCCATCGAGCTATTTATGTACATAAAACAATTCCCGGGTGCTCTGTACTCCATATAACTTTTTCCTTGCCTCAGTTGTCCCTCCATCCTGGCTACAGGCCTGTTGCCCCCCAATAAATTTCAGACCTCTACGTTGATACTCCTGCGTACGCCAGCGGTTTATGTACTTTGAAAGAAAGACGACGAGGAGATCAGAAGGAAAAAATACCGCATGGCCATTGATGTCGCGACAAAATTTTAAACAAAAACAAATTTTTAAATGTTAATAAATTTTCATGCGTTGGAAATTATGTTGTGGATGCATGTAATTATGACGAACTGTTGATTGTGCAACATTTTTAGACGTGATTGTCTGTATGTGCAAAAATGTAAAGAAATGCAAATATAAAAACAGCATTAATACATATATATCATCGTGGTGGTGATATATGTACAAACTGTGATTTTTTATTCGATGTGGGGAGGGGGGTAGTGTACATTTAGAGGTGGTCCACTTTGGAAGTTACGGTGCGGCACTGATTATATATGCCGGGTGGCTCTAGATATTATACAACTCGGGGCGAACACGTGTCTTGCCGCCCTAAAATGATTTTATTTTTTATGATAATCCCATTTTTGCCCCCCTAAATGTTTGCGCGCCCCCTTGTCGCCGGCCCAGTATTAATGTTCCAGTAGTTGTTAGCTAAACGTTGCTAACATATCATGCAAATCGTACTATGATTAGGACGTCAACTGAAGCCGTTGATAACGTTATAGATGATTTGGGGCAGTTTTTGTACGTAAAAATACACACAATATAGTTACTAACAGTATGGTTTGCCGAAGAATATCGCAATTTTAGGTAGAAATATATTTATTATTAAATATCCAAGTGTATCACCAAAAGCAAATTACTGTGTCCAAGCTAAATATCCATATATTATAAATCACCGCCAGTAATTGATAGAGTTCAATATCATCAGTATTTAGATATTTCCCATCGTTTTATTTTACTCCTTCTACCTCCCTTTATTTTCAAAGAACTTCAAACATAGGACTCAATACATTCTGCCTTGAGTCTCGCAAATTCTTAAACCGCCACCATGCATACATATATATGAAAATGCATGCTTAAACTTACGTAATTAATTTTTTTTCGAGCAAACATTTAATGCAATAGGTTTAGATTAACTGAACTTCTCAACCAGCTTCATCGAAGCTAAATTTATAAAAATAAGTGCATTAAAAATAATGAATAATGAAATTTGAAAAAAAAGAAAAAGAAAGACAAGCTTTAAAATGCCAGTTAGAGCAAGGGCTCTCCACGGTGGTATAGAGGTAACAGGCATTCATCTTCCGTGCCTTTAATTATAGTTTGTCTCCAATGCTACTGTAGTACGTAAGCCGGCTTTTCTGCCTCAGTATAGTCCGGGGTTTGGTTTCCGTTACCGTTCTGACGTTGGTAGTACGTAGCTACTAAAATAACTGTTTGTATTTTACAACGCAATGGTAAGGAAGGTCATGCTGCGTAAAACCCGCGGTTTTCATGGAAATCTTAATCTCCTAAGGACTAGGGAACGAACTTCTGGACTATCGGGAACAGTTAAATAGTTGGTAAGCATTTTTTTTGGTGGGGGTGGGGGACACCGCAGGATGTCGAACTCGGGTTGACGGCAGGCTAGGCGAAGACACTACCACTGTACAACCGCAGGGGCTTGAAACAATCAAACTTCTTTAATTACATTATTTTCTGTTATTTTAGATAAATATTGTTACAAGGCGTATTGTGATTAAACTCCAGGAAGTTTTAAGTTTATAGTTCAAGTGATTTTCATATGCAGTCAAACGCTGCTATAGCGAACCCGACTTATAAAGAACCCCCGTATATTACGAACGAATTTTTTTAGTCCCGTCCAATTTCATATAATTACCTATAATGTTATCTGATATAGAGAATCAAAAGTTCGGTCCCCTGAGGCTCACTATAGCGGGGTTTGACTGTATATATTATATATATATAGAGAGAGACAGACAGACAGACGTGTGTTTGTGCGTGGGTGTAGTAAATTCGCCATGGATCGTCTGAAGTTTAAGTTGAAGAAGAAATTTAATTTATTAGTTAGTGTCGTTCCTACATACATCGATACATTTTGTATCTACTTTACTTATACAGTAAACTATTTCAATAACGTCGTTCTAATTTAAGAACTATTTCTGTTTAATGGTGGAAATATTTCGGTCTCTACAAATTTTGCTTGTTTGGAGTTTAACGGCCGGACAGCAAGGGTCATGATAAGCAAGGCCTAGAGCTTTTCTCTGGATTACGAACCTCTAAAGGCCCAGAAACTAAACCCCCAGACTACAGTGAGCAATTGATTTATAAGTTTTTTTCTTCTTTTTTTTTGTGTCACTTTTGGCAGTTGAGCTCGTGATAATGGCCCTCTAAGCGATAGTGTTACCTGTGCACCACCGCAAGGCAGTCTCTGCAAATACTCCATAGAATTAGACACAATCTTTTTTTTTAATACAAACAATAATTTTCTACGTCCCTTGAAGTCGTTATTGAGAGATGATACTGTATATACATAGGCGTAATCTGGCGGTGGCAATGGGGCACTCACACCCCCAATTTTTTTAGAAAAGAAGAAAAATTTTATTTTTTCGAACACAAATTTGGATTTTCTGTTTTTTTACCCCTCCCCCCCAATTTACGCTATTTAACCCGAAAGTTACGCCGGTATAGAAAGCACTCACTTTCCCTTACAATGCAACGGCGGCAACGTGATGTTTCATGAATAATACCCTTCCTACAATTCTCTCATCATTTTGTACAACCTAAAAATCTCTAGAATAGTCCAAGATTTTATGGCGTAAGTAAAGAACAGACGCATAAAGACTGCCCTGGTTTTGATCACCGCGCCTGGACATGCCGTCTCTTTAGGGTTGCGTCTGCACAATACAAACCCTGCTAATTGCAATCTTCAAAGGTCCGTACATAGAATATCTATCCATAAAAGTCGTTTACATCAATTAAAGAAACCTCGTAAATGTTAATAGAAGTTGTTGCCTTTCCACGGAAACTTTCTAGCTGTCCAACTTTACTTATTATTATTTTTTAATAGATACTCGTTAAATGCTTTTGGTAAACGTGTTCATATTCGCATTTTGGTATACTCCGGCTTTAAGAAAGAAGCCAAAACAAATGATAGATATTGAACATATAAAAAGATATGTGTATATTTTTATATATATATCGGGTACATCCAAAGATATCACATTACTTACAGAACAGTTTATGACTTAATTAATGCATACATATAATTTGTGGCGTTCTTTACTATCAATATATTTGTTTAGTAATATGTAATTAAACGTGTTTTTGGATAAATATTTTAATTTCTTTGCACCTTTACTCTAAAAATTGAATTTTTAGATTATCCTTACTTTACTTCTATTATCTTTTGTATTTCGGATACGTTTAAGATAATAATAAAGATAAAATAGATATATAGTTAGTAGCTATGTTACAGGAACCACAAGAAACTATTAGCCCCCCCCCTTCTTTTTCAATTCCTTCTATTAGCTCACACTCTCCCTATATATATCTTGTTCAAATTTTCAATCGTTAATAAAATACTTTCTATCCATCCAATCAAGTTCAAATAAATTTTTTTAAACTTGTAGTGGATGACACTTGATGTTAATACAGTTTTTTCAAATATTAATTCATTAATTAAATTTAAATGAATTTTTTTTGCTTTCCTTTGGTGTATTTGGCGATTAATGCTTGCCGCCAATTGTCGCCAAACACCGCCAAATGTTGTAAATCGCCGCCAAAATTGCTTTTCGCAATTTTTCCCTTTCTTCCCTTTTATTTGAGCAGCGCATTGAAGGAATTGACTTCTGTTCTACGAGCTCCTCCCACACTGTAAAGAGTTTCTAGGTTGCCACAATCTGGGTTTTCGATTTGGTGAGTGATCGCCAACGGTACCTATTCTATTCGACTTCTCAACCTTCAATTTAATTGTACATTTATAGAGTTTTCTGTTTTTCTCATCCTTTACTAGATTCTAAAACTTGAAATAAATAATGACGTTTTTAAAAAAAAAAAAATGCATATCCTACGATTAAATATACAGTTCACATGCAGTTTTTAAAACTCGAAATTAATACTGGGAATGATAGCTACCGTGGTTATATATTTTGCGGAAAGCGATAAACCTTTCGTTTTCTTAGAACAGAAAAAAGGCCATATCCTTTCATCTTTGACACTTCCCGTTCCAATCCTCGATAATCACTAGACTGCGGGAAAAATTAAAATGTAAACGTGCTCAGCGAGGCTTGTCCTTGTCCAACAGGAGAGGAATTAAACTGGTCAAGTATATCTCAGGGATGATTGTAAGTTCAAACCAGATTTCTTGAACATACAAGAAAATTCCCCGCAAATTTACGTAATATTTTTTGGTAAAGACACTGATTTCCACAAGAATATAAAAAATTATAGGAAACACAACGAAAATTTTGTAATTTTTAAAAAGAAATCCCGGAAGAGGCAAGTTGAAATTCCGGAATTTACGGAAATTCGGAATTACGAAATTCAACATAATCACCCCTGTATATCTATGCTCTTGTACGTAGGGTCTGGTGAAATGTAGGGACTTTCCATTGCTGCCACTAGGGATTTCACCTTGACAGCACTGCTTTGTTTGGCTTCACTGTTGGCAACACTGCTTTGTTTACTTCTATACATCTACATCTTTCCCACAAAAAAGACCCGGTCAGGGCCTGATCACCGCAAAGGCGTCCAAAGCCCGGGCTTTGGGACTAGACTCTAGCAGGAGTGGGAACTGCACGGTGAACAATCCTTCTGCGCATGTGCGTGGTCCACGCACATGCGCAGAATGGAATGTAGTCCCAAAGCTCGGGCTTTGGACGCCTTTACGGTGATCAGGCCCTGCCCAGCTCCTTTTTTTTTTATTAAGGTCTTGCAGTCAACTCGTGCAGGAACGATGATTGGGCGGACTTGATTTTTGAAAATGATACCTCATTGGACCTTTACCTTGTATCTTTTCAATGTTAAATTTTCATTCAAAGGGGTGGCAATCGCCACCCCATCCCCCTTAAATCCGCCCCTGAACTCGTTTGAACTTTTCGAAGTGGTCCGGGGCTTAAACTGAGTTGGGAACCACTGTGCTAAAGTCACAACCGGACTGTTCGCACAGTAGTCAAACGCTTTACCCCCGCGTCACAACAGGCCTCATTTCATTTTGGTTACCATATAGCAACATTTCACACTTACCTCGTTGATTTCATCAGTGCCGTAAAATCTAACGAATTGTCACCGTTTAAATAATGTCAGAGACCCAAATATAATGGAACTAAGGTTGAGACGTGGGAACCTGGATTGGAAGGAAGTTACAACCATAACTCCAAAAACTGCTTTCCTTTTAGGGTCAGCATATCAGTTATGAAGCGTTATGGCGTGAATAAACAGGAAATTCCGAGCCATTATCTTTTATCATAGTAAAACTAACCAGTCATTAACCGTGATTCCTGATTCTCGTGTCACGAAGCCTATCACAACATGAAACACATATCAAATCAAGCAACTTCCTCGTATGGTGGTTTTATCACTAACCATAACGCAATTTTTATACCAGGGTGTCTACACAAATTCTGTTTCAAACTTCACTGACTTTTCAGGTTTTCCAAATTAAATCTTAATCAATTTCCAGGCGCCAATTACAGTAACAACATACAACGAAGTAAAATTTGCGTAATCGAAACAAGTTTCAAAAAAATAAAATCCACTTAACACAAACCCGAAAGCTATTTATAACTCAGAGTGAATTTACAAATTCAAAAGCTGTATTAAAAATTATTTTCTTTCACTAAAAATTCCATTAATTGAATATTTACAAGAACATTTTCATTCGACTCTTTTCCAGATCATTATAAAAGAGTTTAACTATATAATCGCAAAGTTGATACCCCATCTTTCATTCAATTTAAAAAGTGCGTGTGACTATATATATAAGGGGAAAGGAGATTTGTATAATCAAAATCCATTACACATTAGGTATATTTTAAAAAAAAAAGTAAGTCTGTTAAATATGTGGCAAAAATCTCTCCAGAAATATACATAGCTTAATAATTTTACATAAATTATGTTAAATTTGTGCGAAAAAGTAATTTTTAGAAGAAGTTTAGTCAAAAGTACAAGTTTTTCAAATTTTTCAGTAGGCAATGTGGTATGAAAAGCACAGTTCAGGAAAGTTATTTTAATAAGTTATTTGTTATAACAATGAATTAGGCCTTTGCATGTCAAATTTCCCCGACTTTTACAGTCGAAAGAAAAAACTTTCCTGGCTTTTTCAGGTTTTATAAATCGGTATACACTCTGGACCTGGAGTTTCGGACCCGGATATCCTGGACCCAATGACAGAGAATTAGTGAGTTTCCGGATTTAGCGAGGAAAATGTGGATTTTGTTTAATATAGTGATAAAGTGCAATACATTTAATCGCTTTTAGTAAGCATTCGCATTCCCAGGGATCGACTGACTGGTTTGACGCAGGAAACCAAACATTGGTTTGCTGATCAAACGAAAATTCAATGAGAATTCCTTTTGCCCCATTAAGAACAGAGAGAAAGGCGTCCCATCACCAGGATAGACACATTTACGATCGTATAAACGATTGGCTTTGCCTACTCTGGAACCGTCATTAATCAACTCCCTTAAGACAACTGAAAGTGTATATATATACACGTATGTTTATGTGTGTAAATATGAGCACATAAATTTTCCCACAGCCTAATACGTGTAGAAGTACGTCCTGCAGCTTAAAAGTTTTATATATCGGGGCGTGTGCTTCTCATTCCTCATTCTTTCACACACTAAAATTCAAGGACCATGGCAGATTTTAGTACTATACCAGTGGCAGATTTCTAGGTAGGCAAACACGGCACATGTCTAGGGACAGTAGTTGAGAACACAAAAATTAATTACTAGTTATTACATAAAATTTTGTTTTATTATGATATTAGTTGAGGTATTCGTTTGAATAATTGTGCGAAAAATCACCTTCACATATAAAAGGTTAAGAGTAGAATGAAAGTATTTTTTTCAAAGGTATTGCTTCCTTTATAAGGGTGGAGAGGTTGGCTTAATAGTCTAGGCCTAGGAACAGTAATTTCCTAAATTCATAACTGAAGGTATAGTTCGTACACGAAAATTCGTACTACTTTTGGTGAATGAACTATAAATGCACCGTTCATTAAATTTAAGCAAATTCAAAGCCGAATATTATCGTATGCATATTACATACATGTTACCTATACAGGCTTCACTTCCAAAGTTTGAAGTTTTAAATTAAGGAAAGAATTTAGCAAAGGCCGGATATAGCGAGCGCTTTTGTTGGTCTCAAGCTTTCAGTTACATACAGGTTCTACTGTAAATAAATTACGTATGATTTTATTTTTTACAAAATATAAACTCATGTTTGTAAAAATTGCAACACCATGAAGGAATCACTTGATTGACCTGAAACTTTCAGGAAATGCAAATTAGGGTATGCTATTCAAATGATTAGAATTTCAGAGTCATCGCGCATGCGTGGGCTGAGCAGCGCCTCTCTGAACTGCTGATGGATCCGTATTTCGTATTCGCGCGCGAAAAACCAGTTACGGCAAGACGCCCTTCCCTAAACTGCAATGGAACAACCCGTCTGGTAACGGGATCGGACGTCAAGTCTGCGCGAGCGGACTATACTATACCATACCACTGACCATTCCTTATTGACTCACAGTTTGACAATGGATTTTTCTTTCTTTGCACACTGACTTGGTTAATAACAGGGTAATTTTAGAACCTTGGAATTGAAAATACGTTGGGTATTAATATATAATTATTCCACTCCAAGTACCAGTAAATTTAGATCATTAAGTAAATGAGAAAATTATGTCACAAATCTAATGAGACAAATCTGTAAAAAAAAAGCTACCACTGACCTTGATTCATAAGCTGTGTAGGTCGCATCGCTTGCATATAACGATTTTCGTTAACGAGCCTCATTTCCCATTCCAAACACCAATGACCTGCTGAATATGTATTCAGACATAAAATATGCTTAGCCTCCAGCAGTAGTGCATTTCGTCGGTAGAAAAGAAACTTTGTGTGTCCTTACTTTCAGGGCTTAATTTCTAACAAAAAAAAAGTGCAGGAGCCCTAATATTATGATAAATCGATTAAAAAATTGAATGGCTGCAAAAGAATCGATAAATCATATCAATTGTTTATGTCCATTTTTCTGGACAACAAAGTTCATGCCTTTAATCCCTAATACAATAATTTTTAATGATCTTTTTGGCAATTCATGACCCTGGAGGGGCTCCGG
Organism: Dysdera silvatica; assembly: GCA_006491805.2. Taxonomy (NCBI): domain Eukaryota; kingdom Metazoa; phylum Arthropoda; class Arachnida; order Araneae; family Dysderidae; genus Dysdera; species Dysdera silvatica. The sequence goes on from QLNU02015360.1 coordinate 100,416,157, forward strand.
CTAATATTTAAATAATCGCCAAAAATGAAAAAGTACCGGAGCCAGGCTCCTGCCCAATTTGAACCCTGCTTACTTTAGTAACACTAATTTATTATCGCGTCCCTATATTCACAAAGCATCGATTGTTGGCGTTAGCGATCTCGTGTTTTGCAAGAGTTCAAATTCCTCGAACGTATGAAACGGCAACTACTACACTTCAAAAAAAAAAAATTCATATTCTTGTGTAGCTATAGTATAAACATTCAATTCAATAATTTTGTAATTCGATTTTTCTTCCTTCTCTTTTTCGTTTTCATAAACTGGACAATGACCAAAGGGAATTTAAAAAATTCTAAACTCCGTAAAAAATTGCGAATTGCAACAAAACAAAATCGGCGGCCATTGTTTTCTGATCGATTCGGATTTAGAAATCTTAAGCAGTTTCGTTTTTAAATGTATTAAGTCGTTTAAAAAACATTGATGATGATAAAGCGTAGCAGTTTGAAATAAAAGAAGGCCTCAAGCAACTTTAAAAAACAAAAACAAAAAAAACCAATTGATTCGACGCTAAGAAGAACAATGCATTTAGTTATCCAATAGGGTGCTTCAGCACTCTGAGCCCCCTCCTTTTCCGACATCACTGATTCCTAATGTGATACGCAATTTGGAGATTAGGTCATTAATGTTAAGTGCGATATACAGGAAAAACCCGGTTATTGCGGTTTCGATTACTGCGGTTTGTAATTGGATGGCAAATTTCGAAAATTGCGCTAATAAATTCGATTTATAGCGGTAGTTGAAGGTAGGCAAACAAACAAAACAAACAACATTTATATTTTTGGTATTCTAAAATTTTAAAATTATATTTATTGTACAGGGTGATTCAAAACTAATGGAACAAACTGAAAGGGGTGGTAAAGGACGTCAAATAAGCCATATTTGGCGAAATCCACATGTCCGTAGAGTGAAAGTATTATTTACATCCACATCATTGCTATTGTGCGTTCGCGCAGACCTGACGCCTGATACCGTTAGCAGACGGGTTAGTCCATTGCAGTTTAGGGAAGGGCGTCTTGCCGAAACTGGTTTTTCGCGAGGGAAAAACCAGTTCCTCCAAGACGGCCTTCCCTAAACTGCAATGGACTAACCCGTCTGCTAACGGTATCACGCGCCAACTGAGCGCGAATGCACAGTACGTAGGCAGTCACATGAACCAAAAAAATTTTGACACATAATTTAAGTGATCGATTTAACAAAGCAGAAAAGAAAAGAAAGAAAGAAAGAATCGTAAATTCCCTTCTCTGGCACTGAGTAGTGTTGCCATTTAGTCATCAAAGGTATGGAAAACGATTGTTTTACCATACTGGAGGCAATTAGGATTTGCTGGGAATTGTCAAGCATGTGTAATAGGTGAAGGAGATCAAAAGAAACAACTTCGGTCTAGTGAACCAATGTCCGAAAATGAGCCATTCTGGAAATGCAGGGATGTTATTATTTGCATCCACATTAGTTAATCATATAACAAAATTTGGAAAATTTGCCGTTTTAGCCTAAAACCATATTGGAAAAGGTTTCACTACTTACTATAGTCCAAAATAACTTCCCATGGCCAAATTTATGCAGTTGGGGAATTTATAGCCAAAACGTGAGGTTCACGCTTGGGATAAATATCTGGATTAGGACACAGTTTAAATGGACCTCCAAATAATATGTTTGTACACAAACAAGCTTATTGGGAGTCGAATCCAATACAATAAGCACGAATGTTCATGCCACAACTATATATAAGGCTACCGGAACGCCAAAAATTAGGAGGTTATTATCCATACAGAGCTAAATTAAATTATTAGACAAGCAGCCAAATTTCACAGATATATCTTTTTTGTATCTGATGATCAAAAAGAGATTTGCTAACTCTAAACCACAATTATATCTCTATTTACAAGACACCACAATTATATCTCTATTTACAAGACACCACTACAGAGATTAACAAAAACAATTTAAAACCATTATTTTTTTTTTCTACTATCGGTGTTTAGAAGTAAACTACTTGTTTTCTCTAGTCTTCTAGATGACTCACGCGTCTCATTCAATTATCCTGCCATGCGTAAAGCGATTAAAAAAGTGCATGCTGGAGAACATGCAAGCAGTTATTAATATGCTTCTCTTCCGGGAAAAATATAATGTGGTTTTATATGATTCAAATTAAAAGCATATGGTAACTGGTGCAAGGCCGTAGCCGTGATACAATTTCGAGGTGGGTTCGAAACTTTTTACAGCGTATATCGATGCAACCACAGCAGACAAGGCTGTAGCCAAGTCCCATTAAAAATTTAGTTTGGGGGGGAACCAGTCCCCCAGATCTGTCTCTTTGGATACGGCAATGAACAACACAAACTGACCTCTTTGACAACGGGTCTTGTACCAAAACAGCCACGGATATTATGAACAAATGGGTAATTTTCTTGGTGACAACACAGAATATTTTTTTCTTTGCCCGTGAAGCCAGAGTGCAGTATTTTTTATTTGACGCATGATCTACCATCTGGCTACTTTTTCGGAGAAAAGATAGCACAAGCACACTTGCGAAATTCTGTTTAAAAAGAAATATATTTTCAAGTAGCACCTGTGACGCGAACTTGCTTTTCACTTTAATTTTATTCTGCTGTAGCTACAAAAAAAAAAAAAAAAAAAAATCAGGTAGCCTACGTACATCATAATTCGATTTTTAAATGGGGTCTATCTTTAAGATGATATGATTTGTTTTGTTTTTCGCGCTTTTAAACATAATTTAGCATTTTGCTATTTTTAATAGTATCAAGCTAAACCTCACGCGATCTATGGACGGTGATCAGCTGATGGAAGCAAGTAAAATGATTATTTTTCGGAATAGGATAACGTTTTCTTATTAGGGACGGTGATTTTGCACACATATTACTTTCCAGTCTTATCGAAAACCTACACTTTACAGATATGAAATATGAGTTGTTTTATACGCACGGTGAAAATTCTAGCATGTCTCAGTCTAAACGTTTATCATGAAACAAATTTCCTTAAAACATGACTTTCACAATTCTTTTATACCAGTTTATAAATTTCCCCATGGCCGGCCTAATAGCGTCTACTGCTTATTACATACCGGGTTTCTATAATTATAAGCTATAGTGAATGACATTTATCTTGGCGCAGTATAGCCCAGATGCTCTTGCGCCATAAAAAAGCCAAACAAACATTTATGTATGCGTGTATATATAAAGCAGCTCATTTGTGAGAATAAAATGAAAAAATGCACTTGTGAGATTTTCGATTTGAACATAAATGAAAAATATTTTGCTGAACATCATGTATCCTTACTTTTAACATGTACATAACGTAACTTAAAACAGTTACATATCTAAGCGTTTGTGAAAAGCTTTGGTTGATAGAAAAGGAGATTTCAAGGAACGAATAATTAATTATTCAATGTAATTGCTACATAATGTAATCGTTATGCACGACACGAAATATATTTTATAATGGTTTGTACAAGGATGCGCTTAAAACGATCGATTGTAAGCCAAGCTAGAGATCAGAAAATCGATACAGGTTGCTAAAGCTACGGCTCTAAAGACATTTCGCATAAAATTTGGTACACAACATAACCGTACATATAATTAAGCACCTTTCTTCCAGATCGATAAAAGCACCACACATATAAGGCCGGCATACATACAGCTTTATCCCCGTCTCTTTAATTTTAGGAAGAAAAAAATATACACGCCCCTCTACCTCCGGTACCTACATAAAGCGCGAAAAATGCTTTAAGGATACGTACCTCTTCCTCCTTCTCCTCGACCATAATTTCCTGCTTTCTCCAGCGTCTTTCTGGCCTTAAAAGACGCTTGCGAAATTATAACATCCCTTTGTTCTCCGAGAGCGTTTTAACCAACACTGCCCGAAAACCGAATGCGGTACGCTCCCTCGCGTGACGTAGCCACTGGTGACATCACCCTGCGGGATCTCCCTTCCCTTATTTTTCCAATAACACCTGCATAGGGGTTGGGGAGCCACCCCCGCAATTGAAAACCCCAGTAGCAGAATTTCGTAATCTCCGATTCTATCTGCGACTGCGCAAATACGGGCATAGGATATTAATGCGACGTCCTAATTGATTCCGTTCTATTTAAAATAAACGTTTGGGGAAGGGACACAAAGGTGTCGACGACAGTTGATTAAATGTGGTAAGGAACATTGGTATGCAGGGTGTAGTCATCAGCGGCGTAGCGTTTTCAAAATTATTGGGGGGGGGCAAACACATTTTATGTACATTTATACATTACAGTATATGTAAAATCGCAATTTATTTCAGATTATTGGGGGGCTCGGGCCCATATAACTCTAAGCCCATGGATGTAGTGGAGCCGGAACGCCATTCTGGTGCTGTTTTTTTTATGTCTCTCCTGTTCCATTCTGTCCCTTGGTACCCCCCTCTCAACATCGCCTCAAAGGACAGAGCTGATAAGCATGTAATATTACCTTATATATAATTACCTTACTGACTAATGGATCACAATAGTACTTGAAGCACATTTAATCCATTCAAATTAATAATTTTGAATTAATTTATTTTCATTAATATTGCATTTTGCACAATTGGAAGTTGAACCCAGATTAACAGCCTGCTAGTTAAGCGTATTACCACTGCACCACCGGGTGATCTAATAATCATTCATTAAATTGAACTACAGTTTATTAATATTTCTATAGTTATTTCTGATAACTATCAATTTATTGAAATTAACATTTTAAATACGAAAATATTTCACAAAAAAAATATATATTTCAAATGTGGATATATCAAGAAAAATAATTTTAAATATATTGTGTCCATTGATTTTAAACACAAATTTATTACGCTTTACTTTTTTTTTTAATTATAAACAAACGTCTATCCTTTGCAACAACGACTGGGTGTTTTCAATTAGTTTCATGCCAAAGTAGAATGAAAAACGTATTTTTTTTATTCGCTTTTACTTCAAATTCTACTTTAATACCACTTTTAAATAATAATGTAGTCCACCACATTTTCGAGACCTCTTCGAAACGGCACCACATCTTATAGCAATGATAGCAAACAACCATTTTTTGACACGTGCCACATCTATCTATGCTTTTGTACCTTCAGAGTGCCACTCAAGCCATCATTTCACTTAACTAATTATAATTAGATACGATGAAACGTGTTTTTTAAAAAAATATTACGTTTCCACGTGCCACACTAAGAAACCTTTGCGTGCCGCGATTTGGTCACTACTGTCTTGGAGCTTCCTGAGCTGAAAGCACTTTTGAATGTGGTCCTATACTTCCGTGATCTCGAGAACGTGTTTTACGACGCAAGGACAACTAAAGTCGTGCTGTGCAGGGGCCTACAATTTCCGAGGAATCCGAATTTGCGTTCCCGAGGAAATCAAACATTGATGGCCAGAGAAAATGGCCTGCGTTTTTCTATATCGCTGGAATCGAATCCAAGTTAAGGGCATGATAAAAGAACACGCTACTATTACGCCGTTGTAGGGGGAGAACCCAGTATCTATAGCGATGTGGAGTTTTCAAAAGTATTATGGTGTGTGTGGGAGTACATATTATGGCCACATTTATAATATCAGGGTTGGCAACACGTGACCATTTTAACCGGTTTTATCCATGTCACATCCAAAACCCTAAATTTAATGATTATAATAAAACACCTTGAATTAGTTAAAGGTGTATAAATTAAACAAAGACAACCCATAAGAAATTCCATCCAAAAAAAAAAATGATTTTCGTTTTGCTTTGTCATTTGAAATATCTATACAAAAACTACTCTAAATGCACGCTGTATCAAAAACTGATGAAAATATTCAACGACTATATTAAAAACATGTTGCATTTTGTTAAATATATAAAATATTACAATATATACAACAGATTACAATCTGCACAATCACTGTTAAGACTTGGTATTACAGCTAAATCCAATGGCTGTTGTAGCTATACTAGATGCCCATCAGATAAACATAGAAGCAATAGCTGATGCATGTCATATGTGACTGATTCTTATGAAAGAAAACTCTCTACAACCTCATACTACAATTGTGAAAAAATGAATAGAACAAACTTTAAGGTCAAAATATTTCTTAATTTGTCGCATCAGTCCCAAATATATGAGTGAAGGCTAGAGAGGATAAGCAAATGGAAACTGCTCATGCTTTTATTGTTGAAAAAGGCTCCAATTGTTTACCACATTTGATAGTATTCGAAGCCCAAGAAAACCTCCTTTCCCACCTCTTAACTTCAGTGCCAGTGAGAAACATGCAAATCCTATTGCATGGTGGAAAAGCATTTCAAGATGTGAAAGTTTCAGAAGGATAATGCAGTGTCTGAATTCGCAGAATTAGCAATAATGTTTTTGTCTTAACTTGAAAGTCCAGTTCCTACTAAAAGGATGTGTTTCAATTTTAGAATTATTCATTCTAAACTGCGAAATAGATTAAGCAATGAGGAAAGCTCAAAATTTGTGTTGTGCTGCGTGGGAACACTGAACCTGAATACTAAAATTGTGCAGGGTGGGTTTTTTTTTTTTATAAATAAAAAATTCAAAAACCCTTATTTTCATTTTTGTGTTAAAGTCAGAATAATTTTTGGTATACTGATTCGATGAAAACAATAGCTGGTATTTGTTTTTTTCCTGTTTTGGTATATTTTTGAAAATAATTATATCAATATTTTCATTGAAATTAGAACATCTGCTATACTAGAAATATATCAATACTGGATATTCATACTACAACATGTAAGGTTCACTAATTTCTTATCTAATTGCTTTCCCCTGAATTTTTTAGTTTCTGACAGTTTCAACCATTGTCACGTCAAAGACTAGTTTTTGACGTCAAATTTGCCATTCCTGATTTATACATTACTACGATAGATGTAAAATTGCAATTTATTTTAAATTATTGGGAGGATCTCAGATCCCACGGGCCCCATATAACTCTACGTCCATGAGCGTTGGGCCGAGTCCTTAACTTGCAAAATTGTTTCATTGGTTTAACAAAGAAGATTCTGCTTGTACGTTGGACCAATGAAAAAAAATTTAGTAGTTACAGTAAGCCCTCGTCAGTCGTCGTATTCTTTCGTTAAAAGACGCACCTGTTATTTACTGGCAAACACTGATGAACGGAACATCAGCTATTATACGACTTAGCTCGGGAATAATAAAAGTTAATTTTATACAGGGGGGTTTATAGGACGCTTAATTTTCACTTGAAAGAAACGACAGGTCGCCATCTTTCCTTCAAAGGCAAACGGGGTGGGATTTTCAACTCCAAAGGCAGAGAGGAGAAGCATTTTTCGGAAAAGCCCAGAAGAGATAAACTGCTAATTAAAATTATCTTGTGTGTAATACGAATTAGATTAGAAAATACTGCCTAAAATAAATATTAAATTACAAAAAAAAAAGTTTTCACTTGTTCTACAATTCTATAAAATGCTATTGTCCACCGCTTTTGTTATTTGTTTTATGACGCAAGGACAGCAATGGTCATGCTGCGATCTACAGCCCTCCGGATAATCCGAACCTTTTAAGTCCTAGGGAACCAATCCCCGAACACCAGCGAACAATTTACTAGTAAGCGTTCCATTTGGCACCGCTGGGAGTCGAACCAGGTTTAACAGTGTGCATGCACTGCACGACGGACTCAGGGCGAGCAAGAAACATTCCCCGCTCATAAGCTGCGTTAAAAGCATGTTTTAAACATGAAACCTTGATTAGTATGCATATTCTAAGTTTTTCCAAACTATTCTCATTTTTAAATTGGTTTCCATCAAGGCTCCATTTCTAAAAAAAAAGAGTGCGGGAGCATTAATATTATGATAAATCGATTAAAAAATCGAATGGCTGCAAAAGAATTGGTTTATATCAATCTTTCTGGACAACAAAATCCATGACCTTAACCACAAATTCATTACGTTTTCATGATATTCATGAACATGCAGGGCTCCAGCTAATATTTAAATAATTGCCAAAAATGAAGAAGCACCGGAGCCGGGCTCAGGTGGGCTCCCGTCCAATTTACGCCCAGGTTCCCAAGTAGACACAAATTGCAACAAATGCTTAAAACAATAACTAAAGCTCGCCATACTAACCTTCTATGAAGCATGTTTATCACTTATAAATATTACCATAAATCAAATTCTTTTGTCGGAGACAGAAAATCAAATTTACCAAAAATTAGAATTAAATTGAGACCGTATAAGCTACAAGGAAATGGCACATTGTAATTCACTGCCAGATGAATACAAAATCATTGAAAAACACGAAATTATTCAAGGCAAAACTGAAGAAATATTTATTGGTTTGAAACGAGGAGAGAGTGAGAGACAGATTTGAGACGGAGGAAAGTGGGGGGAATTGCCTGTGTATGCATATATCTATTTTTCAACGTCTGGAGCAGGTTATATTAATCTAGTTTCTCTGGACATTCTACATTATGTTGGTCATACAGCAATTACTATTGTATTTGCCCCGAATCGACATTTGTGTTATATATGTATACTTTGTTCTATATACAGGGCCATATTTTCCATTAGGCCGACTACGACCGTGCCTAGAGCACAAATTTTTTAAGAGCGCAAAATTTTTAAATAAAAAAAATTTAAATTTTTTTATTTAGAAACGTAAAAAGCCAAGAGCGAAATGAAGGACATCTGCACAGCATATATTGTTTCATGAACTAAATCCTTTTTTGCTATTCTAATATGTTTAACGCTAGCATGAGAAATCTAAAAATAATGTAAAACATTTTTAAATGAAACAAATTAATTATTTAAAAATCAATTTTTGGCTTCTTCGAAGAATTCACGAATGCCTTCCTATCAGAGCTATTCGTTTTCCTTATAGTATTTTTCCTTAGTATAATTCCACCTCACCTATTGCTGTAACGTTTGGTCACAAACACTATTCGTAAAATTGAACAAATTCAATTACATATATTAAAAATTATGACTTCAAAGATGATCAATAACAGAGCTAACCTATGGGCTTCATTTGCCATATTACCCTTTGAAGAATCGGTTTGAACTTTGTTCGGTCGTTCACGTGATCGGAAGTTACTCCGACGGCAAAGGTGGGGGCGAAAGTCAGTCAGTGTGTTTATCACAGTTGAACAGGAAGGTTGTCTTTGTGGTTCGCTCCACGAGCGAATGATCTACGCGTAGTTTTTGTGAGTAATAATTGTCTTTGTGCTGCATCTTCATTAGTTGTTCATAATTAAATTGTACAGTCCAGAAAAGTAGTAACGTTTAATTTTGTGTGTGTGTGAAAGTAATAATTCCTGGTCGCTGCATTGTCGACGGTTTTGTTAGATAAGCTAAAATGTTCACCCTTTTCTCTAATTGCTCAGTCCCGAATGGACCTTCTCATGTTCAAACGTATTCACAAAGGCTTTCAATCAAAATATTATTCAGATTCGTCCACGTAATGATCGCTATCCCTCCAGATCCGGCAGAAGCTTTATCCCATTACAATCTACCTCTCATTACTTATATGATCATATCGACTCCCAAGGTCCCATGTTTTGGAATCTTCTCCCAACAAGTCTAACTAATATTAACAGCGAGCATAAGTTTAAGTCTTCTCTAAATAAATACTTATTACCCACATGCTAATATTTAATACCATTTTCTGTGTCTTACATGTCAATGCTTTATATCTTCTATTGTATTTTTTTTTCCTTTTTTTTTCACAGTTCAATATTTATTTTATTGACTTTCAATGTCAACGCTTAATTTATTTTTTTACATTCTGTGTTTGTCAATACATAATTTATGTTGTATAACATGGCGATGTTTTCCCTTATTTATGTTTTTTCCAATGTGTTTATGTATTTAAACAATTTATTATCTGAGCGGTGGCCGGAACTCGTCAAGCAGACTTTTAGTCTGCTTTTTTCCCGGTCATCCGTCAGGCACCATCCTGACTCATATTATTTTTTGTATTTGTATTCAAGTTTTTTTTTTCTTGGTTGTCTGTAAAATAAACATTATTATTATTATTATCTTTCCCATTTGTAATTTTTGTACCGTACTTGTAGTATTCAATAAGTACTATTTAACTGTAATAAATTGTTGATTCATTAATTAAGTCTTATTTTTAATTTAGGGACGGAGGAGAGAACAGGAAGGGATGGAATTGTTGGCGAGCGCCGACAGCAAATGTGCCTAGGGGCGCTGAGCTCCTAAATGTAGCTCTGTCTATATACCATATTATTCAGTTTGGCCTAATAGATTTTTTGCTATCAGGCTCTGGGCACCCCACGCTGAATTATGGCCACCCTACATGGGCGCCCTCAGAATTATATGCAGGGGGGTGCATCCAGGAAAAATTCGAATTGGATATGCTGTTAGACTATAGTTTCTTGTGGCTGCAGTCCTTTGTTCATAAGCCAAGTGCACCCCCTTGCACTCCTCTCGGGTTGCCCATGCGACCCTGTATATATAGATCTTAATCACAGTATATTATTTTAATTATATGTAGAATATTAAATAGACTTATCAATATTATAAACTCGAAATACCATTGCGCTTCATGCATTTGTCACTAATATACACATGTATCACGCACCACCTAAAATAAAGTAACTAAATAAATTTTTATATGCAGTGTTCAAGTACAGATTGCTATGGATTGAATAATGTAGAGAATAAATAAAGATTATTGTTATTATAAATGGAAAATTGCATTACACGTTTCGTTAAAATGTTTACTTCATTTCCTTTGTAATAAATTATAATCTCGATTTTGAAAGACGTCACACCAGATGCCCAGGGCCGGATTTAGGGTACGATGCGCCCTGGGCACAACGATTTTTGGCGCCCCCCCTCCATTGGCGCAAGTAGGGGAGGCTAACAACCTAGAAAATTTACGTTAAGCATTGAGAATTCTCAATTTTTCAGAATTTCAGATTTAGAAAATAATGGTGGAGGGCGCCTTCTCGGGGAGAGCTGATCGACGGAATTCTACGGTAAATAAATTGCAATTAAAAAAACCCAAAAAAACTTCCGCCTTTTTCGCCCCTAGAAATTTGGCGCCCTGGGCAAGTGCCCAACGTGCCCATTTATAAATCCGGCACTGCAGATGCCACACTCTTGAACTGGGTTACACTAGCTTATTCTAATATCCTCGTAAATGCGGTGTACATGCACTAATCTCTATTGTTTTCGTTGGGTTATGGAGATTTCGTATTTTGACATTGCAACGGGGATTAAAAGTTTTAAAATAGACGCTTTTTGAAATTTAAGAACAGACAAGTTTAATAGGGCATTAGTGCTTTACATAACTTCTAAATTGGCTAAAGAAAAACGTTGTGTGGTTTATTTCTGTCTCCGAGGTACTTAAATAATTGCGTTTGTTTGGGGAGATTTGAAAAGTATAATACGGACCATTGATTTTGCCAGTGGCTTGACCTAATCCCAGAGGAAAACTCGTCAACTTGCTGCCTTTTTCAATTGGTAAAAAATCACTTTTCTCCATCTTAATAATTATGTACCAGAAGTTTGAAGGTAATTGTCAAAACAGGCCATTACCTCGCCGCGACAGTTTCTTACAGGACATTGTACCTGATGTTTCTTTCCCCACAGTTCTATAATTGGGTTATAGCAAGATGAAAGGGGCAGTAGCCTAGCAATTCAAAACCCATAGGCATAGGAAGCATGGGCGGATTTGCCGTTTTGCCACCCCAAGGCTGCTTTTTTGCCGCTCTTTCCTACCCCCTCAATCAGTGGTAGGAACATAAAAATTGTTACATTCAATATACGCTAAAAACTTTCGTATTTAAAAAAAAATATGTTGAAAAACAAACTCATAAATTGAAACATAAATATTAAACAATATTAACTTATATTGAAGTATTATCTCTTCTTGGTATATAATAAATCAAATTCAATTTTATTGAAATAAATTTTAATTTTAGCAAAAAATAAAAGCCTATCGAACACTGGTATTTAAATGGAAAGCATGACGTCTAGCTTTCTTCTCGGCAAAACATCTGATTATATCATCGTATGGTATTGATTTTGTTATATCAGACTTAATACACAAAATTTTTTCGAGCTAGTCTATGGCCTATTGGGAAATACGGCACTGACAACGGGAGGGGGAGGGGCAAGACCATTGCCTGGGTTTTAATTTCCGGGGATTCAAAAGGGTACAGCACGTAAGGCTGTATGAGTCCATTAAAAATTTAGTTTCCGGGGGACCCGGTCCCTAAGATCTCCCACTCTGGATACGGGCATGGAAGGGGTGCTCAGACTCTTTAAAGAGATTTTGTGATGCGGTCTATGGAGCAAATAATATGATTTTGAGATATCCAATTGAGGGCGGGGCAGGCCCTCCCATTTCGCCATTGGAAAAGAGGGTATCAGTTTTCTTGCAAAAGGTATTTCCTCGCCATTACGTTGTTTTCATTGCTTTAAAATACACGCTAACTCGAATAAAAAGGTTCAGATATTTGATTGTATTGAATTCCCCCCCACCCGATATTCTCATTTGGTTATGAGTAATCTGACCATACGGGGCCGTTCCGTTTTTAGGTAGCCTGTCCCGTTGTTCCCAAGCAAAGCTTCGGGTCGCCGAAATGTCCCGCTTTCAGAAAGAGAGAAACCCTAGTAGCACGGCGACGAAGGGGCATGCGCAATACGTCCCACATATATGTATAGTTCGTTCACGAAAAGTAGTCCGACGGTAGCGTTAGAATTTACGGGAGCTGACGTCACAAACGGCCTAGCCGATTACAGCAGAGGGGAGGACGTCTTTTCAGAACTGGTTTTTTAGCGAACGTTTGTTTGCGCCAAAAAAACAGTTC
>QLNU02015360.1:100434970-100447697 GCA_006491805.2 Dysdera silvatica
TTATTAAGTAATGAAGACATACAATTTTATTTTTCCATGCTCATACATGTTTATCGTCAGTATACAATGATCTGTAATTTGTTACAGACTGGAAACATGCACGTCATGGTAGGAATATTGTAAAAATAAACGCCAAAACACCAATTCTTAACTTTACACCCGGCCCTCAACCAGCCTTATCCTATATATATGTTTCAGTTTACATTTAAAATCTCTGATGTCACTTCCAATTTTAACTTCTTGCGGTAGCTGATTCCAATATTTTACACCATAATAGTTCACATTGCTTGCTCCCATATTTGTTCTAATTCTTCTTACCTCATAATCATCACCCTGTCTTGTATCTTTTATGTTTATTCTTTTTTTTAAATGTTATAATATTTGAGTGATAATTGTTATTTATTCTTTCGTAAATGACCATTAAGGTCTTAACTCTATGTAGTTTAGCAAAGTCTAATACTTTATATTCCTTTTTCAATGCTTCACCTGATTTGTTTGATTGCTTTGCCATGCCTTTTAACACTCTATTAACTGTAGTCTGAATTTGATTTGATTTTATAGTACCTGTTTTTCCCCCACATACAGTTTCCATATGTTAAATCACTGTGCATAATTGCGTAATATAGTTCTATTGCTGTATGCCGTTACCATTCTAACAATTCTCGCAACAATGCCAGCTCCCATGCGTATTTTTTAATAAGGCAAAATAGTCACACAATAAAAGAACCGCAAAAAAATAAAATGAACTTGCATCATGTGTAATCTGTTTCAAGAATTCTACGTGATAAACGATATAGTATAAATTAGAGAAAAATATTAAAAATAGAAATAAAAAACCAAATGAAACCAAAAACATTCAGCAACATGCAGTGAAATCCGTATATAATGATATTCTAAGGATGAGCAAAAGATATCATCATAAAAAAAAGTTATAACAAATAAACTGTGAAAAACCATAACGATACTGGAAAAGGCATCGTTGTAGATGGAGTTAAACCTGGCATACACTATATCTCTCTAGACCGGGAGAAAATATAGTTGTAGCCGGTATTCTTATAGGCAAATTTCACGGCATTGATTTGCATACATGTTAGAAATTTTCTTTTAGGAAATGGAAAAAGCGAAAAGTTCTCATTATTATATTTTCTGCACATTTTACGTCCCAAGACGGCGCTATGAGTCCCCTGGTACGGGACCGACGGCTGAACGTAACATCAGAACGACGGTACATTTGCACACAACCATGTTCGTTCACAGGGGGGGTGAACCCAGTCCGGGTGCCCCGAAGGCGGGGTTTATAACCACTATGCCACTTCATAACTTGTATGTGAAAACGCGCGATAACAATTCAAATTATATCGTTTTACTATTACACACGTTTCTTCATCAAGATGATATAGCCAGCACATTTGAATCTTGACCCAGTTTGACAATTGACGCACAGCTGTCGTCTATTCAAATGTTCCATCTTCCAGTGAGTCCTGACGATGATGGAAGAGTCTTCTCATGTATATATATAAAAAAAAAAAAAGAGTACGCAAAACCAGAGAGGAAACATTTATCAGTAACAACGAACTTTCGAAGGGCAGCACATAACGGAAATAAATCGGCCCTTTCTACATCCGGCCTCTTTTTCTCTTGGTTGAAGTGTATACAAATGAAGAAAACACAGGAGCGAGCGTAAAAACCAGACGTCCCCACTTGAAGAAGAAACAGAAAGCAGGTTGGGAAGAAAAAATAAAGGCAGTGTTCATTTTTAGAACACTGCATTTGGGGTGGGGGTGGGGGGGGTGAGATACTTTTGCAAATGCTTTTTTTTCCATTACATCCAAGTTCAGTATAGGGTAGGCTATGTTACTCGGCAAGGGTTGATTTCTAAACGCTAATTAAAATTTAGCAAATGTGTCGAGGTCGAAATGGGTTGAACAAGGTCAGGTACCATTGACGGAAAAGACGAAATCTGTTGTTTTACATTAAAAAAAATGGTTTAACTAGTTTAAATGGTTAAATAAGTCTCATAGAAAGTTAAGATATAATTTTAGTTTATTTTGGAAAAGTCTTGAATTTTTTCATAACAAAATACAGCAAGATGTTTTTGATATACTATTAAAAACAAGGATTATAAACTTGTTTAGCTTCAGAAAGATACTATGTTAGCGAATAAGTGTCACTAATAAGCGCATCCAGAGAAGTATAAGTTGCGTTCATGTGTAAAAATAATTGGCAATTCTAGGGATCTATTATTTGTAAAAAACAGTTAAGATTTATTTGTCTTGTTACCTTCCAAGACTAAACGAAGGCACGTATCAGAAAAGGACGGTGCCACCTTGAAGAAATGCTAGAGGTTTAAGGAAATGAAATAATAATTAGAAATACACGGTGTGACAAAAACTTCGTAATTAAAAAATTAAAACGTCGTTTTTAAAAGATTAAACATAAAAAATTTTAAAAATCATAAAAAAGAAACAAACAATGATAAAATGGTGCGGTGTGCAAGAAAGTTTTTCTAGGAAAATTGGATTTTTTTTTTTAATAGCAAAAGAACATTAGTTCAAAAATCATCTACCAGCAGCGTTGACAACTCCAAAAGACAATGGACAGGACAACTGTGCATTCCATCGATTTATTATTGCAACAGTTGTTCAATATGACCTTATGACCTCCAAAACATTGTATGGTAGAACTAAGGAGAACAGCACATGACATGTGGCCGTTTCCCCTTCTTCAATTCTTTCGCCATACGGAAGTTTCGCAATACAGTGGCTTCTAATTCAATGTTTAGGTTATAGACGTATGCAGAAAGTTCATAAGGGTTGTTATAGGCTCAATTGGGGGCTACAGAACCACAACTCCAGATATTCATATGTAAATATACAAAATTTCATCTCAATGGGGGTTACAACCCCCATCAACACCCCCTGCGTACGCCAGTGGTTCAGATAGAAGAACTTCACCAGCAACGCTTGATTTGTGGTAACAACGTTCTCTAATTATGCAGTGCTGTTGGATTCGAATGAACATTCCACGTGCATCCTGATCTTTCATTGTAAGCCTCAGCTGTATACTTCTGCTGAATATCTTGCGTATATATCAGCGCCGTCTACGAGTGACTTTTTAAACTAAACTTTTTTTTACTATTAAAACAATTCGATTTTCCTAGAAACCCTTCCATACAAATCGCACTTCTGTATCATTATTTTTTCCTCTCTTATAACTTTTTAAAGCTTTACGAACTTTTGGCGCGCTCTGTATATGTAAAAAGTTGTAAGGGTGGTCGAATGTGGAAAGGATAGTATGCTATACAATCTGACGGGACTTCAGAAAACGGTTCGTATTAAAAATAATTCGTTTTAAGCGTGTTCGTCTTAACGAGGTTTGATTGTATTATTATTATTATTATTCGCCGTAAGGCAATAACAATAATAATGTTAAATAATAATAATTACTCTTTACTCGCAATAATAAAAATAACTTCATTTGTAATAATAATGTTTAATAATAATGTAGTTGATAAAGTAGAGAAAAATTTTTAATAAAATTTAAATTTTTTTTAATATTTTATTTCATATTTTACTGATTCGGTTACCAACATATGCGAACATAGCCTTTCGTTTTTGCAAAAGCGCCAAGTAGGAATTCTGGAAAAGTGACGTAACTTTCACAAACCAATAAAACAAGTTTTAGCTATGTGATTTCAGGTACATTCACCTTAAGACTTCAATTGGTTTCAAAGATCCTCACGTGCATATCCATTGGCCAACATATTATTTGAAATATATTATTAAATACTGATTTCCGACTGCAGTAATTATTTTCAAAGTTGCTCGGTATGTCGTAAAGATTACGAAAATATAAAGTTTATTCGGTATTTTTTGAACACCCTGTATAATGAGAACTTCTCGCATGATTCAAAAATCAGTGACGCCTTATAAAAAATACACAAATAGTTATAAATTTAAATTGGATTCCAAAACAACAGCGATAATTATTTAAATCGATAACAGAAAATTCATTTTTCGTGGGGGCTTCGGTACTGCTTTCTTCCCATTTCCTTACTATAAATTTTTACCGTCGTTTTATGCAAATAGATATACAATAAAACCTCCCTAAGGCGACCACCTTCGTTTCCGTGAAAAGGCGGTCGCTCAAAGAGCTGGTCTCTGAATGGGGCTAAATTTAGCATTGGACCTATTTGAGGGAGGATAAGGAAATCCGTTTCCCAAAAAACAGTGGTTAAGGGAGGTGGTCGTTAAGAGGGGTTTTACTGTTTAGGTTCAGGGATGATAATAATAATTATTATTATTATTATAGATGCTTAAGTTTACGAGAAAGTAACGTTAATTTAGATAACTTCATGCCTAAAATCAAACCGTAAAAAATAGCAAAATAATTACATGAAAACAAGAAATTTAGGTACAAAATAAACTCATTATTAGGTGACAATATAAGATTTTTTAACAAAAAAATAAATAAATAAAATAAAACGATATTTGTGAAAACCTTCTGTCAAAAATGCTAGTATTGTAGGAATAGCCTATCGCGGAATATAATTCGTAAAGCAACATCATGATTGAAATCAAAAATGAAGGAAGAGAAAGAGTATACATACCGAAAAATCTCTCAATAGCGGACACTATGGGACTGAAGAATCTGTCCGCTATTCGGAGGTGTCCGCTCTTCGAGAGTGCTAGTGGGTAACAAGCATTTGACTGGAAATTGAAAAGTATCCGCTAAATAGAGGTGTTATTTAGGAGTGTCCGTTACGGAAGTTTCATCGTATATAGAAGGGGGGGGGATAGAAAATGTTGCAAAAGTATACAAAAACCATCTACGTCATTTACAAAAATAAACTTAGAGAGGCAAAATTTATTTGTACGAAAAAAAGCCAAATAAATACAAGAAAAACCATGTGATTTTTACATTAGCAACGTTGGAAATGACAGACACGGAAGGCAAATAAGTCTATGAGACGCTTCAACGTCCACCACGAAATACACAAATACACAACACTTCAATACTACGAAAAATATAAGCCAGAAATTCAGTCGTCAAGGCGAAGGAATATTAAGAACATTCCATAAAATTCTATTACGTAAAGCAACTTTACACATTTTTTCCGTAGGTATCGCCAAAAAACTCTTGCGAATGAATGAATCCTGTTACAAAGAAGTTGATACACCAGACGATCAAGAAACCAAAAACTGATGAGATCAAATAAATTTAGAAGTACTACGTATTTAAGTACTCAGATTCCGACATCAAGTTTAGATTACTGCACATGATTGATTACTGCAGGTTAGTTAGATGTTTCATTTTTATGGCGAAAGGACATGCTGTATTAAACATGGTGTAAATAATTGTAGGCAATAATATGAAGTCCTTTAGAATTAAAACACTGGTCTTTTTTGATTAAAAAAATAAAAAATGGTAATTTACATAACGACTAGAAGGCATCAATATTGTAAATAATGGATATAGCATTCACACAAAGCTATGGATTGAGAAAATCCAGTATTTTAGGAGTATTATTAGAAGGGAAATTTTGACTTTGAATTTTTCATGCAAAAATGATTTCAAATTCAAATGAAAATTTGACTTGAAGGGGACTTTGTAAAAAAAATATTGATAATTAAAACGACTTCCGGAAAAAATGATCCTGCAGTGGTAATATACCCATCTTGAACTAATAGTTTAAAAAGCGTTCGAAGTTTAACTTGAAACCCCACGTATAGCATTTGGTTTTCACGAAGGTCAATTATAAACTTCATGCCGCGATATAATTTGGGGGAAAAATAAAGGAAACACAGGATGTATATTTCATCTAATCAAGTCAATTAAAAACTTACAATGAAAATTTAATTTTATCTCATTTTGTACACAAATTTTAAAAAATTTGACAATCATGGTGAACACCACAGAGATGTGATTTAACACATAATTAACATCTACGTTGATCATAAAATAAAATTTCGAAAAATCAAAATCCAATCGAAATAAACATTAGAAATAGCATTATGTGTACGTATTTAGTGAACATAAAAATTTGGATACGTTTGTTGAAAAATAAAACCAAGCTTATGAAAGAAAACAATATGCAGTAATATTTTTGAAGGAGCAATGATTATATACCCACTTTACAATGCAGCAGTGCAAACGGAAAGGCTATTAAAAAAGAAGACTCGTCTCTGCAAAGGTCTTAGGAATAAGATTTTATAAAGAATGAATAATAACAACAAAGACGATTAGGAACTGAGTCAAAAGGAAAATGGGATAGAGGACGCATAAGGAAAAGATGAATTAAGGTCAAAACAGGCTATTAATTTATATCCAGGTTAATTGTCGCTGCTAATGATTATTCGGTATTTCCATTCTCGCAGATCATATTTCAGTTTATGATGAAAGTCAGAGATGTCAAATTTCTTTATATGAAAGCAAGGAATGGCATTTTTAAAATTTGTTTAGATTTCATCTTTAGTTTGTTGTAAACTTGGGATTTTCAGCTTACCGTATAAAATTAAATGTAAAACTTCAATTAAACTTTTAATTTTAAAATTAAATTTTAAAATTAGAAGTTTTCGAATACAGTCGAACTCCTATAAGTCAAATTTTTCCTTAACTCAAATAAATGTTACGATTTCTGTAAAAATGTAAAAGTTTAAATATATTTTTTATTCTGTAAGTCGAATTTCTATAACTGGAAGTTTTCTCTATCTCGATTTTTTTGTGCTGTTGAAGCGCAAATTTACGTTCTGTAACTCGAAGTCTTGTGGGGAAAGTTGTTTCTTTCAACACACGAACTTTCGGTCATTGTGGAATATCGTGCAAAATATAAAACTTGATTGACATTGGAAAAATCCCTAATAGGTTCCTAATAAAATCCCTAAATTGTAGTTCCTTTCATCGCCAAATGCATATGATCGGTCAGGGGTAGTGCCCATAGTAATTCGATTGGTTAAATAGATTTCTAAAACTTTATGCAGTTTCTTCACCTTCCTGCAGTTTTTTCTGTTCATCACCATTCACCATCACGGTATGAGTCAACATGTCAGGAACTGAAAAGTTGCCCCCGTTGATACGCACAATTAAAAAGCCAAGGTGTTTTGCAAATATAAAAGGTTTACTTAGAAAATTACGAAAATAATGAAATGGCCTGAATGATAACCGAGTTGTATAAATCTTACAGTATGAAATTGGACAGAAAATTAAAAAAAAAAAAAAAAAAAAAACAAAGTTGCAATAGTCCTGCTCACCCAAATGTTTTAGACGATAGACAAATTTTATTCGCATTTATCATTTTATAATTTGATATTTTTTGCATAAGTACAATTATGCACGAATTTTATTTAGATTTCTCCATATGAATCCCTACCGCTATTGATTTTGTAGTAAATAGTATTCTTTTAATTTCTTAGTAAATTTATGCATCGTTTTGCTGTTTTTTATATCTTCTGGAATTTCATTCCACTTTTTTTATTCCTATGTAGTTAATATTCTCCTGACTTTTGTTAGTTTTACTTCTTTTTGGTATGTATTTATTGATATTTCGATAACTATAGTTAATTTTTTTGTTGAGTTCTATTTTCATACTTTTGGTTTTTTACTCTTTCATAACGAAACAATACAGAGTTTCACCAGGAGATTCCATAACATACATGCGGGTATATAAGCTTAGGACTTTCACGAACTCTTCATTCTGCCTTCACTTGACAAAGGGAGCAGTTGGCTCCCGAAACGTCGTGTTTTTAAACCTTACGCCAGTGTCAAAATAACTGTTTGTTATTTACTCTTCCATATATTATTTTAAGTAGTTTTATGTCATATATTTCCTGTGCATATAATATTTTTTTTATATGCTGAAATCGAATTACCTGTTTTTAATGTTATTTTCTTTATTACTTTTTATATAATTTTATTTATTTTATTTTCATTTGTTTTATTAAGTTTTCCCCAAACAACATTACCACAGTTAATACGGCATTCTATTAATGTAAAATATAGGTTTAGCATTATCTCTGGCGTTAATATTATTGCTAATCTATGTATTACTCCCGAGTCTCTTCTTATTTTTTTCATTACTTTATCTATATGTTCGTGCCAACTGAGATTATCCTTAATATTTATTACTAGAAATTTTATATTTCCATTTTGTTCTATTTCTTGATTTTCTAACCATAATTTGTGACTATTTTTTTTATTTCATTTTTTTTGTTTTTACGCTTGAATAATAAATATTTGGTTTTGTTTATGTTTACACTAAAATTATTGTTTTTAAACCAAACCTCCGTTATTTTTAATCTATCATTTATTTTTTTATATAGATTGTCCAGGTTTTCGTCACTTTCTATCCAGCAAGTATCATCAGCGTAAATCAATAAATTTTTATTCATTTCGTGAATGTTGTTTAATGCTAATATAAAGAGTAGTGGACCTAATATTGATCCTTGAGGCACTCCATTATTATTTTCTAGTTCCTCAGATTTTATATTATTAATTATTGTAATTTGTTTTCTATCCTCTAGATAGCTTTTTAGTATGTATCTTTCCTATTTTCCTCTTAGGCCATATTTTTCAGTTTTTACTAGTAATTTTTCTCTATTAATTAAGTCGAAGTACTTACTGAGATCAAAATATATAGCTATTGTGTATTCATTTTTTTCCAATTTATCATGTAGTTTTGTAATCATTTTTATTAACACATCTTCTGTTGTATTTTTCTTCCTAAATCCATGCTGATTATCATCTATTATATTAAACTTATCTAAAAAGTTTAATAATCTATTGCTTATAATTTTTTCAAAGATTTTTGCAAATATTGATAGTATGGTCATTGGTTGATAATTATTACTATCATTTTTTTATTTTTTTTTTTATGTATTGCAACTATTTTGGCCATTTTCATACTTTTTGGTATTTTTTCTGTTTCAAATATTTCATTATAAATTATCAGTAATGGTTCTATTAGTTGATCTTTACACATTTTTATTATCTTAGGAGTCATATTATCTAATCCAGGTCCCTTTTTTTCTTTTCTTTTATTTAGTTCTTTTCCAAATTTTTCATATGTGATGTCGCTTAAAAATAAGGTTTTAGTATTTCTTTCTATTTGTAGGTTTGAGTGATTATTATTTTGATCGCTCGTGAATTGGTTTACAATGTTAATAAAAAATCCATTCATTTCATCTGCCACTTCTTTATCTTCTGTTATATTTTTATTATTGATCAATAAATTTAGTTTGATTTGTTGTTGATCTTTTGATTTTTTACCCAGTATTTCATTTATTATTTTCCAATTTTTTTTGTTTGGATCTTTTTATTTAAATTTTTCATCATAATATGATCTTTTTTCATTAATTATCAGTTTCTTTGTCTCATTTCTGATTTTTATAAATTTATTTCACTGTTGTTGATTTTTTGTTATTAAATATTTTTTATGTCTTATTTCTTTCCTTTATTTTTTTTCTTATTTTATCATTAAACCGGTTATTTTCTATCTTATGTTTTATTTTTATTGTCTTTTCTGGAAAAAATTCATTAAATTTATCTTTTAAAATATTAATAAAATATTCATATTTATTTTCCATATTTGCTGGTATTGTTTCAAATATCTGGTTCCAATTTAATAACTGTAGATTTTCTTTTAAGTTATTAATCTGCTTATCACTTTGTATTCTTACTTTTTTATATATATATATTTATATAGTTTTCTTTAATTGATATTATTATAGGTCTATGAATGGTAAAATATGATGTTAGTACTTCTGCCCTTGTATTATTTGAGTTTGTAAAGAAGAGATCTATTGTGGATTCTGTATTTTTTTCTATTCTTGTTGGCTCATTTATTATATTCATTAATCCTTTACTCTCCATTAGGTTTAGCATTCTGTTACTATTTATACTTTTTTGTTTATATCTATATTCATGTCGCCTAGTATATTTATTTTTAATTTTGTATTTTGTATATTTTCTATAATATTTTCCAGGTGTATAAAGAAGTTATTTATATTATTATTAGGCGGTCTATATATTGCCGGATATATATTTTCCTTGGTTTTTACACATAATGTTTCAATATCATCTGTTATATAGGTAAATTGTTCCATTACTGTTATCTCAGGACCATCTTTTGCACCATATATAGATATTCCACCTCCAGTTTTTTTCTTATTATTAAGTATTCAATATAGTTTTTTTTTTGGTACAAATTATCTTCGTTTTTCCATGTTTCAGTTATTGTTATTATTTCCGGATAATTGTTTTCTTGTATTAGAATCTGAATTTGGTACAATTTGTTTCGTAAACTTCTAGAATTTAACAGAAGTACCTCTGTCTTGTTTATTTTCTGCTGATATATCTTTGTTTGGGACACATCTTGTATTCTTGACGTTTCAAATGTTTATTTTTATTGCTGTTTCTTATTTCTGTCCTTGCAATATTTCTTTTTCATAGTAGGTTTAAAAAGACTTCTTTATGCTTTATTTCTATTTTTCTGGTGGTTTCATCTTTTCTGATATTTACAATTCCATTTTCTGTCCATACATATCCCGTTATTGTCTCTTTTCAACTGAAGTGTTTCATTTAATATGTTTATTGTATGCTGTTAAGTGTTCGCTTATAAATATTTTTCCATCGTGTGTCTCAATGTCCTTTGCTATTTTCTTATTTTTTCTACTTTTCCAGATTTCTTGTTTTGTTTTTTATTTCTAAATCTCACTAATATGTTTGACTTATTTATATTTCTTCCCATTCTATGAGCGATTTCAATATCATTGTTCACTTCTATTCTGATATTATTACACATTTTCTTTATTATTTTCTTGCAGTTTCCTTCTTCCTTTTCTTTTATTCCATTTATAACAAGATCCAGTCTCCTACCGTATTGGTCTAAGTTGTCCAGTTTTTCATGCAAGAAGTCCATATTCTCATGTATCGTATCATGTTTATCTTTTATCCAATTTATTTCTTCTGCAATTTTATATTTGATTTCATCTAATTCTTTTTTTAATTTTATATTCTCCTCTTTGAGGGACTTTATTTCATCTATAAAGTTTTTTTATTCATCTCTCATAGTTTGTATGGTATTTGTGAGCATTGCATAGTCGCTTGATATTTCCATATAATTTCTATTTATATCCTCTCTTTCTGTCATCAGTTTGTGCCCCAACTCGTTTGTTTCTTTTAAGAGTTTTGTATTTGATACATCAATTGATATTTCATCATTTTCTTTACCTTCGTCACCCATCTCCTCCTTATATTCCTCATTTTCCTCGAGATTTTCCATGAAATCCCTTGATCAATACATTTTTTTTTTTTTTTAACCAGTTTTAGCATTTTAGCTATTTTCAGCTATTTTTCTTGATTTTTCTAGCTATTCTTTATAGTATTTTGCTATATTTTATCAATTGGCAACACATCATTTATAGCTAAATTTGAAACGATCAAAATCATTTCTCAGTTCTGTAACGAAGTTAGCCAAAGGACGGAAATTTCTTCTTCTAACTAACTAAACTTCTAACTTTATTCAAAATAACAGATTGATACTAAAGTTTGATACTGACTTCCTTGAATCTTTCCACAACACTACTCCAAAAAATGGATAAAAATGCTATTTCAAGAGTCTCAAGCTTAGATCTCAGAGTAGACGCTTCACCTTGACAAGAAGGCTTTTCATTACCGTCATCTTCAATCAGTTGCAAAGTTTCCAGAATGGCTGGCCAGTTTTCTTTAAGAGCTCGACACGCATCATTTCGCCTGACCGTCGTGTTTTAGACAAGCTTTGAAGAACTACCGTAGACTTATGGTTCAAATAAAGCTGCCATCTATGCGTTGAACATGTAAAGAAATTGTACAACTATTGAAGTATCCCGAAAAATAAAACAGCAAAAATACATGAATCAGCAGCCAAAGATCCAACCAAATTAAGGGAATGAGTGGCACAAGAGACGTATTCAGCATAAGGGCACAACATCTTAATTCGGGCCTGTACACCCGCGTATACCCCCGACATGTTATTGGCTTTGTCATAACACTGACCGCGACATTTAGTGACATCCAACCCAAATTCTTCAAAAAACCCTACAATAGCTTTGACTATTTCTTCAGATTTGTGTTCAACATTAGGCAAAAAGCACAAAAATCGTTCTACTGGCATTCCGGGTAATTCCGCATCGGGGTAACGGTAATCGTCGTTCGTTGTCTGCACATTAGGCCAGTGTTGGCAGATCGTTTTTTTTTTCTCCCTCCAAATTGGGGAATTCTTTTGCTGTTGGGAACATAGTTTTTGCATGAAATCTTGGGGGAAATTTTGCAGAAATCCTAGTTAACGTTTCATTGATCATAATTTTGCTTTGTTGAAAATTTTTAATAAGGAATTTACAGTTTATGATGTTTTGTTAGTGACTTGTAACCACGACCGAAACTTGTAGAAGAGGGGGGGGGGCAGAGGAGCGCCGAAATCTTGATTTCACCCGGGTGACAAAGATCATAATTGCGCCACTGCTCGTAACTGTTCTGCATACATTTTTTCCATTTCGTTGGGTCTTAAGAATTTTGGGGGCCCGGGTCTGGAGTTTATTGCGGGGGGGCACCATTTGCTTTTTATGCAGGTAATTCCAGAATTTTTGTTTCAGGCGCTCCCCTGACAATGTTAAAATTTGCCGGATACGGGGCTACAGCCCTCAAAGCCTACCATTAAGACGGCCCTGCATGGGGTCCATGTTTATCTTATTTT
>QLNU02015360.1:100447797-100467515 GCA_006491805.2 Dysdera silvatica
CCATCTATGCGTTGAACATGTAAAGAAATTGTACAACTCTTGAAATATAAAAAAAAAAGAAACAGCAAAAATACATAAACCAGCAGCCAAAGATCCAACCAGATTAAGGGAATAAGTGGCACACGGGACGTATTCAGCATGGGGGCACCACATCTTGATTCGGGCCTGTACACTCGCGTGTACCCCCCGACAGGTTATTGGCGTTGTGATATGACTGACCGCGACATTTATTGACATCCAAACCAAATTCTTCAAAAAACCCTACAATAGCATTGACTATTTCTTCAGATTTGTGTCCAACGTTAGGCAAAAAGCACAAAAATCGTTTTACTGGCATTCCGGGTAACAGTAACATCAGGGTAACGGTAATCGTTGTTCGTTGTCTGTATATTAGGCCAGTGTTGCCAGATTGGATTTTTTCCCCTGATTGGGGAATTCTTTTGCAGTTGGGAAACTAATTTTTGCATAAAATCTTGGGAGAAATTTTGCGGAAATTCTGGTTAACGTTTCATTGATCATAATTTTGCTTTGTATGAAAAATTTTAATAAAGAATTTACAGTTTATAATAGTGTTTTAAGGTTAGTGACTTATAACCAGGGCCGAAACTTGTAGAAGATGTGGGAGGAACAGAGGAGAGCCGAAATCTTGATTTCACTCGGGAAAAAGACAAAGAACCTAATTGCGCCACTGCTCCTAACTGTTCTGCATACATTTTCTCCATTTCGTTGGGTCTTAAGAATTTTGGGGGCCTAGGTCTGGAGTTTATTGCGGGGGGGAACCATTTGCTATTTATGCAGGTAATTCCGGAAATTTTGTTTCAGGCCCTCCCCCGACAATGTTAAAATTTGCGGGGTGCAGGGCTACAGCTCTCAAAGCATTCCCCCTTAAAACGGAGCTGCATTGGGTCTATGTTTATCTTATTTTGAACTGCCGTCGATTGACGATACATGGAAAAGTAATAAACAGCTTGCATATAAGGCTTTATTTATTGAAACATTGATTTTTTCCCATTTTCTTTCAAGTTTTTAAGTTAAAAAATTTTGGGGAAATTTAATTTCAAAATTGCAATTTTGGGGAAATTTTGGGTGCAGATTGGGGGATTTTTAATCTTGACACCAGGCAACACTGATATTGGCGGTCTCTACTCTCTGCCTCTCTTTTATAGAATTAGGGTAGGGAACGCTGTGAAGTTGTTTAAAGAGTTCTGTGGTTCTATTCAGTCTCAGGCTCGTAAATGGCTTTACATCTTAAAAGTGTGCCTAAACATTTGCTAACTGAAAAAAAAAAAAAAAAAATTCGAGAAAAGCCGCCCTTAAAAATTTGGCGCTTTAGGCAAGTACCTAGAACTGCCTAATGGTAAAATCGGGCCTGTAGCCCTACATATTTATTACTGGAATATGCATTTCATTTTGGGGAAATCCATGATAGTATAAAATTTATTCATTTGTATTTTATTATTAATACCTTAGAAGCTAAGTGACTTAGGATTCCTTAGAATATATTATCATTTTCGTTATATTATATTTTGATGTAATTAATTTTATGATCGATATTTTGGAGTCAGGTTATTATTATGGTATGTACTTATACATGTGTTCAGTAGCAGCCCTAGATTTTGCGGAGCCCTAATATTTTGGAAAGGGGCTTTACCAGGGAGCATGGGGGTATGAAATAGATCCCCGAGAAAAGGGGATTCAGGAGTCCTCCCCCGAAAAAATTTAAAAATAAACTCTTTAAAACAAGGTTTTTAAGCCATTTGATGGGAGATGGTAAATAGTTTTGTCTTCTTGTGGTCCGTTGTTAATAACAAGAATCTTAATTTGACAAAAGTATAACAAATGAATAATAAGAACAATAAAGATCATTTTAGCGTTATTAAAATTCGAATAAATTACGTTTACGTTATATAATGAATGGGAGTCTACAATTTAATGACAAACAGTTTACATTACAAGTTCGTTGATAATAAAGGGACCGCCAGTTGCCCGGATTGCCCGTCCCTGGACCCGCCTCTGCATGTATTCACTGTTTTTCGATCACAAATAATATCGTAGAACCTCCTTAATGGACATTCTTGAATAGCGGACACCTCTATTTAACGAATACTTTTCTAATTCCCAGTTCTAATGCTTACTATCCTCTAATCCTCCCTAATAGCGAACATCTACGAATTGTAACAACATATATTTAGCTCTCTATTTACTGAATTTTTAAAGCGTTTCTGAACGTTTTACACAATTCTTGAATTGTATAATTCGGTAAGAATTATATTAAATCAATAGAACAATGTTCATTAAATATCATCGTAAATACAGGATAAGTGATTTTCAGTAAATATACCAGGACTCCAACGTTTTTTGTTTTTTAAACTTTTATGTCTTGACGGTACATGAAGTGTTGATGAAAAAAATTATATCGCATGATAAAAATGCACACATAATATTAAGAGAAAATAAAATTAAAAATACAATTATTTCAAAAACACTCTTCTTGTCATTAATTTAATTGCATCTGGCGATGGCAAGTGTTGTAGGTTACAATATTCAAAAAACAAGAATTTTACGCATGCGTGTTGACTTTCAAAATAAAACAATACAATAAAAAGCCTAAATGTGTATAATACGCCTTTGTAGTGATTTTTAGGTGATTTGTTTTAAACTGACCATGAAGGGAGTCGATAAATGAAAAGCGTGCGATGATTAGTTAACTTAAATTGCAATTATCAAAAAAGTATTGGTTTGTGGCAAATACGAATGTTACTTTTCTATATTGAAATTCTTCAAGAAATGCAGCTATGTGATTTGTTTTCGAGGATTATGGAAATACGCGTATATCAAAATTTTAAGGAAATTAAATGGTGTAGTTTGGCAAGTTTTTTTCAATTTAAATCGTACGTCAAGGATTTAAGATTGTTTCAGAGTGGATTTGAAATTTAAGAGTAAATATAGGAAAGAGAGAATAATTTCCAATCGGGTACGTTAGTACGATCAAATGGCTGCTTTTTATTAATATCATTGATCTAGAGGCATCTCTGTCTACGTAGGAATAGGAATGGTTGAAGAATGTCCTGTTAGAGGAAAGGAACTTTATGGAAAATAACAGAATTGTATAGATCTGAGAAAAGGAGTTAGTTTGTAGAATACAGACAACGATGCTAAAAATTTTGTAACTTTGTTATTTAACAATAATTTTCAACACCCACGTATAAATAAGCTCAAACTAGAACTGTTTTTTGTATAGGAGAAAAAGAGACGCCGTTCTCATCCTGGATTCGAACCAGGATCCCTCCGTTGAGCCCGGAGTGTCTTGACCGCTAGACGAACGAGGACAGGAACAAAGCTTTCTTCTCCGTATATAAGGATGTAAGATATTATTACCCTTCACAGGGATAACTTTCATAAAACTCGCCCTGGTGGCTTTGTGTGTTGACCATTATTTGGCAATTGTGTTATCCCTGAGAAGGGTAATAATATCTTACAATTTTGTTATTGTAGGAATAATAGGAAAATGGTCGTAGGATTATATAGAGAACTGCACATGCACACACACATATATATATCATCATCATCATATTCAACCATTATCTATCCACTGCTGGATGAAGGTCTCTCCAAATGCTTTCCACACAAGTCTATCCTGGGCCATTCGTTTCCACGTCACCCCAACCTGTTTTCTTATTTCATCCACCCATCTAGTTTGAGGACGTTTTCTAGGTCTTCGGTGGTCTCTTGGAATCCAGTTCAGAATTTCTGTTGTCCATCGTTGATCAGTTCTTCTTGCAATATGCCCAGCCCATCGCCATTTCAGCCCTTTTACTTTAACAATGATGTCCTCTACTCTAGTTTGCTCTCTCACCCAAGTGTTTCTTTTTCGATCTCTCCTAGTTATTCCAAGCATGCACCTCTCCATGCTCCTTTGCGTTGTCTGTAACTTTCGTATTGCTCCAACTGTTAGACTCCATGTCTCTGATCCATAAGAGAGGACTGGCAATACACACTGGTTGAAGACCTTTCTTTTTAGACACAAAGGCAATTTCCCCTTCAGGATAAAACTGTTTCTTCCAAATGCACTCCAGCCAAGTTTAATACGTCTGTTGAGTTCTTTCATAATGTTGCCATCCATTGAAATCAGCTGGCCAAGGTAAATATATGAATCAGCAATTTCTAGCTCAATGTTGTCAACTTGTATTTTTGTTTCCTCTACAAAATTATTGAACATGATCTTAGTTTTTTGTAGGTTCATCTTGAGTCCAACTTCTTTACTTCTAGTTGAGAGCTCCTGTACCATGTCTTGGAGTTCTAATGGGTTCGTTGAAAAAATAACAATGTCATCAGCAAACCGCAGATGATTTAAATATTCACCATTTATTTTTATTCCCTTGTTATTCCAATTTATCAGCTGAAAAATCATCTGTAAAGCTGAAGTAAAAAGTTTTGGAGAAATGGTATCTCCCTGCCTCACACCTTTACCAATTTTGATAGTTTTGGTATCTTTATGTAACCGAAATTTTGCACTTGCATTTTTATACACACGTTTCACCATGTCAATGTACACATCCTCAATGTCTGTTGATCTTAAAGAGTTGATGACTGCTGATGTTTTAATAGAGTCAAAGGCCTTCTCATAGTCAATAAATGCAACACACAATGGAAGTTCATATTCATGTGTTCTTTCAATTAATTCTCTTAATACTTGAATATGGTCCACTGTACTGAATCCACTTCGAAATCCAGCTTGTTCTCTTGGTTGAGCTGCATCTAATTTTTTCTGCAGGCGATGTGTTAGCACTTTTGTGAAGATTTTATAAATAGCAGGTAACAAGCTAATTGGTCGGTAATTTTTCAAATCCTCTTTATCACCTTTTTTATGCAAAAGAATTACTGTTGCAGAATCCCATTGGTTTGGTATGTTACCGCTGTTAAGACATTTGGTAAAGAATTTTGCAAGTATGTCTTCTACATATTCTCCAGCTTCTTTTAGGATATCTAATGTAATACCATCATCACCAGGGGCTCTTCCTTTCTTCATATTTTTTATTGCAAATGAAACTTCTTCTTTTAAGATTTTAGGAGCTGTTCCTTCGACTATTTCAGTGTCTTCGTTTAATCCACTGTTACTTTCATATAGTTTTTTGTAGAATTCTTCAACTCTTCTAAGTATTTCTTCCCTATTTCTTGTTACGGTGCCATCCTCTCCTTTTAATGCAATGATGTGTTTCTTCCCAACAGATAAACTTCCTTTAACAACCCTAAGGCTCTTGTTATTTTCAATGGCTTTCCTTACTAGCTCACAGTTGAATTTTCTTATGTCTTCTTTCATGCTTTTGCGCAGAGTTTTACAAAGTTCTATGTACTCAATCCTGGAACTGGTATTTCGATTGTCCACCTTCATATCTCTTCGCCTTTTCATGAGCTGTTTCGTCTTCTCAGATAATTTGCTATTGTGCTTTTTACAGGTTACACCACCAATTTCCCCAGCAGTTTCAACTATTGTCTTAACAATGTTTTCATTTGCTTCTGAGATATCACTTTCATCAATAAGTCCTTCCAGTGCAGAAAAGCGATTTTTTAATTCCAACTTGAATGCCTCGGTATTTACTTTCAGTTTCATTAGATCCACCCTCTTACTTACTTGTTTCCTAATGAGCTTCTGTCGTTCTAATTTAGTATTTAAGTGCACTTTACATCTCACCATTCGATGATCACTTCCAGTATTAAATCTGTTCAGTACACTGCAATCTTCAATAATTGATTTCTTGTTTGCCAGGATATAGTCAATTTCACTAGTTCCCCCATTTGGGTGTTTCCATGTCCATTTTCTTTGCGGTTTCTTCTTAAAAAATGAATTCATGATGCTAAGGTTTTCAGCTTCTGCAAATTCGATGAGTTGATCGCCACGTTCATTCCTTTCCCCATATCCGTATTTACCAACCGATGTCTCTCCTTGTTCCTGTTGTCCAATTCTTGCATTGAAATCCCCCATGATGAGCTTGATATGTTGTTTCCCTTTGGTGTGTAACTCTTTGATTTCTTCATAAAATTCTTCAACCTCTTCGTCGGTATGGCTTGATGTTGGTGCATATACCTGTACTATTTGAAGTTGGTATCGCTGGGTTAGTTATATATATATAGTAGAACCTGCCTGAAGTGACCACCTTTGGGACTGGACTGCAATGGTCACAATAGACAGGTGGTCACTATTCACGACAGATTTTGATATAGGCATGACTAAGTTGCTACCAGTTCTCTCTTATAAAAAACTGGTCACTTTATGCAGGTGGTCAATTTACCAGGTTCTACTATATATATGCATGTATACAGTCGAACCTGATTACAGAGGGCTCGGTTATAAAAGGTTTCCTCTCGCAATGAATAATTTTCTTTCTGTATATTTTGAATGCAACCACAAAAATGTTTTATTTTCTCTCATTACAGTCAAGTCCTCGTTATTACCGAGCTGGGTTATATAATCAGGATCGACTGTACTCCAAACTTAACACTAAAAAATTACAAGATTTGTGTAAATTTTAAGGAATATTTTAAAATAGCGTTTACTAAAATTTGATGATAAAAATATATCATCGTATTTTCATATGTATAATAGAAATCAGATATAAGTTATCAGGGAAGAAGTTTACATATAAAAGGTTAAACACTGGTAAAAATACATACGATGATACATTTATACTATTATTATGATGCATGAAATATCATATGTATGTTCACATCTTTCTCTCTTATTTCAGGTCAAATCAAATTGATTTCCTATTTATGTTTCACACACGTACACAGATCCTACGAAAAAAAAATTATAATTCCCTGTGCATGTGGAAAGAAAAACTAGAATAAATTGTGTCTCACAAGTGTACAAAACGTCGACATGTCTTGAAACGACCCAGTTTCCTCTAACCCACAAGGAAGGTTGTCATGGGTAACATACGGCCACAAACAAATTCGTTCTTCATACACACATCTATTTCAAACTTTTCCATTTCATGTTGGAGCATGCGTTTCCAACTACAACCATTAGAGTTTCTCTCTTGTTTGTTTAGTAATTGTTTGAACTCCAAGACAGTTGGTTTCCTGAGCTTTTGTAAACGATTAAGCTTACTTTAATGTTAACGATCGAACTTATTTAGCAATGAAAGCGTAGAAATAATGCAAAAATACGCAGATGCTCATCCTTTGCCACGCAATATCGGAAAAAAAAATTACGGTTTTAAACTTTTTGACGCTTTGCGTAAAATTTTATACGTTTGATCATGTATGAAGAGGAGTTAGTATTCCTGTTAACGCAAGAGGGAATCAAAACGTATGCCAAAAAACATTTTTTATTGGATTTGAACGACAAAAATAGTTCATGTATTTGAGAACATTAAACATTTAATGATATTGAACGAAGTATTCTCGAATTTTCTAGTGACTTTCCGATCCTTCTTTTCCTCATCCCACGCAGCTCGTTCGAGCGAACTTTCGTCAAATAAAGGAAACAGATGCGAAAGTTCTAGATCTTAAATATATAATGCATGGATGGAGCAAACTCTCAATGGCATGCAGCCAGCATTTTAAATCAACTAAACCAATTCATCATGAGTTACATTTTTGCGTGCGTATATAGTGGCGTTCTTTTCTAAAAAAATTACTTGAAACTTACAAGCTGTTTTAAAAAAATTTCAGCTTTTAGTAGACATTGAAAGAAAAACGCCCATTTGGTCTAAAACGCCGGCATCATAGGAAATGAACTCCAAAACAAAGGCTTCTTTATGGCGCATGGAAAAAATGAACTTGAATAAATAAACGTTAATAGTTTGCTTTTTATACAGCATACTTTTCTGACGTTTGTGCTTCGTGGTGTTATTACTCGTCGGATCAGAATTAGGGATGAGCATCGATGGCAAAACATCGATATCAACATTGCAAAAGTACCATCGATGTTTGAAAAACATCGGCCTCTAAATATCGATGTTTATTCGAAGTTACATGGATGTTTTTAAAATATTTGCTTACAACCCAAAATCAACGTTGTTTTAATTTGAAAAACCTTTAACTACTTTTTCCTTATTAAAGAAAGGGTGTTTGTAAAATATCGGTGTCTAAAAAAACATCGATGTTTATTTTCCTTTATAGGATACCTGAAAAAAATGATTTGTTTTAATTCAATTCAGTTTATTTTCTCAGCATAGTTAATGCAAAAACTATTACAGAATATCCATAATTATTCATGACA
This sequence comes from Dysdera silvatica, assembly GCA_006491805.2. NCBI lineage: Eukaryota > Metazoa > Arthropoda > Arachnida > Araneae > Dysderidae > Dysdera > Dysdera silvatica. The sequence goes on from QLNU02015360.1 coordinate 100,456,025, forward strand.
AACTATTCCAAGAGGGAGATGGGGAAAGGCTCAGAGACCTGTTAAGTTCCCCAACACCCTCAAAAAAGCAAGACAAGAGGCAATGCAATATACAATATATAACATGATTTCCTTATACAAACATTAATTTCGAATGCCAATATCAATTTCCCAAAACCAATATCTATATAGAAAGATCAAGATATTAGAAGATGTTTCCTTAATTTACATTTAAATAATGAGAAATTATTTATAGATTTCAAAGCATCTGGGAGAGATTGATTGATTGATTGTTTGGCTTTTTTATGGCGCAAGAGCATCTGGGCTATACTGCGCCACATCTGGGAGAGAGTTCCAATTTTTAGGACCCAAAACTAAAATATTATTATATTATTATGTAAGTAGATTGTTCTCGAAAATGGAATAATTAAACTTCCATAGGCTCTATAGAATATGAATTATTGTTGTATATTAGACAATAACTATCTATATTAAGATTTAATTTAATACATTTAAGCATAAAAATACCAATCTAATAAGAAAAAATGTTGTTGATGGGAACAATATAATACGGAGTAAAAGAAATAGAAAACGAATTTAAAAAGATACTAATCTGCCAAATCGCCTTTGTATGATTGATAAACAGCTTATAGTCCTATTTGTGAGATTTCCCCAAACCAAATAGCAGTAAATAACGCGAAAATTTATTAAGGCATTATATAAAAAAGGAGTAATTTCGGAGGTAAAAATACGATCATTTTAAAATGATGGCCATATTTCTACTAATTTTACCATAAATATAATTTACGTGATCGTTCCTATTACGATTTTTACAAATTATAGCACCTAATAACTTAATTTGATCACGAAAAATAAGTGACCCAATAACTATTAAAACCAGGGGCGGCGGAGAAGGTAATAATTAATAATTTAGCATGATGACGAAATAATATGGCACTTGTTTTATTGGGATTTACAAATAATTTATTGCCTGTAAAAACAATTCTGTTAAGTGTTTATAGCTCTTTAATTTTCTGTAAAATGATTTTTTATAAATAAAGCACATCGAGAGTTACAGAGCAAAATATGTACCTCTCCCATTGAAATAACATTTAAATAACACAACACACCTTAATTTTGAACCTGAATGTATTTAGTAACTTATATCGAGATAAAGGTAAATTGTTATTTGCAGGAATATCTTTTGGTATACTGTTGCAGAAAATAAATCGAACTATTAATTAAAAGATGAAATAAAATTTAAAATGGCCACATGGAATCTTCTATTAATATGTAAAACATCGATGTCTTGAAAACAACATCAACCATCCTATTAAGTATCATATATGCACACACATATACAATTAGGTTGGCGATCACTGGTCTTATTGTATAGGAACTTCTTATGGAGGGGTAGAACAAAGAAATGCAGTAGTGCACTAACATCATTTGAAATAAACGATAAGCTTTGATTTTCAGAACGGTCATATCTGTTCAATTGTGTAGGCACCATGGGAAATAAAAACAGTGGGTTTGGCGGAAAAATTTGTGATAACAGACCGATGTGGGGAAAGGCAGAGTGGCTGGCTATCTGTAAACCCTATAAAGCGGGACAAGTCAGTGGTAAACAGAGCTGACGAAAAGGGAGGTCGGGACCCCCGGATGAAGTCTAGAGGCCGCGCTGGTAAGGAAGTGCTAGGTAGTGGAGCGCCCGGCCCAAGGAAGTAGTCATGAGGCCGGTCGAAGTGAGTCTGGGAGCCCGCGTTGGCCCTCGGCGCCCTTGGTGATAAACACAAATCTAAATATGGCGATTTTTCGTCTGTGGCCCCTGGCTACGGCATAGATTCGCAGAAGTGATTAATAATGACTTATTTTCTTACATCCTATAGATGATTATTCCATGTGGCCATTTTAAATTTTGTATTATTTTTTAATAAATAATTCTATTTATTTTCTACGACTGTATACCAAAAGACATTCCTACAAATAATAATTCATCTATATCTCGATGTACTTTATATTCGCTACTTCGTTGTAATTTATTCTAACTTGTGTCGATCCTGTAGTGTCTAATGCTACACCTTAAATTTAGCGAACTAAATTTGTATACTTTCCCTCGAAGATTAGTTCGGAATACCTCTCTTCCTTTCGTATTAATAGAAACATCTGCCTATGTGACTCCTTCTCTCAAAATCTTTCACTATGTCCCAAAATTTCAAGTTTTTCCCTGCAATAGTTCAGAGATCGAGAAAGGAACACACAACGAATGCCATGCAGTTCCCAGAAGAATAAATCGCTACTCAAGTAATACTTTGACACTACAGAAATCGTAGAACTCCAAAGTTCGACAGTACGGGTGGTCGGGACTCGAGACCTATCAACGCCTTAAGCTCCTTTATTGCCTCTTGTCGAATGATGTCCAGCAGCCCCAACTGCACCTGAAATTCGCTTTTATGCGCTTGCGCAAACCTTTTAATCCAATGGCAGCGTTACTTCCAAGTAACTCCTCCTACTAAAATTTTGCAACAAAACTGGCAAACGCTGGAATTTTTGTGTGCTTCGAGATCTCGCCCTGAGGCTGAATTAGCGGCACGCTGCTTCACGCCATGTGAGCAGTATTGTTTAACCTTAGCTCGCCGTGCGACTAAAATACTTTATCAGTACAGAGCGGTAAATAGTCCCTCCTTGGAAATATTTCTGTGTTCTCGTCATCGATTAATATCTTCAATTTCGTATAATTTAAGTGTATATATAGCTGTGAGTGTAAATAAATATTAAAAAGCACCTAAACGCCTCGTGCTTGAATACCAAAGCTACAAAATCTTTCGGTTAAGACGTCACAATCCCTTCTCATGCTCGTTGCAACTTAGTTTCGCGCCAAAATTCGGTTCTCACAGACGAGACGTCTGGCAAGGAGTCACACGTGAAAACGATTTCTTGGAAATTCTACCAAAAACCCCGGATATACCACCACGAAAAGTATTATTTAACTTCAAACCCTGTCTCACACATTTTGATTTAATAGGCAAAAACTATAAAGATAGGTAGTCAATGCTTACATTTATCATACCACATCTGGTGGGATCAAACTGACCAATAAAAATAAAGTATTACGTCCATCCGAAAAACTTAAAAATTAACGACAAAACTGTTTTTTAAATAAATTAATATTTTTATATTTATATAATATTAAGTTTACCTCACCTCGTTGAACATTAAAAATATTTTTTTAGTTAAACAACAACTGTATTTTTTAAATTGGAACACTGATGTTTTTTGGTTATAAACATGCATAATCAACAACAAATTTTCAGGTAGTCAGCTGTGTAGCAAAAAGATTATTTATTGCTAAAACTTTATGTTTCGATTCGAGCTGTGCGAATCATCATCATCAGAAGAGGTTAAATTACATGGAAAACTTAAGAAAATTGTAGAATATACGTAAATTGCGTAAACAGTATAAATATGTTAAAAGAAATTATGAAATTTTTAGACGATGTAAAGCTTATATAATTTGGCTTTTATATTCGTCTCTAAAATTTCATAATAATTTATTTCAACGTATTTATACTGTTTCCGCAACTTATGCATATTCTACAATTTTCTCAAAAGTTTTTCATGTAATTTAACCTCTTCTGATGATGATTCGCACAGCTCGAATCGAAACGTAAAGTTTTAGCAATAAATAATCGTTTTGCTATACAGCTGACTACCTGAAAATTTGTTGTTGATTATTATAATGGGCTGTGAAAGTGTACGTGAAACTATAAACATCCATGTTTAGAAACCGTTATTTTACAAATATCCCTTTTTTAATAAGGAAGAAGTAGTTACGATGTTTCTAAAATTAAACCATCGTTGATTTTAGGTTATAAACAACATTTTTAAAACATCGATGTTTAGAGACAGATATTTTTCATAACATGATCATAAACATGGATGGTAATTCGTCGATATTGACATCGATATTAAGCATTGATCCCTTGTTATCGATGCTCATCCCTACTACTTAAATATGCAACCTAATAACGTAAGTTTATATATGCAAACATAATTACATATGTGTGTATATATATATATATATGCTACTTAACACACAAGCTTACTGATTCCTCGATACCGTAGTCGATTACACCTCAAACTAAACATAAGCGATCATGAATCAGTGAGTCTGGATGGTTTCAATAAAACTAGGGTTTCAAATTGTCGAAACCTATTACAAATCTCTTGCATTAATAAAAAAAATCGTTATTAAAAAAAATAGCGATGGTCTCAAAGCATCGGCCATTCACCATCGATGGTAAAAACATCGAATATCGTAAGTAAAACATCGATCATCGATGCTCATCCCTAATCAGAATACTACGTTTTAAAACTTCAGAAAACATGACACGCGTTACTGAAAACATAAATTTTATGACCAAAAACGTATTACTGTGTTTGGAGATAAAAAAAACCCCTTCGCCTGGATTGACTCAATCTGTTTGTTAAAAAATGCGCCTACATAAATAGAAAATCTGAATGGATTCTAAGAAGTGTGGTGCCTGCATATGGTATGAAGATATTCCTTTATGAATGTAACTATGCTACAATTATGATAATGTTTGTGTTTTTACGGCGCAAGGACAGCAAAGTTCATGCTGCTTCGGGACTTAGTTACCCGAGAAATCTGAACCTCCGATACTCTAAAGGAACCAAACCACGAACTATGATGGGCAAAAAAAGGGCACGCATTCCAGGATGACATTGGGAGTCCATGATTGCTTGTATTTTTATGGCGCAAGAGCGGCAAGGCGAGCATTCTACGCCAAACAAGGCAAAGCCGTACACGGATTAATAGTATGACAGACGAATGTGTTGTTATCAATACGTCACCGTATAGTAATGGCCCTACATTTTTCAGGGGAATCCCAACTTCAGGCCGGGGGAGCTAACAAAAAATTTTGTTGGTTGACTGTACTTTTATGCCGCAAGGACAGCAAGGGTCATTCTGCGTAAAGCAAGGCGTTAGAAAGTGCAGTCCCAGGACTAGGACGCCTAAATAACATCTGTGCAGAAATTGTAAGTGATCAAGCCGTGCATTTTTACATATGTGAATATTCATGAATGATTGAAAATTTTCAAATATCAAAATCTTTCAGCGACGACCTAAACGTTCACCTAAACGTTCATAAAGAAATGCTTTTGCGTCTGGAGGATCGTGCCCCACCAGACGCAAAAAACATTCCTTTCTTTACGAACGTTTGACCATTTAACTGTGACATAACATCGGCGTTCATATTACTACGCCTAAAGAATGTTAATATAAATTGTTTCTTAATTTAATCTGCGTAGTGTTCGATTTGTATAAATAACAGATTTGCTTATTACATTTCTTCATTTCTAGGCAAAGGGTTTACGAATGTACGCACACGAAGTGGCGTCAGCGTTGAAGTATGAGCGGAATTTTATCGAAGTACTTAATGCTCTCATAACGGCGAAGGCCTCATTTTTATTACGGCAAAAATAATACCATTAACTACACACAGTTCAAGGTACAACAACCATTGAAGACTGTTGGTTATGACTAAATGAAGAACATTGGAGAATGAAAACATTTTAACGCAATTGCAAATACAGACTGATTTGCAGGACTAAGACTTTATGCCTCAGCGTCTCTAATTTTTATTTAAAACGAAGGATACTTCAGTGCCGACTAAATAGAGTAGGGATATACACATTTCACCTCAGGTTGGCGCAGCATGACCCCAGTCGTCTTCGCGTCATTAAAATCCAACCAATTAACATTCCGCCTCTGAGTACCCATCGCAATCGAAGACGGGGCTGGATTAAACAATAGGTGAACCTAGATGACTCGCCTAGGGCGTAAACTAAACATAAATGATCGTAGATCGGTGATTCTGAATCGTTCATTACAACTAGGATTTTAAAGTATATATAGAATCCTAAGATTAAATTACAAATATCTTGTATTATTAAAAAAAAAATCAGTATTATAGTAAAACATCGATGTTCTCAAAGCATCGGCTTTCATCATTGTTGTAGAAATAATGTTTATTTATTTATTTATTATATTTAATATTATAAGCTTATATTAAATATATTAGTTAGCATTATATATTAAATTATTCACCATCATGTAGAAGGAATAAGAATTTAAAATAAACAATATATTTTCATGTATAATTATTTCATATTAAATTTAGATTCGGGTTCAACGGTACGTTCAAAACTTAATCTTTATTACCTAAAAACACATTAATTACCACAAATTTCCTTTCTCTCCCTCTCTATATCTCTTTACACAAATTTTTGTATTATAATACTAAATTTAAATTCAAAAGGATTTGCATATTTTTAAACTAGGCACACAATAAATATAGCAAAACAACCTGCTTTAACTGCGAAGCATTATTGAAAAATAAAATAGAAGCAAAAGATAACGAAATAAAAATTCTTAATATTTCTAAACCAAAATAAAAAGTTTATCAAAATGTAGGGTGTAGTTCACGCGATTATTTTTTTATCTTTTCTACAGAGAATGATAGGCAATTTTTTAATAAAAGAATACTTCTACTAGTAAAGTAGATACATCAGTAATTTTTTTTTTTCATTTCGAATATCAACAATCATTTTTAACTCAAACATTATCAGAAAATCTAGTTCTCAGCAGGCCTGTACCTAGGATGAAGGGGCAACTGGGGCAAGGCAACGGGCATAGGGCACTCTGGGATTGTTCTATATATTTAAATAGCACGATGGGGCAACTGAGGCCACGCCCCTGCTAGCCCCGGCTTGGCTACAGATCTGGTTCTCAGTATGAGGGCTATTAGAACATGAAGGAACTAATTAAGCAGTTTAATTCTAAATTTATTATCCAGTTATGTAAAAAATACAGTCTTAATTGCTGTATAGTTAGGTGGATAGATTTTAAATTTCAAAATTTCAACGAATCCTACAAGATGTGATCAAATGTTTAGGGTGACCATCGAATAATACGATACACTTGTAAATTAGCATTCACTCCTACCAGGCTTTAAAATTGAACGAAGTGGGCATTGCGAGTTCGGCTTCTACTACAGTCGAACCTCGTTAAGACGAACACCAGCAGGAACATAAAATCAGTTCGTATTAACAGTAATTCGTTTCGTCCGGAAAGGATAATATGTTATACAATCTGACGGGACTTCAGAAAACGGTTCGTATTAAAAATAATTCGTCTTAAGCGTGCTCGTCTTAACGAGGTTCGATTGTGTAGAATTTTAAAGCTCTTACTGCAGGGGATGGTTATTGTTTTGTACACAAGATTTGAGCTTTCGTTCCTGCAGTGTGGCTTTTTATAAAAACGGAAGGGGCCCAAGAAATCTAAAACATTTTAAATTGATAATCATATAATGAGAAAATCGAAGTGAAATAATTGAGTTCAGCAACTGCGAAATTTTACTTCTATAACTGTTCGGCTTTGAATGTTTTATTTTTAGTACTATATCGTAGCTAAAACCAACGTTTCGGCAACGCTAATTTTGCTTGTTACAGAGGTAATGTTTCGGCACACAGGTACAAAAATGAAACATTTAATCAACGATAGTCTAAAAGCTATAAAAACTACGAAAAACGAATATACGTGGAAATGGGTTATTCAAGCAATAAATATTTGAAGCGAAGAGAGAAAAAGTAAAAAGAATCGAGTTTTTATATGTACAGTGAAACCTCGATTATCAGTCTTCCGATTTACCACAGTCTTTCTCGCTTAACCGTCGGCGTTAAGTTATCGCCGTTTGGTTAACATCGACAATGAGACAATTTTACACACTTGTGAGGCTCTACCCGCAGGAGAAAACATTGAAATTAATGACGTTGGTGAAGGGATGGACATTGATAAACTTGAAGCAGGTTTCGAGTTCCTAAGTGACGACGAGCTCAATCAGCAAGTGTTAAATCCCAGCGATCCTAAAGAAAACGATGAAAGTGCACAGGAGGCTGGAGAACCTACAAAAACCATCACCCATGGTAAAGAAGAATGTACGCTTTCCAAGTGCATTGACTGGTTTGAACAGAATCTGAAACAGATGCTACTCAGCTATTACCGCTTCGAAGAGTACGGGACATGGCAGCCAAAAAAGCATGGTGTGCTTAAAAAAAAATGCGTTTTTCAACCAACAATTTTACACACAAGTTTATAATGTTTCATATTCGTGTTTCATTAAATGCAAGTTCTCTTGATTCAAATAAACTTTGTGCCTTCAGCAAATTTCACAACGTATTTTTTTTTAATTGTATAATTTTAATAAAAATGTACTATATTGTACTGTAAATTTCCCCGTTTCCGCTTAACCGTCTTTTCAATTATCCGTCAAGGCTCTGGTCCCTTGTTTGACGGATAATCAAGGTTTTGCTGTATACTGCGACTGTTTTTACTACCACATATTGTGGCTGCGTGTGCTATGTCCGCAGCTTCAGAATTATGGGGGAAATTATGAAGTCGTAGAAGCGTCCCTAATTCTCAAAATGAGCGGTCCATGAAGACGATTTAAAAAATGACTTTCTGTGGGTTAATTACTCAATCTGGGTTGCACTGCTATGACGGATTTCAAGCGGCAACACCAGCTCGTTATTAAATACGGTTGCAGTCGATGAATGGGCGGTCGGCCGTGTGATTGCCTAAACACGAATGGCCATTTTTTAACGATATTTTTTCTGAGTCCCTCCAGTGTTATTATAGAGAATTCACTGTATATGTCTTATATATGTCTATAATATATGTCTTAACTAATTAACATAAACTAGATATAATATGTATAGGCCTATACATTTTCTAGCTTATTTCAGCAACTCCTTTGGTGGAAGGAAAAAAAAAGGGAGAAGGAAAAAGAAAGGAACAACAACCAAGATTATTATTTTATACATCTGGTGCAAAATGAGATTATTTGAAAGTCGAATTTCACGACAGCCTATCTCGCAAGCCTAAAATTTACATTTTTAGGTGATTATTTACTTTGACTATAATTGAGAAATCAGCAAATAATACAATTATTCAATAATAATTCGATTTCGTTCACAGAGATCGGTCGAATTCCTTACTCAATATAGGTCAAGTCCATGGCTTACGGTTGGTTTGGCTCCGGTTCAAGGCTCGAGCAACATGTAGAGTCAGAAAACCTCGTTTGTCATTTCTGACTTAAATTAGTCGACTTCTGACAAGTAGACTCTTTATACATTTCCCTTTCCTTAATCACCAACGTATTTTCGACACCCTCCTCTTACGATTTTCTGTTTTTGTGCAGTAATTAAAGGAAACCGAACACACCAAAATGATGACGGGATGGGGGTCACTGTCCTTCGGCAGCCCCGCTCTTCTACCTCTCGTTACCAGCAACGCCCCGTTTGTATATCTCGCCGGAAAAATGTGCAACGAAGGATGCTTACCTGGAGAAATCGTGGCGGAGATGGGAAACGGCCAGTTCCACATCTATACTATGAAACCAGATTTGCAACTTAACCTTTTTTTATCTATCTTGAAGATACTATATTACACAGTGGCCAGCTAAATGGGAAGGCACCCAGGCGGGGGCGTCGAACTCTGTGGCTGGCGAAGAGAGAAAAGGAGAGAAACCGTCTTCAGCGCCACCATCTCGACCCCCTGGCAGACCGATCGATGATTCAATCGATCGAGCAAAGCGGACGGCCCTCAAAGCTGGCGAGAAAAGCTCAGAAACAGAGTCTTAGAGCCAAAATGACAGCAAAAACAGCTAAAATTATTCCTGGCGAAGGAAACAATAGCACAAACACTGTTAAGTACTTCCGCTTTAAACGGATTTTCGACGGTCAGGCAAACAAACGCGTCTTGTGGAACGACTTTTACAAGCAGATTTGAAATAAAAAAGATACATCTTTTCCTTACATCGAGGGCTGTAATTGCTTGAACCACATTCATACAATGTATCCCAAAATCTTAAGTAATGCTTTAATTTCTTACTTATGAATTAAAAAAATTAAAGTTCTAATTCACAATACGGATCAACGTTTAAGGGATGTAAGGGGGCAAAGTGGTTGGTTGGTAAGGGGGCGAAGTGAACTTTCACATTCACTCACATTTACAAAAAATACCGAGAATTACTATTTGCGCTGCTTAAAGATCATAGACAAATGAAATATCATGAGGGCCATAGAATAAAAAAAAAGGCGGCAAGGGGCGTCAAATTAAGAATTTGACAAAAGCGTCAAAATCTTTTATGCCTCTAGTTACGTTTGGTAGGATTATGGAACAAAATACGTCAGAGCCTACAGACGGCAAAACCGTAAATCCGCCTTTGTATATCACAAGAAGACGTCACAGCCTTCTGGAACAGCTGCAATACAGATTTTGCAACACTGCGGTTGATTTAAAAACCCAACTTTAACACTATTCTATGTTAGATCGACTATTATTTATTCTTAACACATCATGTAAAATTTAATACCATCCTTATTACGGACAAGTGGATAATTTATACAATAGTGGGCTGTTCAGAAAGGTTGATACAATTTCTATCACGATTAACCTCAAAGATGATAAAACTGCAAAACGACTGAAGGAGAAGAAAAAAATTCCCATTAATTTCCATACCATTGTATAACCAATTAAAAAAAATACTCTAAAACCCAAATTTACCATTATAGCTTCATAAATTGTTATGGCCTCTTACCCAAACTTAAGTACTGCTTAAAAAAGAAAAGGGCTGCACCTTTAATTATAAATGCAGCAGAATAATGCTTTTTCATATATAGTGAAGTAAAATTTTCCTTATATATTTTCTGTATAATTATTAATAAGGAAATAACCTGATAGGAGGTACGGTCAAGGTTGGACCCATAGGAAAAAAAATACAAGAACATAGGTTAAGATGGCTTGGGCATATGGAGCGGAGAAATGAGGAATATGTGGGAAAGGTAATGGATAAGCTGGTGGTAATGGGTAAGAGGAAGAGGGGAAGACCACGGCTGAGATGGAAGGATAAAGTGACGGAAGATCTGGAAGAGTATGGATGGAGTAGAGAAGAGACATTGGATAGAAGATTGTGGAAGGGAAGATTAAAAGAGCATAATGTAGACCCCATATAAACATGGGAAAATGGCAAAGTGAAATAAGATTTCCTGTATAATTTATGCTGAATATTTTATTAAATCCTTTGATTAACTAAATCCACGTATGTGCTCAAAATTAAAGGATAATGAAAAAAATCATACTTAACTTACAATGTAAGCAAGAAAATATAATACAATTTGGTGAGTGTACAAATGTAGCATCACAGAAGAAAATACATCTACGTTCCTCATATTTGCTATAGGAATTGTCTACGCTCATTTCAGATGCTCATCAAGTTCATGATGTCACAAAGCCAACTTATAGATCATTTTCAACGGTAAAGAAAGCAGTGGCGTAGGCAGAAAGTTCATAAGGGAGGGTTATAGGCTTAATGGGAGGGGTTACAGAGCTACAACTCACATATTCCTATGTTAAATATACAAAATT
>QLNU02015360.1:100467615-100500325 GCA_006491805.2 Dysdera silvatica
GGTTTTAGGTCTTGATTATTAACCTTTGATCCTGTACCATTAAAAACGTTCATCAAACTTGAATTCATAAATTGCAATTGATAATTTATTACACGCATTTACAAACGTTTGTGTAAAAAAAATAAAAAAAAAAATACAGGTTATCAAAGAGTTGGTAGTTGATTTCCCAATAAAATGGCAAAACTTTTTACTTTTAAAAACAAATTAAAAACTCTAATATTTGAAGCGTTGCAAAATAATGTGGTTTTGGGGACGCTGGGGACGCTTTATAATACATTGTGGAAACTACTTCCGACATAGTTTACGCAGATTTCTGAAAAGATCTTGTATAGAAATTGAAAACAAAAAAGAAAAAAAAAACATCATTTTTTAAAGGCTCTAAATCAAATTAAGTATTCGCTATAAAATAGCGAAGTTGGCAACACACTCACAGTACGTTATTCTGTTTACGGAAGCGAGCGCCCTCTATTTTCTTCTTTTCGCGCGCAAAAAATCGACCAGCGTATGTCTTCTTAGCAACGGTCCAGTGAACTAGTAGGAGGATTGTTCGATATAAACTTGTACGACCCAGAGGCGCCAACTCTAATTAGCCTAGGTTCTTTCGGCCTCACGAAAAATATTTGGGGAGATCAGGCTTTCCCAAAATTGATGGACAATAAAAAAATGAAAAATATAGTTGAAGGGTGAAAGAGATGTAACCTATGTAAAATAAGTTTTTCCCGTCTCTAGTTAACTTGCTTGACTACAGCACGTGGGGGTTCTTCCATTCAGAGGGCCCCTTTAATATTTTCTTATTGGCCCTTTCTTCTATCTTCTATCTATCTTCTTATGGCGCCCATAGGACAAGGTTAAAAATTCCTTAGTTTTTAAGTCAAATTTATTTTACATTATTTCCATGACACAACTACACTGAAGTGCCAGAAAAATTGGTACACCTACCTAATATCGTATAGCCCCACAAGCAGAAGTGCCGCAACGACGTGGTATGGACTCGACTAATGTCTAAAGGTATCCTGGAGACAATTCACACCAGAAATCCTGCAGGGCTGTCCACCAATCCATAGGAGTGCAAGGAGGTAGAGATCTCTTCTGAACAGAACGTTGCAAGGTATCCCAGATATGCTCGATAATGTTTCAAATTTGGTGTGATATTTTGTTATATAGAAACACATTACACGTAAAAATTTCAGCAAGTTCTATGAAAAAGTTGAAATTCCGTTTTTAGGTTGGTTGCCTCAACGACTTTCAGTAGGAGAAGAGTCGTTAAACAGAAAAAGGTATTGATCGAGAAGTAATTCAGGGACGGACTGGATCCTCTCAAAGGGCGCATGCAAGGCCGCCCTTGAGCAGGGGCAAGCAGGGCCCATGCCTTAGGCCCCTTGAAGCGTAATTCTCAAATTTAAAATTTTTGTAATATTGAAAATTTCCCCAAAAATATTTTTGCCTCGGCTTTCGAATTTCGTACCGTCTAGTGGTCATACATTATTCTTTTTTTTCTTATTTGTACATGTATAGGCCACCGAAGTATGTTTTACCCCGGGCCCCGTATTAGATAAGGACGGTCCTGGGCGCATGCCTTGGGTTTTCGGAGGGTGCGAGTCCTATCGCCGATGAGGGCGCACCGGCCCGCATCATAACATTTCGTCCATGATTTCGGCACCAGCGCGGAAAAATTCGTAACTTTTGTCGTATATTTCTAAATCACCATAAATGATTCAAGCAGCGAAGATCTGTTACGCTTATGTAGCACGTGGGTGTTCATGTTTTTATATTTTAACATTTTGATTTAGTATTTTAAAATTGTTGAAGTCAATATGGCATGAGTGCATAATTCAATCACACATATTAGATTCGTTTCTCAAATTCATTTAGCAGTGGTTTTCATTTTCAGATTTTCCATACTTAACAAGAATTAGGTAGCTCTTCAACCTCAACAACAATCATCTTTCTTGAGTTATCACTATATTTGATATGTTAAAAATAAATATACGTATACAGCAATTGAGTAAGTTAAGGCAGTATTGTTGTAGATACTTACTTGATTTATTTTCGAATTCAACATTTTTTATTGGTATTGAACTGATTATTTAATATATTTCTTTGAAATCTTCTGTAAAACTTTAAAACCTTCATACAAGTTTGAAATCTTTCATAATTAAAAAACTTCATTACAGGCACGTGCTAAGGGGCAGGGGGTTTTCTGCTCCCTCTCCTGCAAAAAAATTGGTTTCTTTTTACCAGTACATTTTGTTTCAGTCTTTGTGGAATCATCGATGTTAAAGCGTGGTGCTCTGCGAAGTCAGTAAAATTGTAAATAGTTCAAATATTTGTTGTTCAGCGATCCATTTTATTTTAATTATTTAGTTACCTAATTACCAATTAATTTATCTAATTAAAATTTTATAATAGCTGTTGAAGATTTATAACAATAGATGGCGCTACAAGTTTGTGGATGTAGAAATCTCGACCCCCATCTCCAAAACGTTGGCACGTTCCTGCTTCGCTATATACTGAAATTTAGAAATTTAAAAGAAAATTTATATTAATCAAACTTACCTTCTGTTTTCTAAAACTTGATTATCGCTGATATTTGATATTAGCTGAAGAAAAAAAAAACCATTCTAGTAACGCGTCCACCGCAAATATGAATTCGACGTTACAAATCCCACAGGGCGAAAATCTTGTGTCTACGCTGCCCGAATCATTTACGATGATTTACGAGAAAAGTTACGATTTTTTCTACTTTGGTGCAGAAATCATGGACATAATGTTACGATGCAGCCCGGATGGCCAGCCGGCCGCCCGGCGTTGATTGAGCTGCCAACCTTCTCGTATTTATCGTAACAATGTAATCTATTTTATTAAGCAACAATCATGGCCATCGATTATGTTCTCCTTTAAATAAATTACTTGTTAACGTAGTCATTTGTTTTTCAATGCTGTTTTGCGGATAACCGTCAATCAACGTCATCGTAGTCCTGCTTGGAGTCCGGGATGCAAGGATATTATCAATCAATCTTCAATAAAATACTAAGGATAACTTAACCTCAAAATACAAATCATTATTATCCTTAAACTGAATAAATGATGAAGCATTAGCTTTGCGATTATATAGCTGAACTCTTATAATTATTTCGAGAGGGGCCGAATGAAAACGTTATATTTAACGCAAGTTTTTAGTGTAAAAAAAAAGTGTTTTTTAATACAATTTTTGTATTCATAAATTCACTGTATTTGAGTTATAAACGGCTTCGGAGTTTGTGTTAGTGGATGTTATGGTCTTGGAACTTGTTTCAGTTATGCAAATTTTAATGCATTATTTACTAAAATTAGGGACTAGAAATCCATTAAGATGTGTTATGGAAAAATCGGGGAAGTTTTATATTGAATTTGTCCAGAACCATGTCTTCTTATTATTATTAATTTATCCTTCCTCAACTAATTATAGCAGTATTTTATGATTTTTAAAAGTTTATACTTTTTTTTTATCTCGCTTCTAATGATAGCTGAACCATTAAAGTAAGGTACGAAATGTTTAAATACGCAGGACAGAGAGACCGATACAATTATGACTCAAATTCCAAATTTTTTTTAAAAAATGATACTTTAATCGGTTCTTATTTACTGTAGTTCAGCAACTTCGATTAAAAAAATGTTCTGTGTATCTATAGGTTACGAAAACACGACATCTGGAATTTTTTTGTTACTGGTCTGGAAAAGTCTAGGGAATTTTAAATAAAATACGGGTAGACACCCTGTTTTAAACAATTGTCATATAATAGTAGTACTTTTCAATTTTTATTTTCACTAAATCGAAATATGAAGTGAAATAAAGATCCTTGATATGATTTTTTATTCCGGAACCAAAGACAACATCAAGGCTGCATAACGGTCTGAGGCAGTGTTGGATTTCGATAAAGAAAAGTCCTATGCCAGTGTTCCCCAAAGTAAGTTCCGCGACTACCCAGTAGGGATTGCGCAAGCAATTTGTAAAACATCGCCGACAAGCACTTAGTTAACTAACCCATTAGTTGATGAACTTTTGGTGGTTAGTGGTTGTCATCTTCCCATGATGACCACTTAGTTAAATAACCAATATCCACCCGAGAGAGACAGTATTGTTTACTTATCTATTATACTAACATATTTATTGCGTATGTTTATATCCAAGTAGTAACAACTCTTTAGTATTTCCTTAAATATTTATAAAGGGGCTCCGTGGTTAGGCATGCGGTAAGGAAAGGATTCCGTTGTATAAGATGTTTGAGAACCACTATTCTAGTTCAGAGG
The DNA here is from genome assembly GCA_006491805.2 of Dysdera silvatica. Classification (NCBI taxonomy): domain Eukaryota; kingdom Metazoa; phylum Arthropoda; class Arachnida; order Araneae; family Dysderidae; genus Dysdera; species Dysdera silvatica. Next base: position 100,471,906 of record QLNU02015360.1, read on the forward strand.
TTTCCAAACCGTGTTCCGCGAAGTCCTTAGGACTCCGCGGTGCTTGTTCATGGGTTCGTCGGAAACATTAAAAGTGAAAGGACACTTTCTGAAAGAATAATCCACTTGTTCAATAAAAAATGGATGATCCTGATTTTTGAAAAATTATCTTTCATCTCACATTACAATTTTACTGAATTATCATCTTAATATCATGTTTTAAACATACTAAAATATCACCCAACTCCCAGGGAAGTAACACTGAAGGAATGTGACTGGGTGATAAATCCATTTGCCGTTACTTCAAAAAACTTAACCTAATATACCATCAACTGACTATGAACGTCTCAGACATTATGTCAGACAGCGCTTTGAAAACTGATTTCTGAAGTCATGTTCTGAATTTTGGTTGAGTTCAAAGAATGTTTGTTTTTTGGTTTTACGGCTCAAAGACTACAGTGGTCATGCTGCGCCGGGACCTACTGTTTTCCGAGGAATCCGAACCTCTTAAGGCCTGGGGAACCAAACCCCGGACTACAGTGAGCAGTGCGATCTTTATGAGATCTCTGAGTAAGCGTTCTTTTTGCACTGCTGGGAGTCGAACCCGGATTAGCCGCGCAATAGGAGAACGCGTTACCACACTGCGCCACCGCAGGGCGAGTTCAAAGAATGAACTGCTTTTTTTATTTTTGCTTTTTACTTTACTATTCTTTTACTGTTGCTTTATCGGCCAGTATGGCCGATAAAGTAAAAGCATTTCTTCTTCCATTTGCTACAAGTTACTTGTACGAATGCGAATTTTCTGCCTATGCAGCAGAACTGAAACCATATACAGAAACTCCCTGTCAACGCTGAACCCGACCTCGATTTGCAGCTATCCTCAATCAAACCAGACATTGACGAATTATGCAAAACTAAACAACTCCATTACTTTAATTAGTTACTACATTTTGTAATTATTTAAACTTACATGTAGGCCCTACCTAAAGAACACGTTAAAAGTGAAAGAGGGTAAAGGCCTTCGCGATGAACTTTTTTGTTAAAAAGTGCTCTGCGGGAGAAAGAGTTTGGAAACCACTTGCGAGATCCCTCCGAATCATTTACCGTCACTAGAACAAAATACAATAACGTTTTAACAAAATTCAGTGAAGCCGTGGACACGGGCGGCCTTCAGTACCTTTAGAAATACAGAGTATTTTTGTGTTACAATATTTTACAGTTTAAAACTACAATTTCCAAAACTTGTAAGAGAAAAATGCTACTTTAATTCAGATTAATAAGGCTATCGGACATTCGATACTATTTTAATAATCCATAATACGTAGGTTTTATATATCTTCGGTGGCAACAGCAAATTTCGATTTGGAAAGTCCCAAATTTGTATAGCAAAATTTAGCAACCCTGTCATGAACTCATTTTTTCACTCTCAAAACTTAACATATTAATGGAAAAAATGTGGGATGCACTTTACATTTCAGAAAAATGCAGTGAAAAGGAAGGGCAAAGGACATGTAGAGGAACTTACATTATTTCGTAGGGATCCAGATACGCATCCACGTAGAGGAGAGGCCCTTAGAACATTTTCAACTCAAGTCCGTAGCCAGATCATGACTGAGCCCTCCCCTCCCGGAAAATACTTTTTTTTTTTTACTCAAACTGTAGAACCTTGACGTTTTTTGTTTGGAATTTTTAAGTGTTTTGTACACAACAAAGGAAATCGTTCTTTGACGTTAGAAATGTATTCAAAACAGTCTTCCACGGCAGATCTTGTATACGTGACCTGACCATACGTCCCGTTTTTAGGTAGCCGATCCCGTTGTCCCCAAGCATAGCTTCGGGGAACCGAAATGTCACGTTTTCAGAAAGAACGAAACCGTAGTAGCGCGGCGATCACGGGGCATGCGCAATACGTCCCACACACATATGTCTAGTTCTTTCACGAAAGTAGTCCGTTAGAATTTACAGGAGCTGACGTCACAAACGGACTAGTTCATTACAGCAGAGGGGAGTACGCATTTCAGAACTGGCTTTTTGGCGAACGTTTGTCAGCGCCAAAAAATCGAGTTCTGAAATGACGTCCTCCTCCTCTGCTGTAATCGGCTAGGCCGTTTGTGACGTCACCTCCCGTTATTTCTAACGGTACCATCGGACTACTTTTCGTGAACGAACTATTAGTCGGTCAGAAGTCTGCTAGCTCGCGCATCTTTTTTGAAAACTGGTTGTTTTTTTATCGACATGTGCTATTGTGGTCAATTTAATTTTTTTTATGTGACACCCCCATTTCAAGAATGCCTAAACGCAAGTGCATTTTTAATGTTAACTTACAAAGTACCAGTTTATAAAGCAAAGAAGTAGTCCATCGGACGTTAGATGTGAAAAGTGTCGTACAGAATTTAGCCAGCGATATTAACCAATATTTTTAAGATCAGAAAAACATAAAAATTCTTATCTTAAAGACAATTTGGTCTTGAAACAAAGTACCCAGTTTCTTCCTCACTCTGTCTATAGTTCAATGGCAAAATTGCAAGAAGGTGGCTGCAGGGATGTTGATAAGGAATATATGGAAACTACAGCTACCGAGTTCTATAAAATAAGCAAAGAATATTTGAAGCAGTGAACCTTTTTCTTTGAAGAATTAGAAATATTTGAATGGGTGAATTTAACCAAAATATTTGCATGAGAAAAATTCAAAGTTAAATGGATGTATTGATTGAAAAGGGATTTATTAATTGTGACCAAGTTATCAGAAGTATTTGATGAGTATTCACTTATAACTACATTACACCGCAGGAATTGACAGAATGGAACACTGGGAATGTTTCAATTGAAAGTCATTATGTGGAATTGTTCAGACACTTTCACACCAATAATTTGAATTATTCGAACTTTCATATGATTATTGAATATATTTTATGCCTGTCAGGCACTAATACACCAGTAGAAAGGATCTTTTCTCTTACAAATAAGTTATGGATGAGCGAAAAAACACAGTTACTAGTCGCAGTTTCTAAAGCAATGGTAATTATTAAAGTAAATTTTAAGAAATCATGCCAAGAAATTTATTCTTATTTAAAATCAAATCCAAATATTCTTAAGCAAATTTATTCTACAGAAAAATATAAGACCACATAAATTATTTATTTTCACATGTTCATTCCTGTTCTTTTCATTAACAAATAAAAACTACGAAAAAATATTCGTTTTCTTGAATAACCCACTATTAACCGAAAAATTAGATGTCCCGCTTATTTTCTCAAAACGGGACATACGCCGTATGTCCCGTTTTGAGGAAAAAAATAAACGGTCACGTTTTGTATACGTCATGTTTTTAACAAAAGTTAAAGTATCTAGTCTGCAGTAAAGAAGTTGCAAATTCTAATATACCTTTGCACAAGTTTTCAATGCAAAATATTTATGTTGAGAATTTTATTGTTAAATAATGATGGATTAATCTAATCTCATCAGGGTTTAAGCTGCAGTCGCATTTTTCGCAAAATGCGACGAGTTGCTCGAAAATGCGAAGAAAAAATTATTGCCCATCGCGAAAATGCGACAGGCATTTTTAACCACAGTTTATTCTCTGAAAACAGGATTCTCCGATTCCAGAATATCCGTTTTGCACTTCAGCGATCTTTTCTTGTTCCTTTTTGTTTCCTCTTCAAAATTCTTAACAGCACCTGTTAAGCATCGTTGATATAAATAATTTCATTGATACGATTTTTCGAGCAGCGAAAGCAACTAATATTTTTTAGCATTTTGCTACAACTTTTTTCCCATTTTAGCATTTTTGCGACAGCATGTTTTGAGCCAGCTTAAACTTTGAATCTCATTATTAAAAATGGCTTTGTTTACATAAAAATCACATTAAAAATAATTTATTCACATAAAAAATTTTGAAAAATCTTACGCATAAGCGTATGCAGAAAGTTCATAGGTGTATGTGTGTGTGTGGGGGTTACAAAGATACAATTCCAATTATTTATATGCACAAATACAAAATTGCATCGCAATGGGGTGTAACCCCATCAAACCCCCTCCTGTGTACGCCAGTGCACTCACGGGTACAATTTCACAAGAACTTTTTTGCTGAATGCTTTTGCAATGAGTGATTTTAAATGCTTACTGGTGCTCTCAATGAGAGTGATTTTAAATGCTTACTGGTGCTCTCAATGAGAGTGATTTTAAATGCTTACTGGTGCTCTCAATCAGAGTGATTTTAAATGCTTGCTGGTGCTCTCGATGAGAGTGATTTTAAATGATCCCTGAATGTTTACAAAGATTCGAGGACAGGAATGGGATAATTTGCAGAAAGGTTTGTGGTAAGGATACTGGTGTAAACGTCAAGGCGGTAATCCTGAGGGCAAATCATCTTTATTAAAACACAGGCATATATAGTATAAAACAAAATTTTCGAGTCTCCTTTACATAGTATGAAATTTAAAGACTTTTTAGGTTTGGTTGTATTTTTATGACGCAAGGGTTATTCTGTGCCAAACAAGGGATATTTTAATTTTTGTTATATGATAAACAGAATAAATTAGTAATGCAATCCCATCTTTTACGGACAACGCTTAACTACTGTTAACAAGAATGTACTTTTACTCTCCTTAATGTTCGCGTTACCGAGGCTCACTTGTATTCAGTTCAAGATCACAAACTACTATCGACTGCATTTAAAGCAAATAATTGTCAGAACGGTGAAAAACTTGTTTTAATGAGTGTTAAAAGGTGAAATTTAACATTCGTTATTACCGTACAGTTCTTCATTTTCCTCAGTATATAATCTACCAATAACTGAAAACTGCATAGCGGGTTTAAAATATGTTAACCAAATCCATTAAAATTGTTTCACCGTTCACAAAATCTTTGATAAGTATCGTTCCACTTCGGAATGTGTACTATAAATCGCTTGGATTTTAATAGCGCAAGGATAGCAAAGGTTATTCTGAGCGAAACACAATCTGTGTGCTCTAGTACAGTGGTGCACAAACCGTGGGTCCGACCAAATTTTTGTGGGTCGCCAAATTCAAAGAAATGTACATAATATGTACAAAGTATAGGACAGTTGATCCAGGGGTCGCGACAAAATTAAACACAAAATGGGTGTCGGTGACGAAAATAGTTCGCGCACCACTGCTCTCGTACAGTGGTTCTCGAATTTTCTATTCCTTGCGGAATCCCTCCATAAACATGTAAGGAAAATATGAAAGGCTTATAACTGCTTGAACTTATAAAATAAAGCAATAAATTAGTGCAAAAAAGAAACTTTCATGTGGTTGCGAGCTATTGGCGATGTCTAAAGGTGTTTTCTTGGGGAAATCAGATTTGCTTGAAATTTGAGGTTTTGCAAATTGCTTGCGGAAACCCATGATTTCAAGGAAAGTACTGTGAGAAACACTGCTTTAGTAAATTGCATATAACCTAACGTTTCAATCACATCTAAATGATTCCGTGAGATCGGTTTTTATACGTAAATTGGTTTTTATGGCGCAAGGACGGTCATTCTGCACCAATAAAGGTGAGGCCGTGCATGAGGTTTTAGTATCAAACATTAAAGTTATGTTAAAAACCATTGAACATGCAAAACTATGTAATTTTATACGTAAAATTCACAAATGTAAAAAAGGGGTGATGTTCAATGCTTGGTCATAGGTCGTAGTTGCTTTACATTTACCGATTTATATACATTTGATGCAGGAATCTAGTCATTGATGTATCAAATTGGTGGTGTATTTTTCAAATTGGTGTCTTTTTCCCGAACAGTGGTAGCCAACACGTGGCAATTTCTTCTCTTTTACAAAACATTAGGAAAAACAGTGGGGTATACTGACAATATTCCTCAATCCGATAACAATGGGGAATCCAAAAATCACATGCTTATTTTAAGTTACGAATGTGTTATGCATTGTATTGTGCTCTAAAAACGATACGACAAACATTGTGTAACGAGGTAATTTTGATTTTATTTAAACCTGACATAGGTCTAATTAGGTGAAAGAATGATATGAGTGGCACGCTGACGATACATTTGCAGGGCACATCCAACACATTTGCAACAGCACATTTGGAGTGTGCGCAGGACCCGATTAAGGCAAATGGTAGGGGCTATAGACACAGTATCAGATGGGACCCGTTAACGCCCAATGACAGATTTAAACGCCATAAATTCGGGGTGAATTCTCCAAATAGCGCAAAAAAATGTGAGCTTTTACCTAAAACATTTCCTAGATGCTGATCAAAAGAAAACCAGGGTTAAAAACGCACAAAAAAAAAAAAAAAAAGCCACCAGGTTAGAGCCATACGGGCCTAGTCCTTAATCAGGCACGGGGGTGGTGGGGGAGCATGAAAGTTAGCCATCATTGTTCTAGAACGTTATAACTTCTTACAAGTTTCAAGCATCAAGCACAAAGAATAAAAAAAAAAAGGAGACAGTTTTAAAAATGGATTTTATTTAAAAATATCACACTGATCATACATGCACGTATATCCGTGGAGAAGCTTACACTACAATGAAAATTCTAAGTTTGATTTTAAATCAACATTCGCTTTAAAATTCAAATGGAGAGAACCTGACTAAATTCAAAATTACATCCAATATGGAAAAAAATTAACTCAATGATTTATCCATATCGCACAAAAAATCCAATTGAACATGAAATTTCAATAGCTAAAAGATTGAAAACAAATGCTTGTAACCCATCCTTAATATAATCTCAAATTTAAGGATTTGAGCAAAAACCAAAATTTGCCTGACAAATTTGAAGCTAATATACAGGATTATTGCACAACCAACAAAAATTATAATTAAAAATCAATTAAATCACATTTTGTTTGACTTTCCATTGGAAAATTCGCTATTCACACTCAGATATTTAGTAAAAAACTTATGTAAAAATGTCGTTTCTTTAAATTAAAAGAGCCCAGTAAAGAAACGTACACGTTAAAGTATTTTTGTAATGTCAATTTCAGCTTTCAATTTAAAAATAACGATAAAAAATATTGGTATTTTTTTTTTACATTAAAATGTGGGTGCCAATAGTGGCAATATTCGACGTAAATTGTAAGGACATGAACCATAGTAAGAGCTGCATGCTGTTGGCTCTCCCACGGCACCTAAAATGAATGCCTCCATATAAGGTGAAGTGGCGCTATTCCATGTTACAGCGGGAATAGATCTGGAAATAAACAGAAATATATATTTATATTAATTTTTTTGTGGCATCAGGATAGTTAATAGCATGCTGCACTGGAGTTTACAGAGGAATCATACGTCGGAATACGGATAAATGGCAAGCGCCAGTTATGCAGGAAAGGGGATTCAAGCACACACTGGATATCAAAACACATTTTCTCTAAGGCCTCATCACATCTTTAAAGCCAACTGATCCCCCATAACCACATGAGCCCCCCCATAAGTTTTGGATTATTACGTTCCTAGCAAGAGCTCTTACCATTGGGATTCAAACAATTTTTGCATTGTAGGATAAACACCTTTCTTCCATAGGATAAACACCTTTCTTCCATATGACAAAAGTATCACTGTACGTGAAAAGTAACGGCAGTTTTGTCTTGGAGGAGTTTGCATACACTTTCATTGCTTTTCAGAAAGAGAAAGACGATATAATTTAAAACATTGGCTTGGAGGACGTAAATATAAAATCGAGAACATCATTACTGATATTGTTTAAATATGCAGGCTCAACAAATCACAACGAACGCTATTCGTTCGCTTCAAAGAGAAGGCCATAACAAGTAGGAAACTCTTCTACTAGGTTCCAATTGCAAAAATTTAGTGGGCCATGGCGATCGGATTTGTCAAGCTCTGTAAATATGTATATTTTCCCTTTCCTGCTTTTAAATATGTTTCTTCCCTCCCTAAAGAGCAAACTTAAAAAGTATCAGCTACAATAAGTATATAATGTAGTATATATGTTATATACATAATTATATAATATTCACTGCAGGATGGAAACTGCTGAAATGATATATCTATGATTTGCGTGACACCAACTTAGTTTAATATCATTCGTGGGCAGCTATGTTATTTTTTAACATTTCATCGATTGGATTTTATGGCGCAAGGACATCAAGGGGCAGAGGCGGCCCTATACAAGAGAACTCGTATGTAACGAGGAGCTTGGACTAAAGAAAATGCTGGCTATACCCGACCCGCAAAAATCTTTTTCTCTAGAAAGATTGAAGGGTGCATAATTATTACACCAAACAAAATCCATGTGTTTTCATATATCAGGGAACTTGTTAAATGTGTATTCGTTATAAATGGGTCCTCCTGTATTTGAAAGCTTTTGTCCAAATGTTCTTGATTGAGAGGTGAGGTGAGGGGGGGGGGGAAGCAAATTAAAAAGAAAATGAAATATGTATCTAAACCAATGTCTCAAATGTTGATTTAACAGAATATACTAGTACTATTTAATTTCAACACTGACTTAGTTCTGCGCATTTACTATGGCTTTATTAATCAAAAAAATGCGTAAAAACTTACTCAATTCACAATATTCTTGTTCGCTAAAGCTCATTTAAACCTAAAATTATTCGTAAATACTTCATACCCTTCGTACACTGTTTACGTCTACAACGCGATAGGTAATTTCAGCAATGCTGCATTTATTTATATTTATAATGTGTGTTACTTACGTAACGAAAGCGTGTATTTTTCGACCAATAATTCCGAAGCTGTCTGGTGAATATCCAATATTACAGAGTAACTTGGAGATACAAGTATTACGTTCCATGTTTCGCAAAACATTGAAAAGTCTTTCTGCATACTGACGCTCCTCGTGGAATGGATGTTCACGTTTTACTCTACTTCTGGGCGATGATGCTCTAGGATCGACTTCGACCACAACGTGGGAGATGGTACTTGCATTCCGTTTACGATGATCTGTAGGCTCCGATAGATATCGGAAGCCACTTAAATCATACAAGAACCGTCCTTGCTGATCAACTTTATATCCAAGCCCTGTTACTATAAGGAAATTGCGTATAGCTGGATCAGAAACCAATAATCCTGTACCAGCTATAGTTGTAGCTGCACACTCGTAAACCATCCCAAACAGCAATACGATCACAATCAGCATTATCTTCCACTAGTCAACTGAAAAAAGCATTTAAAAATATAGTTCCAATATATTTATACACATGGTGTTTAGTGTCCCAGAATGACAGTACCACTTTTAATAACTCTGGTTCTTGTCAACGGAAGATCATTCATATCTCATTTTATAGATTTCCGAATGCGCTCTCTTCCTATGAAAAACTCCGTAAAAATATGGACAGTGTTAAATAAAAAACGCACTTTTCCTCTTATTTCAAATAATATTTTATTTAAAAAAAAAAGTAAGGTTTTTCTAATTGTGGTTCTAATGAGACCAAAATGGACTTCCCGAGATGAATAGAACTAGAGATAGAGTTGTAGTTTGACACATGCTTCAAATAACTTGGACTATTAACAATTACATTGCGACTAATTGTCACTAAAAATTTTTCTTCAGAAGCCAATAATACAAGAAAAAGAGTCACAATTTCATACTCTGTCAGTGACAATACGCTGAGGCGAAGGCACTACGATTTATGCCTTTAACGAGACAAACAAATTTTCTGCCAACACAACTGGACTGATACTATACTTTGGTATTTATAAAAATGTTTGAAGTAAATAAAATTTGCATTTAATTTTTTAAAATTTCTCATAATTAGGAACCTTTTACGGAAATTCTTTTTTTTTTACTTGAGGAAGCTACGCAATTAAATACATTTGTTAAACTTTAACTCGTAATATAACTCTGCAGAAAATCCGTTTTGATCTCAATAGAGCCATAAATCATAGTGCGGTTCCCTTTGCATCAGCGTATTTTTATTGTGACGCTTTTCCTTATATTATTGACTTCTGAAGAAAATGTTTTAGTGGCAATTAGCCGCAATGTAATTGTTAATAGTCCTCAAGTTAGTTAAAGCATGTGTCAAATTTTAACTTGTAATCTCTCTCCAGTTTTATTCATGTCGGGAAATATATTTTGGTCTTGATACAACTATAATTAGATAAGCCTTTTCGTGTGTAAAAAATATATAGGGTAACCATTTGAAATGAAAGGAAGAAAAGTGCGTTTTGTATTTTTTAAACACACAGTCCATATTTCTACGGAATTCTTCATAGTACAGAAAGATAGCGCATTCGAAAACCTATAAAATGAGAAACTTTTTCCGTTAAGAACTCGAGTTATAAACCCGCGAGCAGGCGCGCGGGATGTTTCACATCCCACAACTTACAATTTGTGAAAAAAAACGTCCACCCTTGCTTCTGAAACTGGCCAAACTCTTTCCTGTTGCCTTCAAAGTCACAATCTTTGGGGTAGGGTAACAAAGTGGAAATGCCACTTATTGTTCCCTGTAAAATTGGACGTTTTTAATGAAATAGTGATATATAATTAGATGGGGGGTAAAGCACCTAGCGCGCATTCTCTCTAATCAGCCCGCCTGCGCCTACTCGCGGGTTAAGGGCGGTACGGACGTTTTGAGACATCCTGCATGCAACCTTGTATCATATGTGCTTTATTTCCATTCAAACAAATTTTTGTAAAATGCGTGCCTGTGAACGTGCTCACTGTAGCCTGGGACTTTGTTTCCTAAGTAAGCAACAGAGCTCTGGATTCCTAAAGAAACCGTAGGTCCCAGTATATTTCAACCTTAGCAGTCTTTGAGAAGTAAAATACAAATTTTTGTTTGTGGTTTTACGGCTCAAGGACTATAATGGTCATGCTGCGCCGGGACCTACTGTTTTCCGAGGAATCCGAACCTCTTAAGGCCTAGGGAACCAAACTCCGGTAAGCAGTGCGATCTTTGATATCTGAGTAAGCGTTCTTTGCACCGTTGGGAGTCGAACACGGGTTGACGGCGCACTAAGCGAACGCGTTACCACACTGCGCCACAACAGGGTACTGGGAATCGAACCCAATCCTGCGCATTCAAACACCTTTGTCGTAGCCATTAGAAAGCAAGTCATGGCAGGGCCGTTCCTGGCGTGGGTGCAGAAGGTGTACCCGCACCTGGGCGGCCAAACACAGGGGCGGCAGCAGGTGGTTTATTATACTATCTGTGGATTACGGACATCAAAGATCGTTGTTTCATTTTATGAAAAAAGCATTTTGCACGATAGCTCTTTAAAACCAGCGGTTCTCAACCTGTGCTCCGCGTTGAGTATTTGGTGCACCGTGGAACCTTTCTAAGTGCTCCACCGTTCAAACATCGCTGGATTTCTTGGGTTCCGTTCTTTTTGGACGCCAAGTGACAATTTCAATTTTATAACGGCAAAAATGGTTTTGGATATGTCTATGTGGGTAACACATTGTGGATTTAAAGTATCTGCTTTGAATTTTTTCTCAATTGTTTTGTCCTATAGTTCATTCGCGGAAAATTAACTATTGGTGTCATTTGAATTCAGGGGAGCTGACGTCACAAACGGGTTGGTTCATAACAGTAGAGGGAAGGGCGTCATTTCATAACTGGTTTTTCGCGCGCGTTTGTCAGTATGAAATGTCGCCCTTCCCTTTACAGCAATGAACCAACCCGTTTGTGACGTCAGCTCCCGTGATTCTAACGATACCACTGGTCAATTTTCCGCGAACGGACTGTACTTTGTTTTTCGTTTTTCGTTTATGTAATTAAGTTCCCCCATTTCACAAATTTGTGATAAATATATTTTGAATAATAAAAAAAAAAAAAATCCTAAGTTTTGCATGCCCAAATGCTTAAAAACTCCAATCATTAATACTGCTGTCACTAGGGTTTAGTACCTACGTTGGTGGAAAGATCTTCACCCTTATGAGAAAAGAAAATTGTAAAAAAGAAACGCATAAGAAAATACATGTATAATTGATGTTTTCGGAAAATAATATTTAAGTTTCGTTTTTAATGATTTTAATTGGGGAAAATTAAGCTCAGATTCAAATTTAAGCAATTCAAAATCCGAAAACAAATTCGAACGTCTACCATTATACAATAAAATGTCGACTAACAATTTGAAAAATATGGTTAGGTAAAAGTAGCCGAAAATGCATATACAGTGGCGGGAAAAAAGTATTTGAACAATGCTTTATTTCACAATAACTTTATTGTGAGTAAATGAAATTTAACGAAATTTCGACAAAACACACATTTTATATTAGCCAATACACTAAATGAAAAATAGTGGCCACACATTTAATGGCCACATAGAAATACCAAAACACAATTTGTTATGGGGAAAAAGTATTAACATAATTTTATAACTCAAAATTATACCAAAAATTATCATAACACAATTTAATACTTTGTAAAAATATCATTATTATTATTTGTAACAGCTTATAGCCTTCTTGGCATTGATTCTATTAACTTTTTTGTTAGATCTGATGAGAGATTTTCCCATGTTTCCAAAAGAATGTTTTTGGATTCATTTTTATTTGAAAACTTGTGTTTTCTTAGTTCTTGGTCCAAAACATACAAGTTTTCAATTGGATTAAGGTCCGGAGATTGAGGTGTATTTAGTCTACGGGGAACTTTATATAACAAATATTCTTTTGTAACTCTGGTCGTGTGTTTCGGGTCGTTGTCTTGTTGGAACAAGAAGTTATCCTTTATGCCCAACTTTGATGCACTTGGAGATAAGTTATCTCGCAATATGCCCACAGTTTTGGGCATTCAAAATTCCATCAATTACAATTAAATTGCCAGTTCCGCTCCAGGCCATATAACCCCAAACCATAATGATACCGCCGCCGTGTTTCACAGTTGGGAGAACATTTTGAGGACACAAGGCCTTGTTTTTCTTCCAAATAGTCTTGTTGCCATCGGATCCAAATAAACAGAATTTACTTTCATCACTGAATAATAAAGTTTTCCAAAAGTCTAAAGGTTTATCTACAAGTTCTTTTGCAAATTGAAGCCTTTTCTTTCTATTGTTTTCACTAACATAAGCCCTTTTCCTTGCGCTTCTGCCTTTATAACCTAATCTGTGTAAGTCATTTCGTACAGTTGGAGATGTAACACGAGTATCTGAACATGACACAATGTCATCTGATATTTCTATACTATTTATAAAAGGATTTTTTAAACTAACCTTCCAATTTTCCTGCAAACTCTTGGTTCAATAGCTTTGAGTCGACCCATTCTCTTCTGATTTTCGATTTCACCAGTTGATGTGAATTTTTGCATGACATAATAAACGGTGACATATTTAATTTTAAAGTACTCGCTATTTTACGGAAAGTGCGACTATTTTTCCTTAAATTAAAAATTTTATCATGCGTAACTAGAGGTAACTCGCTTTTCTTTCCAGACATTTTTTAAACGTCCAGTTTGCGACTGAAAGTGAAGTACTCACTGTAAATGAATAATTAAACTAAACGCAAATTCCATTTTTTCTTCTTCTCCTCTGTCAGAATTCCTCGTAACAGCGTTTGTCATTTGTTGTTCAAATACATTTTTCCCATTGAAAATTTGCATATTTTGAATTTAACACGTTGTTGCTAAGTGCATGACCACACTGATTGACATATTGTATTAGCAAATGTGTAATATGTGTTTTGTTAAAATTTCGTTAAATTTCAGTCACTAACAAAATTATTTTGAAATAAAGTATTGTTCAAATACTTTTTTCCGCCACTGTGCGTGTCTTTAGCATAAGGGCGACGATACTGCTCCGCAAATAATTTTGCTCTTGAAAAGTGCTCCGTGGCGCAAGAAAATTGAGAACCGCTAGTTTAAAACTATATATAGAGCTATTAACACTGCATATTCAATTCTTAAATAATATTAAGTTAATAAGGACGCAGATATTGTTTTTGCACTGTGGCGATGGACCACCAAATAAATGCTGCTTTGAGTCAGGGTTACAGTTTCCCTAGCTTCTATAATTACGAATGAAAATTCATAGTTTCTAGAATCGGATCCTCAACACTTCGTTTCAGCCACGTATAGATCCAAAAGTTAACATTCGAAGTGTTAACATCCGATAAAATTCAATCCGATTCGATAGCTGTACAGAATCTAATGCGTGAACCGCTTTATCAAATTTCTAGATGTTTTATTAAAGATGTTTGTGATTTTCGGCTCAAGGAACACAGTGGTCATGCTACGCCGGGAACTACTGTTTTCCGAGGAATCCGAACCTCTTGGACCTACAGTTTTCCGAGGAATCAAACTCGGAACACCTAGGGAACCAAACCCCGGACTACGGTAAGCAGTGCGATCTTTGAGATTTGAGTAACCTTTCTTAGCGCCTTTGGAAGTCAAAACCGGGTTAACGGCGTACTAAGCGAACAAATTACCACACTGCGCCACTGCAGAGCAATTTTATTAAAGAATCTATTGAATACAGAAATGTAGAGACGAATACAAAAGCCCCCCCCCACTTTCTGCAAAATTTTCTGAACATCTCATTTTATAAAATAACTGCTTCAAAATTGATTCCGGCATTACTTGAAAAGTAAAAATACTACCGAAGTTTTTGTTTGCCTTTTACGGCGCAAGGATAGCACAAGTCATGCTGCGCCGGGACCTTGTGCCGAATTTACGCACAGGCCAACTAGGGTCCGTGATTGTGTGACCCCACAGGAGCCTTTGTTAAGTTTAGTTCGTTATTTTCATTTTAATTTTGTGCTCGGAACTTCCTTACATTTCTATATTTGCACATCCATAGTTGGATTTTCATTCACCATGCCCTCTGATAGTCCTTTATCTTATAAAAGTTGTAATTTTGGCGTTTGGGCTCCGACTTTCATTTATTCTGTATGCTTACTAATAATACAACCACATGCACATGCTTTGGAAGCTACGGGCGTTCACAGGCCTAATAATTAAAAAGTTTCTTATTTTCTACTTGATATTTCCTGCTGAATTGCCGACAATTTACAGATGTGTTTTTTTGCTATAGCTCCACAGTAAGCTTGGAAATTAGAAACGTCACATTTCCACATTTTTTTTTTAATTATTTTCGCCAGAATTCCCGCGGTTAGATGGCTCATTTTCTTCAGGGGCTCATTCGACCCTCTTGGCCTGGGACCCATAAAGACCTTAACCCGGGACCCTTGGGACCCACAATTTTCCGAGGAATCCGAACCTTTTAAGACCTACGAAATCAATCCCCCGACTACAATGAGTAGTAAGCATTCTTTTTCTAGTGCCGATGCGAGTCGAACCCTAGAACCCACTGATCATGAACGCCGACTTGAAAAATTATTGTGGGTTCCAAAAATTTTAAATCGATTGACCCACGCCCTTTTTAAAAGGATGTAAGTGTAATTTAAATTTCATTATCAGATTATCTGGTACAATAAGACACCTGAAATGTTAAAATGAAGCAAATTATAGTTAATTATAGAAAAATATTCTTTCTCTAGATAATTATTTATTTTGCTTTTGTAGGCGTAAAAAAAAGACTCGCCACGGAGCTTTTTGTGTTGACTAGTATTTGGAAAATTTGTTATCCCTGAGAAGGGTAATAATATCTTAAAGAACAATTAGATGGAAAAGGAAGTCAAATGACGTGCATACATTTCTGTACGCGTATTTTCCCCACGAGCAAAAATATTAGGGGTTCGAGGAACCCACAACAAAATTATTGAGGGTTCAAAAAGTGTCTCGAACCCATGAAGTCGGCGCCACTGCCACTGATCAAGTTCTAGTTTCATGTTTAGTTATTTAGACTTTGGCAATGTTACGTACGATCAAGGAAACTAAATGACGCATTTGTTTGCGAGTTTTACGTCCCAAGGATAGCAAGAATCGTACTGTGCCTGGACTTACTGTTTTCCGAGGAATCCGAACCTCTTATGTCCTGAGCTAGGGAATCAACCCCTGTACTACAGTGAGCAGTTAGTGGGCAAGAGGTTTCTTAGCACCATTGGGGAGTCTAATACGGATTAATGGCGCGCTAGGAGAATGCGTTATCACAGGGCCAAGTTTACACATAAATACAATTTAAAAAATATGAAGTATACCTTTTCACGTTTAAAAAAATTAAGCGTCCACACAGGGCAGTTTAACGTAACCATTATATACGCTACGGTGGCTTTGTGTACCGACTATTAAGCAATTGTACTAACCCTGTGAAGGGTAGTATCTCATATATAAAAAAACAAATATAGGTTAATGGGATTAGTGATTCTGGACCCTAATTCATGAAAAATTGGTTTTAGGCATTTTGATGTGAGAAATTTTTAGCTTGCACAATCAAGACTTCGGTCAATCTCAAAGTGTTTGGTTATTTCGTATGCATCTAATAATGAATCATGTTCTCATATTTCCGTAATTTTTAATAGTAATGCTCATTCTGGTCGGAGATTGCATCTAACCACTCTCTTATTAGTTTTATACTTTAATTTTTGCGTTTCATTATATCAAGCCTGGATGACAACTGGATTCATGAAACTTCAAGTATCGCAAAAACTAAGTCTTCAAAGATACATCCAATTTGATAAATGCAGTTGTGCTCATAAATGAAATCACATTATGAGCACCATTACTTAAACAGCAACAAACCAACACGGTAATCTCATTCTGTAAAACTGAACCGACAAACTAACTCCTTCATCAAAGTTTAAAATAATTACCATCCATTCAAAAATCTGTATGAGTAATAAAAAATGTTTATATTAATGAATTATTCGCTAAATTCTGAGAACGGAATTATGAATTCTTTCTACTTACAAAAACTAACGAAGGATAATTGTGCTTAATGGCGCAATTAGTTTCGTAATACAGTAATGTTTCAGTTGAGCTGGAGTTCAAGAAAATCTTAAGACGGCGATGTACATAAATAAATAGACTTACGGCAAGCGTGGAGGAGAAAAGCTCTGATTGGTTATGGTTTTTTTCGTTGTATAAACGATAGGAGATAAATAACGCCACATGGCACGCCAATGACTCTAAATTAGCATTCTCGTACATTTTTAGGTTACAGAATAGTTAACAGAGGTAACCTATCTAGCGAACTGTCTACCTTCTAAATGATTGTGATTATTTTACCAAGTTTTTAAGGAAAAGAAAAGCGCATTTTGATCGGTGTGATAAGAGGGGAAACGTCTTCATCTCGGTGGCTATAGATAAAGGGGCCTCAATTTCGCCTTATACGAACAACTTTCGGTATGTATTTTCTACATTGTTAATCATAAACAACTGAATAAGAAACTATACAAAATAGATACAATTATACTTGCAGATTATGTTACTTTTGAAGAACAATGGAAGCAGGGATTCATACACCCCCAACACCCCACCAGATTTTTTTATACACCCCTAAAAATCTTGAACACCCCCAGTTTATGAATCCTGTATAAGCCCCCGAATGGAAGCCGCCAAGAGAAAAACATTGTTCCTTTGGAAGCACCAAAGTCGAAGTTATTTTGTCTAAAACTTTAATAGACTTACAATAATTTTGAGGTAGAGCATCAATAGATATCAAAACTAATTTTAGTTTGGTAAAAACTATTAGAATTTGGATTTTTTTTAAGCCGAAAGATTTACACATATTTGGAGTTCAAGTCAATGGCAAAGTCCTTTGATGCTAGAAGCTTAAAGGGGTGAAAGTAGTCTTACGTTTCATATTAACACTGTTGCTGAAAGTAGCTGGTTCTAAAATCACGTGGAAAGTGGTTTTTTCAAACCATGGGGTAAGAAACGTACTAAAATTAATTTGAAGCTATTCTCTTAGTTTATTTACAGTTTGGAATCAAGGTTGGGTATAATGGGGTTGGAGGTTGCCATCTCCCCCACCCCCTCGTTTGAAAAACATTAGCCATAAAATAAAATTCATTGTGGGAGGAAGTTTATGGAAACCTTTTTTATAAATCTCCCATCTTGAAATTCGGCGCACTGGTCTATTTGTTTTATGCAATTCATCTCATCATAATTAAATAAAAATTATACATTCTGATAACGAGTGTTGATGTTAGACGATTAATCAAGGATTTGAAAAACGTGAAATATTCAAAATTGTTGATGTTAATATAAGTTGCATAATTTCTCTCGGATCAGTGAATATACTACATAGAGTGAAATTGTTTAAATATTGCACAATAATCATTTTACTGATTTTTGATGTTTTCTTTAATTCTAAATGTGATAAATCCACTGTTGCGTGATAAAAATAATGCTTAGCCTTACGATGTTAAAGTGATAACACTAGCGACTTAGCGTGCCGTTATCCTGGGTTCGGCTCCCCCCAAAAAACCGCTTACCGACAAACTGCTTACCGTGGTACTGGAGTTGATTCCCTAGGCTTTAAGAGGTTCGGATTCCTCGGAAAGCTGTAGGTCCTAGCATAGGCGTAACTTGGGGTTAAATATAATTCAAACTGGAGGGGGGGAACAAAAAGCCTAAAATTGTATGGAAAAGAGTACGTTTACCACTTTTCTAAAAAAAAAAACAAAAAAAACCTGGGGGTGGCAACTTTCCCCCTTCCAGATTACGCCTATGGGTCTTAGCGTAATATGACCTTTGCTGTCCTTGAGCTGTAACATTCACAAACAAAATATTTTTATTATTAAGTTGGGTGAAACTGCAGAACACGCAACCTACTTCTTCGTCTATCCTCTTGAAATCGTAGGAAATTGTACTAGATCGCGTTGTGATGTCACACACACTGTTATGTGACATCTGTATGATGCGGTGAAAACTGGTGTGAGACGCCATTTTATTTTTACTTCACGCTTGTAGTGAGCGTCTGAATGTTTTATTTTTTTATGGAATACGGTTTTTTTTTTTTATAGATGGGGTGGGCCATAAAAAAGGGTTTAATTGCGTGTGAGTATGAGTGTCCGAAGGGAAAGAAACTGGTGATTCCGTGTGCGAGACGTAGTGCAGATGATGATTTTCAATGGCGTTGTAGGAAACGTGGTAGAGTTTTGTAGGTTTGGAGGAGGAATAATGGAAAGGGGGTGAGGAAAATCAGGATGCAAGAACAAAACAGGAGGGGGCAGTGGCGCACCCACGTAGGGTTCCGGACTCCTCCCTTGGGTTAACAAAAAGAAAAATTATTACGCCAACAGACACTGGTAAATTATTTTATTAAAAATGTAGGATAAAATTAGTGATGTTCCCAACATTTCCTTGAACTCTACTGACATCGATGACACTACTGTTGAGGCAAGCAACAGCAGCAATGATTCGGAACTGTCTTCAAACGCTTTTCAGGAGGTAAAGGTAGACCAAAACACAATATCAAACACGGTTGAAATAGAAATTCTGACTGCAGATATTTCTAATTATGTCAAGAAATCTAACCTCACTGATGGAGATAAGACAAGAGTGCTGGCCATTGTAAAATTGTGCAAACATAATCTACTACTTCTAATTATTTAAGTATATTGCATTATAGAATTATTAGTAATTCAAGAATGATAAATGTATACAAAATGGCAAACGTAATTGATATGGCGTCTGGCCATTTTTTCCACCAAAACTTCCTTGCACCAGTGCCCCCACCGGGAATATTCTGGGTGCGCTACTAAGACGGGGAGAGGAAGAGGAGGAAGAAAATTAACGAAAAGTAGGGAGGGGAGGAGGATTGACTAAAAGTATGACAGGGAAGGAGGAGGATTATCGAAAACGCCGTAAACAACATGGCGACTAGTGACTTTGCCGATGCCGGAAACATCCGATCACACAGAATAAGTACTAATTTTTTATTTTTTCGGAATTCTGAGGAGGAGGAGGTGGGGAGAAGGAGGAAAAAAACAGACGAGAAATGCGTAAACAACATGACGGCTAACTGTGCAAATTGCTAGTTTTGGAAACACGGACTAGAATCGAGTGGGTAGCGTGTTGTGCAGTAGCGCCTTACAATTTATTTAGTCCCTGTTTTTTAATTTCTGACATTGAATACAGATATTTCAAAATTTGTATTCAAATTAACATGCATGTTAAAGTCTCGGTTATGATAACCTAATATCAAAATGTTGGTTTTTGTAACAGGAAAAGTGCGATTGGATATATCATGCGATAAAAAAATATTTTTGCTTGAAAAGTGTAACTTGCCTATTGCACTTTATTCAAGTTAATTTTTAAAGTATTTGTATTAAATTTTCATTTAACAAACTGTTCTTAAGCTTGTTACATGATTTTTAGGTTGTTTATGGTAACTGTAAAAATGTAATTATATGTACAATTATGTGTTTACAGAAAAGGTGCAAATAGCGTGCGTAGATACATATACAAAAAAAAAATTAAACAAAAGGTCAAAATCATGATATTAGAATAAATTGTGCTTTTATTACCTATTATTCTTTACTGTACAAAAATTACTCAATCCATTTATAAACCATTAATTTGTAACCTCTTAATAAATATTGGCCTTGTCGCACCAGTCTTGGCGCTAAATGGCATTATATTTCAACCCAGTTTTACTGGGCTTATGTCCAAATCTTGGTATGGTTCTATTATCATATATTCATATCTACTTTATTTTTTTGGCACTCTTTTACAATATGGTAACCGCTTCCATTTTGGCGATTTTTTATTTACATGCATTTTTTCTTATTTTGATTCTGGGTTTCTGCTATATTTTGAATATTGTTTTTTGTTAATTCCATAGTTTTGAGTCAATTCCATAGTTTTGATTAAAAAAAAAAATAACCACAAAGCTCCCGAGCACTGACGAAGGCCTCTCCTCATTGATGGACCACAAAACTCGTAGCGGCGCTTTGTCTTTTAATTCAGGCTTTCTCCTACTTTTTGATCGTTGTTTTTCTCTAATTCCCTAGTGTTAATTAAAAAATAACCACAGAGCTCTGGCGAGGGCCTCTCCCCATGAATGGACCGTGAAACTCCTAGCGGCGCCCTGCATCCTGTGATTCCAGTTTTCTCCTTTTTAAGTACTATCAGTGTTTTTGTTTTTTAATTTAAATACAACTTTTTTTTCCAAATTTAAAATCAACCCTTTTTTTTTTAACTTAAAAATAATTAATTTAAACTTAGGAAGGAAATACTCGCCGAAACGAAAATAGTTACCGTATTGTAAAAACGCACCTTTTTTTTTTCAATTTCTGCCATATCCAATTTAAATCTCAGTTCATAATTCATTGTAACTGTAATTAATCTCTAAAAATTTAATTGCATTTTAAAATTTAATTTCTGCTCTGTACTATATTCCCTCCATATTTAGCATTTTTTTTTCATGTTAGTTTATATTCAGCTTGTCTAGATAAGGCATATTTTATTGTTCATATTAGGGGCTATGCGGTGGCGCAGTGTGGTAACGCGTTCTCCTAGTGCGCCGCTAATCCGGGTTCGACTCCCAGCAGTGCAAAGAACGCTTACTCAGAGATCTCATAAAGATCGCACTGCTCACTGTAGTCCGGGGTTTGGTTCCCTAGGCCTTAAGAGGTTCGGATTCCTCGGAAAACAGTAGGTCCCGGCGCAGCATGACCATTGTAGTCCTTGAGCCACAAAACCATAAACATTCTTCATATTACTGAACTAATTTTCTGCTGAGTAAAAATTCGAAATAAATCGAACTTCATAAATTAAATTTTCATTTACACGTTTTGTAGAATTTATTTTGATTTCAGACGAAATCCAAGTAGCTTAAGAAGTTAATATGGGTTCTTCCTGTTACACAAACAATATCTCGAGTATTCGCTCTATTGGTTTGAAAGGAGTGCCTTTTAGAGCCTTGCAAGGCGCTGGGCATTTTCAGAACAGGCCAGGTTGATGAGCCAAACTTGAAGTTCAGGTTTGTGCGGGCCAGCTCGTTTTCAGAACAGGCAAGGCCCCTGCAGGACCCTAGTCCCTTTACCCTGGGCTTAAATTGGGCGGTACTTTTTCATTTTTGGCGATTATTTAAATATTAGCCAGAACCCCTAAATAGACACTTTCATGAAAAAGTAATGAATTTGAGATTAAAGTCATAAACTTTGTTGTCCAGAAAAATGGACATAAACAATTGATATGATTTATCGATTCTTTTGCAGCCATTCGATTTTTTAATCGATTTAACATAATATTAGGGCTCCTGCACTTTTTTTGTTTGTTTGTTGTTAGGAATTAAGCCCTGCCTTTACCGTGTCCACAGGCTTAGAACTATATAGGCTCGTGGGAATCGAGACCCTCCCTCAATAATTTAAAATGAATTGAAATTTTACACATATCGTAATGTATAAATGTGTGTTAAAGGTGCTTGGGTCCCCTCCAATAATTTTGAAAATACATTACTGGCCATGTCTGCGCCATCTGAGGGCATTGGAGGCTATATAAAGAATAGGTAGAACTGAAATTAATAAAAGGCAAAAATTACTTAATATCAAAATTTTGCTATAGATAGTGAAATGGGATTAATTAAAAGTTTATGTACATATTAACACTCTACCTACCGCATGCAACTATATATATATAGCCTAATAATAGGCTCCCAATAGGTAAAGTGTTAAACTTGATGTTTTCGTAGAAAGGAGATTTCAGGGGGCTGACAAGCACCTCCTAGTGGCTGTCAAAATACAATTTTCTCTTTAACGTCGAATCATACACATATACGACTTTTTTTAAAAGCTACTTGAGTTTCCCATAATCTCTAAATTACTATGCCCCTGGAAAGATATATGGACTCATCATTCTTAGGTTTCAGCTTGTATTTGCATATTTTACGTCGCAAGATCGCGCTATTAGGACAGGACCCACGGCTTATCGTGACCTTCGAACCACGGTATGTTTACACACAGCCACCCTTACTGGGAGTCGAATTCAGTCCGGTTGGCCTGAAGGCAGGATTGTAACCACTGAGATCCCATTCAATTTATATACACAAGGGAAGAGGTAGTCTCCCGTTATTAACATTTCTTTTTTTTTATCTTGTTTAGATTACAGATGGTAATTTTTATCTACGCTTGTCTACCACAAGTTAACAGTCTATTTGTTCCGCTTGCTCCAGTTTCTGGAATTGATTTACCACCGAACCCCCTTACTGCCACATTGGCTGTAGGTGGTTTCGTTCAAGGATTGCTCGGCGTACAGGTATAGGGTTTTTTTTTTTTTTAAATATATGTTTTGCTTTTATGAAACTTCAAAAATAATTTGCTTAGATTTAATAACATTTACCGAGTGCTGTACCATTCTGGAAATATTGACTCTCACCAAAAAACCGAACTTTAAGGCAGTACTGACGTGATCAGAAATCGGGAGGGTGTCCTCCTGGGAACTATTTGGTAAGTTTGAATAATGTTGGTACAACCGATGCGGTGTCTTAGAAGCAACGCTTGCCTCTTGCATGTAAACACCGTGGGTTTCATTTCCGATGTACTGTAAGGTAACAGATGCTTTTCTGTAGCACTAGGTTCGATTCCCGGAGTGGAATAGGCTGGATGAGGTTTAGATTTCTCTATAAAATGTAGGTCTTTTGGGTTTAAGACTGACAATTCTACACTAGAGACAAAAAAACAATCGGTATCCACTGTTACTTCTAACTTGCAAGACCTGAGTAAAAGGTAGGTCAAGGCTTTGCATGGGCTTTAAGCGTCAGTAAAATGCTGGAAAATATCATTTTTCATAAATATTGGAGTAATTATTAAAGTAAATGCGAACACTTATACTAAATACACTGTTTGACAGAGGAAATGTCACACCATGAAGGAATGCTCAAAAACAAAGCAAACTGCGTGCATAGACAGCCAAATAGGTGCAGAGCCCATGATTTAATTTTCAGACAAGGCTTCAGTGGCCTAAAATACAGAATGATCAATAAAAAGTGGGACCACCACTTTGGGCGATACATTGCTGAATCCGATGTGACATCGATTCGGTGAGTGTCCGAATAATGTTCTCAAGTATCGTTGAACCTGTGGTGTTGATCCAAGTCTACAGTTTAGCTTCAAGCTCCTTTTTCAGCCTTCACTTGACAAAGGGAGCAGTTGGCTCCCGAAACGTCGTGTTTTTAAACCTTACGCCAGTGTCGAAATAACTGTTTGTTATGGAATCTCCTGGTGAAACTCTGTATTGTTTCGTTAAAATTTAATTTCTATAAATTGTCGAAAAAGTGTTTTAAAATATTGTAGTTTTTTAATGGAAAATGCAAAAGTATCTTAAATATGCTGACACATAATATTTAAAATAATTGAAATTTATTACTATTTACTTCTGAAGGATTTCCATCTTCATTTAGATACGAACACGCCCAGGGTTTTATGAGAACATATATCAGAATCTTTCTCCAGTTTCACTTGTAGGCTTACAAAGTGGATCTTCTACTTCAGCAGGTGAAGTTATTGCCATGGATGGAAGATTACTCCGCTTAGCATCCCAAGGCATGGGCCCAACACCATGCTATGAAAGTGAGCGGCTGAGTCGTAATAGGTTATTAGCTGTGGCTTGCATTTTGCAGCAACAATATCGATGAGCTAAAGTGCAGATTGACTGAATTGTAAACTTAGTTGTATAACTCTTATGCTCCCAATTTTAAAATTAACATTTGTATTTAAGAATAAAACTATTCTAAAATTTTTGGAATTCGTATTGTTGTGGCCGTATTATTTATATTCGCCATCATTCTGTAATAAGTATAAAAATTCCATGTGGCATTATACCATTGATGTGACTACACTTGTTTGGGGGCGGGGTGGGACTGTAGCTCCAACCTTAATGCATAGTCCTCATTTGCAATTTCCATTTTCGTAGGATTGTCTAAGTCCATCGTAACACTTTAGTTACGTCAATGGGTAATACCTTGAATATATTAATGTTAAAGAAAGAGTAAATACAAATTAGTGCGGTTAAAAAATTTATTGTGTTTTTTAACTGCAATAATTTGTTTACTTTTTTACATATTACAATGCTCATGTTGAATTAATTCCAGCATATTAACGTTACTGACGATATTATAAGCATAGAAACCGTATGTATAGTCTCACCTTGCTTGGCGCAGAATCACCATTGTTGTCCTTGCGCCATAAAAATACAACCAACCAAACTATGCAGCATGGATTTGAATGTTAAGGAAAGGCATACTTTCAGGCAGATAGTGTCTGAAATGTGGCAAGACGACTCTCCTTAACACCCAAATCAACGTTTCATACTTCTGTAATCTTCTTATACAATTTCGATTAACGTTAGAAATAAAAATACACATACACACGGCACTTAAAAATAATGGATACCCTAAACGATTCATTCTCAGAAACTGTAGACCCAATAGTACATCTTTAAACAATACATCTCACACCCGCATATCTATTCCATATATTCACGGCATTTCCGAAACAATCTCTCGCATCCTTAAAGAGGCAAATATCCAAACATTCTATTCCCCTGTCACAACACTTCGCAAACAACTTACAAAAGTTAAAGACCCAGTTCCACCAGAAGATCTCACAGGCGCAATATACCAAATACCATGCAAAGACTGCAACAAACATTACATAGGACAAACAAAAAGAATGATCAAAACAAGAAAAAAAGAACACAAACAAGCACTCGCGAAAGGAGACATAGCCTCACGTCTGGCAGAACACGCTTTACAACACGGACACGAACCCGACTGGGACTCAACAAAAATACTACACCGTCACATCACAAACAAGAATAGTAGACTCTTCTTAGAATCTTGGGAAACTTACAAACTACACGGGAAAGCCATTAATACATCACAACCACTTCCAGAAACTTATAAACAACTCTTACTCTGAAATGTATGAGACATCCCCAAATTAGGTAACCCGCAGTGTGGGTTTCTCATTGGTCCCTATTGGGGTTCTTCCATGATTCTATTGGAGGCCTCCCATTGGTTCTCATTGGGTTTTCCCATTCTGCGGGACTACTCTGATGAAGGGTTTTCCAGAAATTTCAAGTATAAAAAAGAGACAGAAACATAACATCGTCATTACTCCTGATGAAGGACTGCTGCTGATGCGTCCGAAAGCTTGAGTGATCTTTTTCATTGCTATTTTACCAGTGTTTAACCTTTTTATGTAATTTCGCGTTTAATTTTAATTCATTCAGTGATTGTACTAGAATTTAAAGATATCACTAATGTAGCATGACGGAGTCACTCTCCACAAAAGGCAGTCCTAATCAAAAGAGCAACAATTAATTCAGTGGTGGTTTTCTTTTGCCTACTTCAGCACTTTCTGCAAAGACAGGTCTTAATATCATTTAGGAACACAAATACAGGGTGTTTGGAAAATATCTGGCAAAACTTTAAGGGGTGGTAGGAAACACCAAATGAACCATATTGGCCAATATCTTCACGTTCAAAATGGAACAGCTTTGGCTGTAGAGTCAATTTATTGTTTACGACCAGCTTGTTGCTACGTAACCAATTACATCAATTAAAATATTTTTTCCATACAGAATTTAAGTGATTCACCTAATAATACAGCAGAGACAAAAACATCCGGAATTCCCTTTTCTGATTTTGATCTGTGTTACTATGTAGTGAAAATAAGCCTAAAAATGCCTTTTTTTTTTGTCACACTGGGAAACAGTTGTGAACTACCAAGTAGGTGAAACAGCTAAAGCACATGAAAATAAATAATTTTTGTCCAATGAACCCATATCCGAAAATGAACCGTTCGCCCACTACAATCAATTGTTTCCATCCACTGCGTACAAGGCTCCCACAATTGGCAAAATGCGCTATTTTACGAATTTATAAACTTATGAAAAAGAACGAACGGCGGGATCTCTGTATTTGGCGACTTT
Source organism: Dysdera silvatica (assembly GCA_006491805.2). NCBI lineage: Eukaryota > Metazoa > Arthropoda > Arachnida > Araneae > Dysderidae > Dysdera > Dysdera silvatica. The sequence goes on from QLNU02015360.1 coordinate 100,498,564, forward strand.
CTGAAATCACTTAAATTCATCTGAATTGAAAAGCGTAAAGTACAGTAAATCTTGGCAAAAGAGATATCTTAGGCAGGGACGGTCTTAGTGGGGGCGGGGGGGACAGTGGCGAAAACAGAAATTTTTTCGGTTGTCATTTTTTTTTTTTATTGCGGATGTGGAAAAAACCCTCAAAAATCTTCCCTCCCATTCCCTCTTTTCAGTTGCTCGAGGTCCGACCCGCAATGTGTGTGTGAGCCGACACGCCGGTCGCGAGATTGTACTACGCCTACGCAGAAATTAGTTTTTAGCGGCCATTGTATACGCATTGTCAACAGAGGTGGTAAAATCCCAGACCAAAAAAATAAAATTAAATAAAAATGTACTGCATGTACAATGAAATCGGTTTTCATCGACCCTTAAACACTTTCGGAGGTCGCTAAAACCCCAAAACCGCTAGAGAGAATTGTAGTGTGCGCATCAAGGTTTCAAACCTTAGCGGCCCTTACAAATTGTATGCAAATACGAAAGTCTTGATCACAGACAAAGATTGATAAGATCATGAACAAAGGATCGTGAAAGAATTTTTTTTTTATATCATACAATGCGTGGTTGAAACTAAAGCTTTGAAGCACAAATACAGGAATGGCACAGAAGATGAAAAAACAAGTTTTATTCAGAGCTAATTACAAGGGTTTGCTCAAAAGGGACTTGCTATTTTAAAAAGGTCGGTTAAATAGTTTATTTCAATCATACTTTGGGTCATTAAAGGGTGGTGGAGGGAACCAAAATAAACTTTTTTTTCCATAGACTATGTGTTCAGAAATGCCGCGTTTAGGCGATAGAGGGCGCAATCAGGTCAAGCGATAACATCTTGCCGTGGCCTAAGGCGTCATTCTCCAGTGGCATTTTTAACAATATGCATCGCTACACAAATTCGGAGCTTGCAGATATCCATATGATGTATGGGGCTACAAACATAAACGGACTAGCTGCGCAAAGATTGTATAGTGAACGATTCCCGACCAGATAATTGCCGAATCGGCAAGCATTCGAGCGTGTACACCGGCAGCTTTGCAAAAGTGGATCTTTCGGTGTCACCAGACGTGATGCGGGCCGGACAAGATCTTCCAGAACTCTTCGAATGAAAGAAACTGTCGTACGTGCAGTTGAGCTAAATCCTTCGACAAGCATGAGAGCTATTGAGCGTAACCTGAGTGTGTCGCATTCAGTTGTATGGCAGATTTTACGTGAGGAAAGGATTCATCCATTCCATTTACAGAGAGTGCAGTCATTGAATGTGGACAATTATCCTCTTCGTGTAGACTTCGCTCGATGGCACAGAACAGTCTGCACTACAGCCCGATTTCCCTTCATGCGTGTTATTCACAGATGAAGCTACGTTCACTCCGGAGGGATTGTTTAACACCCACAATGCTCATGTTTGGGAGCATGAAAATCCCCATGCGATAAGATCACATGCCTATCAGCAAAGATTTTCTATTAATGTGTGGGCTGGTATAGTGGCCGATTATTTGATTGGGCTGTATATCCTACCAAGTCGCTTGGACGGGCACACATATGGCATTTTCTTGCAAGAGTCATTGCCGGAACTCCTTGCCGGAACTCCTGGAAAACGTTCTTCTGTCTATTCAAGCAAGAATGTGGTTCCAGCATGGTGGTGCGCCTGCACACTTTAGCCGTGATGTCAGGAATTACCTGGATGATACTTAGGGAAACAAATGGATTGGTCGAAGGGGACCTTAGCACGTGGTTCCTTAGC